>JAOPSE010000086.1:9807498-10237383 GCA_029449295.1 Zea luxurians
CCAAGGTGCTTGTTTCTAATGTCAAAGGACCCAAGAACGTTTGTGTCACACCCGGATTTAGGGGGCCAAACCCGGACGTGAATCAAATGTGTGCTGCGATCAAGTCTCACACATATGATCACTCATGGTACAGAAACGAATGTCACAACTTTAATATATAATAGAGTTCTGTACAAAATAGTTAAATAATTATATCATACGAAGACAACAATCCAGCAACCCAAAATTTACTGGGAGACGATGGCCTAGACCACTCATGGACTCATCACCGCATCCTTCATGCGCCTCATCATGTGGTACCTGTTCTTGACCTGGGGGAATGTGAGTACATCAAGGGTGAGCTCACATACGTTCATCACTCAACAAGTTGTGGGGAATAATGTGAATGAACTCACCAAAGGTGGGAGCTCATGTGAAGTGTAAGGCTTACCAAAGGTGGGAGCATTACTTTTAAAGTTGGTCAAAATTTTATTAGCAGTTACTAAGTGTAAGTAGACACCAACAAAATTAAATAAGAGATCACAATTGATAATAACACCCACAATGCAATGCGAATGACAAATTACGTTTAGTTTCATAATTTAATCATGTGAGTGTCTCAGCCGCTCATGACTGTGAGCATGACTGATATACTAGTTTTACACTCTGTAGAGGTTGCACATCTTTACCCACAAGTCTTGTTACCTATTTTCTATGGGGTTGTACCAACCCCTATACACCTCTACCAAGGAAGTGAGGCAGGGTAGCACTACGATGCCTTTCCAAAGTTCCACTAGTTCGAGAATACCCACTACGGTTTCACGAATGAAGGAAGCATAGGAATCCCTCATCCAAACTGCCATTGCAGCAGTTCGACCCGAGAACCTCCCTATACTCTACAGCGACGCCTCCCAGCTTGCCACTTTCGGGTAAGGTAATCTTTCCCTAGCTTTCCTAATTACATGGCCAAGGGCGTCCCATTCCACCCTTGTGGTAGCACTGTTTTCCTGGGTGGTTCTCCATGTTCCAATTAACATGATGATCTTATCATGAACAATAATTAAAACAACAATATAATTGGAACATGATCATAATATAATGTTGGGGGCCTTCTTCTCCGCCGAAGGTCCTCTGAGCAGAAACACCTCCGGCAAGACGATATGCCAAAGCTATTATCAAGGAAGCTTCGGCACAATGATGCGCTTGAGACAAAGGGCAGCACCGACTCAAAGAGGAAAGGACCGCCTAGTCCCTGATATTTTGTATCATGAGTATGATTAGTTGTCAAGGACATAAATGTAATTTTGTCTGGGCTATGTCCCGTGCCTATAAATAGGTGAACAATACACCCGTACTGTTCACGCGGATTTGTAATCACTCGCACGTCACTCTCGGATTTTCACCTTCTGTCAAGACGAAGGTACAAATGTAATTCAATATCATTGATGTCCGTTTATGATTATATAAGGAGAATATAAGTAATCTAATGATTTAACATGATTATTATTGTTCTTTTCCATGTTTCATATGTTTATGATTTCATTATTACATGTTGAGATGACGAAGGTATGTCCTTCATGACCTTCACCTGAAGATCATTATATCCCAAGGGAGATAATGCTTCGAAGGACGAAGGTCTTTAATTATTAACATTTGTGTTGCCTTGTTCTTAATTCATAGCATTTGAGAACAAGTGACCAACATTGGCGCCCACCTCTGGTGAACTCACTTCCACTATTGAGACGATGGCTTCGTTCAACAATCAAGCTATAGCACCTTCGGTCACGAAGCTGGTGCTTCCAATCACAGGCGGTTCAAGCTTAGAGCCAGCTAACAAGAAGTAGAAGAAGAAAGCATAGAGGAGAGTAAAACATGTTGGGGTACAGTGACCCTTCATCAAATCCAAGTGGTCTCACATCCTAATTACCTTCTCCCAGGAAGACCTTCAGCTTAAAGATTATCCTCACAATGATGCTATGGTTATATCTTGTGTCATCAAAGGGTTTCTAGTCCACAATATTCTGGTTGACACAGGCAGTGCAGCGGACATCATATTTGCAAAGGCCTTCAGATAGATGCAAGAACCAGAGGATAAGATTCATGATGCTACACACCCTCTTTGTGGCTTTGGAGGAAGGCACATTGTCGCACTTGGTAAAATCACAATGTCAGTTACCTTCGGCTACGTCCACAACACAAGGTCTGAACAGGTTATCTTTGACATTGTTGACATGGAGTACCCATACAATGCAATCATTGGTCAAGGGACGCTCAGTGCCTTCGAAGCCATACTTCATCCAACGTACTTATTGTAACACCCAGGTGTTACCCTGGCTAGAGCCACTTTGGCACTAGAAGCTGTGATCACATAAGATAAAGGCTTAGGGCAGCACATAAGAACCTTGGGGCTCATGTTATGATTAAGTTGCACATGACATGAGAAACTTTACCCTAAGTCTTTGTACTTTTACTATCTTGGATAATAGGGGGGGGGAAGAACCCTAGATTTCTTCAAAGTCATACCTTCCAAAACCCTATGTAAGGGGGGGGAAAGAGAGTGATTAAGTGGGTAAAACATGTGTAACTTTTACCCAAACCTTAAGTGATTTGTAACCAGCATTTAGGGGAAGGAATTATTGCAAAAAGGCCCCTGGAGAAACCCCATTTCAAATCTCCAAGTGGAGAGAGAGCTAGAGCTCCCCATCCCTCTCTAAGTCACATTTTAACCCTACTTCAAAGACCAGCCGTGTTCACTTGGAAAATGGCGCCAAAACCACTTGGGTTCTATACCAAAAATGTGCTATACCACTTAAGGCACCCCCTGGAAAAATTTGAAACCGAGACTCGGACATTTGACAAGCTTTGACATCGGTTTTGTCGCGGAGTGTGCAGTGAGACAAACCAAACTTGGCGCCGGTCTATCTCCTAACCTAGGGCGTATCCTCCCTTGGAACTCACATGAAATAGGTAGCTCTAGGTGCAGGGAAGAGATCCTTCACAGTCGACATGGCGAGATTCGTACGCTTGGTCGCTCAGCAGAGCGAAGAACACGGGCAGAAGCCAAGCGCCACGTGTTCGACGCGCTCTGAGCGCGCCAGAGCACGCCCGCGCGCGCCCCGCGCCGCGCCCGAGCCAAGCCGGCGCCTCGGCCGCGTCCGCGCCTATAAAACCCACCCCAGCGCTCGGTTGTTTCCCCCAGTGCCTCCTACATACCTCACCGGACTCGCCCAGGCCAGCCCTCGCCTCCGGCGACCTCCCCGCGGCCCGCCAGTGCCGGCCAAAGACCACCGTCGTGGCCAACCCCTCTCCAGCCTCCCTCCGTTCAATCCAAGCCTTCGGTTAGCTTCCTGGTGAAGCCGTGAGCCTTGCTCAAGCTTGAACCGAGAGCCTGCGTCACCGGAGTGGCCGAATCGCGCTCGCCGGACTTCAAGAACCCGCCGGCGCACGTGGACCGGGTAATCCACTCGGCCATTCTTCGATTCCTTGCGCACACAGTCGCTACGCGACCCCGTGAAGCTCACCGTGCCATTGGATTGGACTAGGTCGCCGTGGTTTGGCCGGTACACTCGCCACCGACGAGCTCGCCCGCCTGCGCACGTGGACCGAGCGATTCCGGCCATCCCCGACGACGAGCCGTACCTCGACGTGACCGCCAGAGCCTCCCCGAGCCGACCCCACCCTTCGCCGGACCTCCCTCGCCGCCGGTAAGCCGCGCCGTCCTTTCTTTCCTACGGCTACTGTTCGGTTTAGGAAAAGGACCGCGGGTGTGAGGAAGAAAACCCTGGGGGGTTAAGTGCAAAGCCAAAGACTCAGGTGAATAGTAACCCGAGGATAGATCTGCGAGAGTTGAATCAAATTAACCTTAGGGGTCTCGGTGCAAACTGGTTTTTCCAGAAAACCTTAAGTAAATCTGTTTTTAAATGGGACATCAACTTTGAAAATGCATAACTTTTGTTTAAATCATCCAAATTTAGTCAAACCAATTTTGCCAGACTCTAAATAATGTAACCTGTCTAAGAAAAATATAAAACCCCATATGAACTAGAGAAAAATACAAGGTTCTGTTTTATTTTCAGTTTTGGCCAAAAGCTTAATAATAGCAAGAAAAATAGTTGCACTATTTAACCAGGATTAGAAAAATTTGGAGAAGTTTATATTCACTCACTAACTCAGTTAAAAATGTTAAACCTCTCTGTCTATTACTTTAAGATAATCTTAACCCCTTCTTCTATAATATGCTTAAGTTTAAGAAAAATAGAAAGGGTGATATAAATGATGAACCAGAAGGCACACCTATTTTTGTTAAGATACTTAGTCAATGTAGTTCACTGGAAAAATATGTCATACCCTGTTGTAGTGTAAAATAAACAAGATACCTTTTTAATGAAGAAAATAGGAATAACTTAGAAAAACCCTACAAAAATATCCCTAAGGTGAAACCTCCCCAAACCTTAGGATAACTAATGTGTTGGTAATAAGAACTTAAGAAAAATCTGAAATCTGTTGTTTGATATTTTTCAAATGACAAGTTAGTTCTAATCACTCTTGTGCACCAAAGTTTAGAAAATTCACCATTAATTAACCACCTTGTAGCTCTCTGCCATTTTTGGTACAAGAGCTTTTTATCACTATTAGAGGCCAGCAAAAATAACCATTAGGTCAGAGACCACTTTAATAAAGGACTTGTAATGTAAAGTGGCCCCACTTACCTAACCATTGTTATTTTTGTTTAAAGATTAGCTTTTATACTTTAAGCCTCAAATTTTCAAAACAAGCCAGTATAGCCAGTGACCACCCACTGTAATTTTTACAGAATTTTTGGAAATTTTTAAACTACTATCATAGTTCAAAACCCCTACTAGAAACCCTAGGTGGAAATTAAGAAGGGAAATTGGATGATGGAACTTAATGTCCCCTTAAGATCTTTATAATTGACCACTGAAATTTATAGAGGCAATACAAATCCAATATGTATTTTAGAGAGAAAACCTAAAACTAACAAGTAATAAGTCTATGAATACCACTAGAAGACCCTCGTAACCAAGAAGCCCTAAGTTAAATTCTTAACTTGAATTCTGTAACTTAATGTTCTTAAATTTTGCATAATCATGACATACATGTTCATTGCATTTCGATAGACTGTAATCTTGCTGACGGAGAGTACGTCCTCGTGCCGGAGCAAGGAGCTGCCCAGGAGGTTGCCCCCGACCCAGCACCAGAGCCTGCACCAGAGGACCTGCCTGCCACTGCTTTGGAAGGCAAGCCCCGGTTTTATGCATAACCCGTTATTTATGCTATTTTACTTCACTTAATGATTGTAGGATTGATTGTGCACTTAGGTGTAGGAATTGTTTGAAACCCTAGTTGCATGATCTCAGGAATCCTTTTGAGATGAACACTAGTATGACAGGTCGAGTAGCTGCTTTATTTAATTAGGGTCTCGGTAGAAGACGAGTGATTTTTCTAGCACTCGCGCGAGATCAGGAAGTTGATTGTACCCACTTTCACACTGTCATGATACTAGTTGGTGGACCACAATCCATGGGGATTGGTTGTCCACGAGATGGAAAATGGAATAAGGATTAATGTGCGGATACCTGTGTCAAGCGTTTGAACGTACTAAACACATACCGAGAAATATGGTAAATCGGTAAGCCTAGTACCTGAGTGAACCTGGCAGTGGACATACCTCCTCACGCGACCTGAGACGTAGTCTCCCATTCCGGTTATGGTGGGTACAAGTGCGGTCACTGCACGACGGCCAGTCGGGGTCAGTGAGGCATTGTACACCAAGGCGGTGAGCCCTGATCTGCTGACGGGGAATCGATGGGGACGGTTGATGTGTGTGGGGACGGAGTGCCCCTACATGTCGTGTGTTTAGGTTTACCTTGCAAGGATAAAACTCGATTCGAATCGTCTGCTTCTCGCAGCTAATGAGACTGCTTGATCCATTGTACTGCATTGAGTAAGAAGTGGAACTGTGATGAGATGATACAAAATGATGATTGCTAAAAATGCTTGCTACTATGTATGAGTAGATAGTACACTTTTAGCCTTAAGAGAGTCACACTTAATTTTGACAAAGTTAAAATCTTGATTCAGAAACTCAGCTAGTGCTTTTGGCAACCAAACCCTACAGCCAAACAGCTGCATGTCTAGAGGTAGAGGAGTATAGACTCCTCACACCGGGTAAGTCTAGCTGAGTATTAGTATACTCAGCCTTGCTTGTGGCATAATTTTTCACAGGTTCTCTGGAGGACATGGTTGCTGGAGTGACTTGGCCATCCACCCTGCCACCGGGTTGGACTGTCGAGTGGGACCCTGCCTCGGCTGAGGAGGAGCATGAGGAGTGATGGGACAGGCTTCCCCATCCTTCCATTTATTTACCGTTAGTTTATTTTCCGCTGCACTCCAAAAAAAAAAAAACAATGATGGTTACTTTTGCGAAAACTCCGATGATGACAATGGTGATGTAATAACTTAATACTCTTCCATGCATGGTTTTATGCTTTATTGTATTTGCTCTGTGACTCACCATCGAGTGAGACTGTGGTACTTGATCCTGTCAGTGGCCGTGTCGGACTAGATCCGAGGGATTGACGGATTATTCCCATTTAAGTGTGGTCCAGCCTCTAAGGTCGGACTTGGGCACTTAAGTCGGAATAATTCGGGCAGTTCCGCCACAGCTGGTATCGGAGCTTGTACCACCACAGAGGAATCAATAAATCCTAACTACCATCCCTTTTCGAAAAGTAAAACTGGATAGAAACAATGTTGGATAGATAGTAGGGCAAGCAGGATAGACCTAGGACGTGAAGCCTTAGGATGATAGAAGGGTAGCTAGGTGGCTAAGTGACTAGGCCCTACAGGCCACTTTTACAGGATGGGAGTCTTTCCTATTCCTTTCATTCTCTTGTGAGGTCGTTCAGGACGTGCATGCATGCATTCTTAATTAAGTAAATAATTGACTAAATAAAAAGACTTAAAAGTGAAATAGCAGCCAACTAGGTCCTCACTATCTTTTTCTTTTAACCAGAGGCAGGTTGAGTTTTGTTTTCCCTGTTCTTTTTACTTCCTTTTCTTTACTTACGCTTAACCGTGCACAGATGACTTCCCACGGATCCTCTGAGGATGGAGATGCACTGACCCACACTGACGGACTTGCACGAGAGGGTTTTCCCCGCATCTTGTGGGAGGTGCTTCAGGGGGCAGGATATTTGACACCCCCTCAGTACGCGGTGCAGCTATTCGAGAAGCACCGGGTACCTCGCTGCAGGGTGAGGATGACCTTGGAGCCTCATCCCTTGCAACCAGGCTGGCGTTCACTGGACTCCGAGTCCTATGGATACCGGGCTGAGGACACTATTGAGGCTATCGCTCTGCATGGATTGACCACCTTCTGTGGATTTCACCCCTTGGAGTTGGCTACTCACCCCATTGGGCTGTTCCCTGCGGAGAAGGAGGACGACCCGATGTGGAAGGACCGGGTGGAGCATGCCAAGGACATCTGGGCTCTCTACCCAGGCCACACGGCACACTTGTCGGTACGGTGCATGAACGCTCTGTATCGTCTGCAAGTGATGCGTGGGGAGGCCATGTCCCACCTGATGGCATTGCTGGAGGACACCAAGATCACCCTGGATAACCGGGAGGAGCTCGTGGTGGATTTATCCCAGGAGCTGGTGGAGAAGGATTTACAGGTGGAGCAGCTGACTGACGAGGCTCATGAGTTGGAAGAGCTGGTGGGTACCAGGGAGAATACCATAGAGGTCCTCGAGGATCAGCTCCTCAACACTCAGCAGCAGTTAGCAGAGGCTAATGCGCATCTGGACATGCATCACCAAGAGATCCATGATGCGGAGGCTGACGAGGACGTCGACATCGAGGGAGGAGACGAGTCTGCCTCCAGTGTAGACACCGCTGGCTCAGGGAGACCACCTTCCCCCGAGTCTAGCGTCGCCTCGTTCGCTCAGTAGAGGTCAGACTAATGCTAGAGATTGATGATAGTTAGACTCCTCGCCGCTAGCTTAGCTTTTGCACCCTTAGGGTACTAGGCTAGGTAGAGTTGAGTCTCTTGATTCCTTGATGTAACCAGTAGTAAAAACTCTTTGGGATGTTTAGGGATGACTGATGGTAATTTAAATTCGGATGGAAGGATCACGTTTTCATTTGTTTTATTCGAAATCTATCAATTACTTTGACTCCCCTGCCATGTTCGAACCTTAAGTTTGGAGATGTGTTATTAAGCAACCATGTGACTTTTTCAGATGGCTGGGAGGCAGCGTCGTGGCCAGAATGAGCGCGTTCCTCCACCGCCACCGCCTCCCACTCTGCAGGAGCTCATGGCCCAGCAGAATGAGATTCTGAGGCAGCTAGCTCAGCGGCAGCCACCCCCTCAGCAGTATGGTGGAGACCATCAGCGTCACCCCGTCGCTGCTACTTACCAGGAGTTTCTCAGCACCCAGCCACCATTGTTTACCAGGTCGGAGGACCCACTAGATGCAGATGTGTGGTTAAGGGTGGTAGAATCCAAGTTCCCATTGCTCCATGGGGCTTGCTCGGAGGTCACCAAGGTCAGGTTCGCCACACAGCAGCTTCGCGGACCCGCAAGGACTTGGTGGGACCATTTTCTGGCTATGCAGCCGGATGGCAGAGAGGTGGAGTGGAGGGAGTTCAAGGCCGCTTTCAGAGGGCATCATATTCCCGCTGGCATCATGGACCGGAAGCTCAACGAGTTTCTGGCACTTACTCAGGGCAGCAGGACAGTGTTACAGTATGCCCAGGCCTTCAACGATCTGTGTCAGTATGCCGGATACCATGCAGATACGGATGAGAAGAAGCGAGACCGGTTCAGGAGAGGGCTCAGCACCAAGCTCCGTGACCGTCTCAACACTGTCCGGGCCAACAGTTACAATGAGTTGGTCAACATGGCCATCTCCCAGGAAGACTGCATCTTGGCTCGGCAGGCGGAGAAGAAGAGGAAGACCCCTGTGGCCGGACCCTCGTCACAGCCCCAGCGCTTCAGGATTGTGTCTGACTCCCAGAGCAGGGGACCCCAGCAGCAGCAGGGAAGGTGGGTGATCAGGCCACCACAGCCGCAGCAGCAGCAACAGCAGCAGGCACCCAACCGTGCCCAATTCCCAATTCAGAGGAACAACCAGCAGCAGCAGTACCGCCAGGCTAATGATAATCGGTGTTTCACTTGTGGCAGTACTGGGCACTATGCCAAGAATTGTCCCAAGAATCAGCAGAGGCAGGGGCAAAATGTCAACCAGAACCAGGGGAAGAGGCAGAAAGTGCAAGTAAGGCAGGGCAAGCTGAACTTCACTACAATGGCTGACATTCCAGAGGGAGCACCCGTCATGACTGGTATCTTTACAGTTTTAAATTTTCCTGCTATTGTTCTTTTTGATTCTGGTGCTTCACATAGTTTTGTCAGTGCCAAATTTAGTGTCAAGTGCCAGCTGCCTTTTTGCCACACCCACGGGGCTATTACCATTTCAACCCCGGGAGGCAGGATTGCCACAAATCAAATCAGCAGGCATGTGCCCATAAAGTTTGGTAGTTTGATAGTTAAAACTGACCTTCTTATCTTGGGACTGGATAGTGTGGATATCATCTTGGGAACTGATTGGTTGGCCAAACATCAGGCAATATTGGATATTGCAGCCAGAGCCATTGAAATTCATTCTCCTGCTTATGGCGAGACTGTTTTGTACTTACCCAACCAGGGTGATGCCCAGTCTTGTGCCTTTGTTATGGCAGAGTCTCCAGTAAGGCAGATCCCAGTAGTCTGCGACTACCCCGATGTCTTTCCGGAGGAATTGCCAGGAATGCCACCTGACAGAGATATTGAGTTCGCCATTGAATTGCAACCCGGGACTGCTCCTATCTCCAAGAGACCTTATAGGATGCCTCCCGCGGAGTTGGCAGAACTGAAGAAACAATTGCAAGAATTGTTGGACAAGGGATTTATTCGACCAAGCACTTCACCATGGGGATGTCCCGCCTTGTTCGTGAAGAAGAAGGATGAGAGTTTGAGGATGTGTGTTGATTACCGCCCTCTCAATGCGGTGACTATCAAAAACAAGTACCCGTTACCCCGCATTGATGTTCTGTTTGATCAATTGGTGGGAGCCAAGGTATTCTCCAAGATAGACCTTCGCTCGGGCTACCATCAGATCAAGATCCGCGCCAGTGACATTCCCAAGACGGCTTTCTCTACCAGATATGGGCTCTATGAGTTTCTGGTGATGTCTTTTGGGCTAACCAATGCCCCGGCTTATTTCATGTACTTGATGAACTCAGTATTTATGCCAGAGCTGGACCAGTTTGTGGTTGTCTTCATTGATGACATTCTGGTTTATTCCAAGAATGAAGATGAACACACGGAGCATCTACATATTGTGCTTCAGAGACTTCGCGACCATCAGTTATATGCTAAGTTGTCCAAGTGTGAGTTCTGGCTGAAAGAAATAAAATTCTTGGGTCACACAATTTCTCAGGATGGGATATCAGTTGATCCTGAGAAGGTGCAAGAAGTGATGGACTGGAAACCCCCGACTACAGTGAAGCAGATTAGGAGTTTTCTGGGATTGGCAGGGTACTACCGACGATTTATTCCGGATTTCTCTAGAATTGCCAAGCCAATGACTGAACTGTTAAAGAAAGGAGTCAAATTTGAGTGGAGCCAAAAGTGTGAAGATGCTTTTCATACCCTGAGGCAACATTTGACAACAGCTCCAGTGCTAGCTCAACCCGACAACACCAAGCCATTTGAGGTTTATTGTGATGCTTCTGGTACGGGATTGGGTTGTGTGTTGATGCAAGAGAACAGAGTGATTGCTTACGCTTCCCGAGCCCTTAGACCTCATGAGCAGAATTACCCGACACATGATCTGGAGTTGGCAGCAGTAGTTCATGCTCTCAAGATATGGAGACACTACTTGATGGGAGCTCACTGTAACATTTACACTGATCACAAGAGCCTCAAGTACATTTTCACTCAGGCAGATCTGAACATGAGGCAGAGAAGATGGTTGGAATTGATCAAGGACTATGATTTGGAGGTGCATTACCATCCTGGCAAGGCAAATGTTGTGGCAGATGCTTTGAGCCGAAAAGCCCAATGTAATTGCATGAACATGGATGCAAGAATCACCACCTTGTGTGATGAGTTGTGCAAGCTGAACCTGGAAGTTGTTCCTTCCGGTGAATTGAGATATATTGCAGTGGAGCCCACATTGCAAGAACAAATAGCTCAGGCACAGTTTGGGGATAAGGGAGTTCAGATTATTAAAGAAATGATCGAGCTGAAGGCAGAGAAATACAAGTGTTTCCGCCAGGACAGCAAAGGAGTTTTATGGTTTGAAGACCGATTGGTGGTTCCCAAGGACCCCGAGCTCAGAAAGAAGATATTGGATGAAGCTCACCTTTCCAAGTTCTCCATGCACCCGGGTAGCAACAAGATGTACCATGATCTCAGACCTCTTTATTGGTGGACCAGGATGAAGAGGGAAATTGCCAAGTACGTTTCAGAATGTGACACTTGTCAGAGAGTAAAAGCTAGTCATCTGAAAGCAGCAGGCCCTTTGCAACCCCTTCCCATACCATCTTGGAAATGGGAGGACATTTGCATGGACTTCATAGTGGGATTACCCAATACCTCCCGGCACCATGATTCCATATGGGTTATTGTAGATAGATTGACCAAGACTGCTCATTTCTTGCCAGTGCACACCACCCACAAGACAGAGAAGTACGCGGAGATTTATGTTGATCAGATAGTAAGGTTGCATGGTATGCCAAAAACCATTGTATCTGACAGAGGAGCACTGTTTGTGGCACGCTTTTGGGAGAAACTGCAAGAATCACTTGGAACCCAAGTAATCCGAAGTTCAGCCTATCACCCTCAAACTGATGGCCAGACAGAAAGAGTGAATCAGATATTGGAAGACATGTTGCGGGCATGTGCATTACATTATGGAAAGGATTGGGATAAGTGCCTCTCTTTGGCAGAGTTCTCTTATAATAACAGTTATCAGTCTAGTCTGAAGATGGCACCTTTTGAGGCCTTATATGGGAGAAGATGCAGAACCCCGCTAAATTGGTCTCAAGCAGGGGAAAGGGAAATTTTTGGGCTAGATTTGGTGCTTGAAGCAGAGGCAAAGGTTAGAATTATCAAGAAGAACCTAGAAGCTGCGCAGGCCAGACAAAAGAGTTATCATGACAAGAGGCGGAAGCCTCTACAGTTTGCAGTGGGAGATCATGTCTATCTTAAGGTGTCACCAACCAAGGGTACCCAAAGATTTGGGATCAAGGGCAAGTTGGCCCCTCGCTACATTGGACCTTATAAGATCAAGAAAAGTTGTGGACCCGTAGCCTACCAATTGGAATTACCATCCCATATGTCCGCAGTTCACAATGTGTTCCATGTGTCTCAACTGCGGAAATGTGTTCGTCTACCCACTGAGGTGCTACCAGAACCAGACATTGAAATAGAACCAGACTTGTCCTACCAGGAGTACCCCGTCAAGGTATTGGATCAGAAGGAAAGATCAACTCGGGCAAGGTCAATCAGAATGTATAAGGTTCAGTGGAGTCATCATTCAGCAGAAGAAGCTACGTGGGAGACAGAGGATTTTCTACGCTCTCGCTTCCCCGACTTTCTACCCAAAGAAGCCGGTACGTAACCCCGAAACCTACCCCCCACCTGCCCTTTGAATACAATTATCAGAAAAACTTAGATAACAAGGATAGTCTAAGTTATGGATACAACTTAAGAAGGGCTTCCTTCTGAAGTTGCAAAGAGGATGACGTTCGAAGAGCAGTTAACAAGAGAGACTTGGGTAAGGGAGAGACACCACCATCACCCCCTCAAGCACCCCTCCAAGGAACTCTACCTAAATCTCGGGACGAGATTCCTCTAAGGGGGGAGGGTTGTAACACCCAGGTGTTACCCTGGCTAGAGCCACTTTGGCACTAGAAGCTGTGATCACATAAGATAAAGGCTTAGGGCAGCACATAAGAACCTTGGGGCTCATGTTATGATTAAGTTGCACATGACATGAGAAACTTTACCCTAAGTCTTTGTACTTTTACTATCTTGGATAATAGGGGGGGGAAGAACCCTAGATTTCTTCAAAGTCATACCTTCCAAAACCCTATGTAAGGGGGGGGAAAGAGAGTGATTAAGTGGGTAAAACATGTGTAACTTTTACCCAAACCTTAAGTGATTTGTAACCAGCATTTAGGGGAAGGAATTATTGCAAAAAGGCCCCTGGAGAAACCCCATTTCAAATCTCCAAGTGGAGAGAGAGCTAGAGCTCCCCATCCCTCTCTAAGTCACATTTTAACCCTACTTCAAAGACCAGCCGTGTTCACTTGGAAAATGGCGCCAAAACCACTTGGGTTCTATACCAAAAATGTGCTATACCACTTAAGGCACCCCCTGGAAAAATTTGAAACCGAGACTCGGACATTTGACAAGCTTTGACATCGGTTTTGTCGCGGAGTGTGCAGTGAGACAAACCAAACTTGGCGCCGGTCTATCTCCTAACCTAGGGCGTATCCTCCCTTGGAACTCACATGAAATAGGTAGCTCTAGGTGCAGGGAAGAGATCCTTCACAGTCGACATGGCGAGATTCGTACGCTTGGTCGCTCAGCAGAGCGAAGAACACGGGCAGAAGCCAAGCGCCACGTGTTCGACGCGCTCTGAGCGCGCCAGAGCACGCCCGCGCGCGCCCCGCGCCGCGCCCGAGCCAAGCCGGCGCCTCGGCCGCGTCCGCGCCTATAAAACCCACCCCAGCGCTCGGTTGTTTCCCCCAGTGCCTCCTACATACCTCACCGGACTCGCCCAGGCCAGCCCTCGCCTCCGGCGACCTCCCCGCGGCCCGCCAGTGCCGGCCAAAGACCACCGTCGTGGCCAACCCCTCTCCAGCCTCCCTCCGTTCAATCCAAGCCTTCGGTTAGCTTCCTGGTGAAGCCGTGAGCCTTGCTCAAGCTTGAACCGAGAGCCTGCGTCACCGGAGTGGCCGAATCGCGCTCGCCGGACTTCAAGAACCCGCCGGCGCACGTGGACCGGGTAATCCACTCGGCCATTCTTCGATTCCTTGCGCACACAGTCGCTACGCGACCCCGTGAAGCTCACCGTGCCATTGGATTGGACTAGGTCGCCGTGGTTTGGCCGGTACACTCGCCACCGACGAGCTCGCCCGCCTGCGCACGTGGACCGAGCGATTCCGGCCATCCCCGACGACGAGCCGTACCTCGACGTGACCGCCAGAGCCTCCCCGAGCCGACCCCACCCTTCGCCGGACCTCCCTCACCGCCGGTAAGCCGCGCCGTCCTTTCTTTCCTACGGCTACTGTTCGGTTTAGGAAAAGGACCGCGGGTGTGAGGAAGAAAACCCTGGGGGGTTAAGTGCAAAGCCAAAGACTCAGGTGAATAGTAACCCGAGGATAGATCTGCGAGAGTTGAATCAAATTAACCTTAGGGGTCTCGGTGCAAACTGGTTTTTCCAGAAAACCTTAAGTAAATCTGTTTTTAAATGGGACATCAACTTTGAAAATGCATAACTTTTGTTTAAATCATCCAAATTTAGTCAAACCAATTTTGCCAGACTCTAAATAATGTAACCTGTCTAAGAAAAATATAAAACCCCATATGAACTAGAGAAAAATACAAGGTTCTGTTTTATTTTCAGTTTTGGCCAAAAGCTTAATAATAGCAAGAAAAATAGTTGCACTATTTAACCAGGATTAGAAAAATTTGGAGAAGTTTATATTCACTCACTAACTCAGTTAAAAATGTTAAACCTCTCTGTCTATTACTTTAAGATAATCTTAACCCCTTCTTCTATAATATGCTTAAGTTTAAGAAAAATAGAAAGGGTGATATAAATGATGAACCAGAAGGCACACCTATTTTTGTTAAGATACTTAGTCAATGTAGTTCACTGGAAAAATATGTCATACCCTGTTGTAGTGTAAAATAAACAAGATACCTTTTTAATGAAGAAAATAGGAATAACTTAGAAAAACCCTACAAAAATATCCCTAAGGTGAAACCTCCCCAAACCTTAGGATAACTAATGTGTTGGTAATAAGAACTTAAGAAAAATCTGAAATCTGTTGTTTGATATTTTTCAAATGACAAGTTAGTTCTAATCACTCTTGTGCACCAAAGTTTAGAAAATTCACCATTAATTAACCACCTTGTAGCTCTCTGCCATTTTTGGTACAAGAGCTTTTTATCACTATTAGAGGCCAGCAAAAATAACCATTAGGTCAGAGACCACTTTAATAAAGGACTTGTAATGTAAAGTGGCCCCACTTACCTAACCATTGTTATTTTTGTTTAAAGATTAGCTTTTATACTTTAAGCCTCAAATTTTCAAAACAAGCCAGTATAGCCAGTGACCACCCACTGTAATTTTTACAGAATTTTTGGAAATTTTTAAACTACTATCATAGTTCAAAACCCCTACTAGAAACCCTAGGTGGAAATTAAGAAGGGAAATTGGATGATGGAACTTAATGTCCCCTTAAGATCTTTATAATTGACCACTGAAATTTATAGAGGCAATACAAATCCAATATGTATTTTAGAGAGAAAACCTAAAACTAACAAGTAATAAGTCTATGAATACCACTAGAAGACCCTCGTAACCAAGAAGCCCTAAGTTAAATTCTTAACTTGAATTCTGTAACTTAATGTTCTTAAATTTTGCATAATCATGACATACATGTTCATTGCATTTCGATAGACTGTAATCTTGCTGACGGAGAGTACGTCCTCGTGCCGGAGCAAGGAGCTGCCCAGGAGGTTGCCCCCGACCCAGCACCAGAGCCTGCACCAGAGGACCTGCCTGCCACTGCTTTGGAAGGCAAGCCCCGGTTTTATGCATAACCCGTTATTTATGCTATTTTACTTCACTTAATGATTGTAGGATTGATTGTGCACTTAGGTGTAGGAATTGTTTGAAACCCTAGTTGCATGATCTCAGGAATCCTTTTGAGATGAACACTAGTATGACAGGTCGAGTAGCTGCTTTATTTAATTAGGGTCTCGGTAGAAGACGAGTGATTTTTCTAGCACTCGCGCGAGATCAGGAAGTTGATTGTACCCACTTTCACACTGTCATGATACTAGTTGGTGGACCACAATCCATGGGGATTGGTTGTCCACGAGATGGAAAATGGAATAAGGATTAATGTGCGGATACCTGTGTCAAGCGTTTGAACGTACTAAACACATACCGAGAAATATGGTAAATCGGTAAGCCTAGTACCTGAGTGAACCTGGCAGTGGACATACCTCCTCACGCGACCTGAGACGTAGTCTCCCATTCCGGTTATGGTGGGTACAAGTGCGGTCACTGCACGACGGCCAGTCGGGGTCAGTGAGGCATTGTACACCAAGGCGGTGAGCCCTGATCTGCTGACGGGGAATCGATGGGGACGGTTGATGTGTGTGGGGACGGAGTGCCCCTACATGTCGTGTGTTTAGGTTTACCTTGCAAGGATAAAACTCGATTCGAATCGTCTGCTTCTCGCAGCTAATGAGACTGCTTGATCCATTGTACTGCATTGAGTAAGAAGTGGAACTGTGATGAGATGATACAAAATGATGATTGCTAAAAATGCTTGCTACTATGTATGAGTAGATAGTACACTTTTAGCCTTAAGAGAGTCACACTTAATTTTGACAAAGTTAAAATCTTGATTCAGAAACTCAGCTAGTGCTTTTGGCAACCAAACCCTACAGCCAAACAGCTGCATGTCTAGAGGTAGAGGAGTATAGACTCCTCACACCGGGTAAGTCTAGCTGAGTATTAGTATACTCAGCCTTGCTTGTGGCATAATTTTTCACAGGTTCTCTGGAGGACATGGTTGCTGGAGTGACTTGGCCATCCACCCTGCCACCGGGTTGGACTGTCGAGTGGGACCCTGCCTCGGCTGAGGAGGAGCATGAGGAGTGATGGGACAGGCTTCCCCATCCTTCCATTTATTTACCGTTAGTTTATTTTCCGCTGCACTCCAAAAAAAAAAAACAATGATGGTTACTTTTGCGAAAACTCCGATGATGACAATGGTGATGTAATAACTTAATACTCTTCCATGCATGGTTTTATGCTTTATTGTATTTGCTCTGTGACTCACCATCGAGTGAGACTGTGGTACTTGATCCTGTCAGTGGCCGTGTCGGACTAGATCCGAGGGATTGACGGATTATTCCCATTTAAGTGTGGTCCAGCCTCTAAGGTCGGACTTGGGCACTTAAGTCGGAATAATTCGGGCAGTTCCGCCACACTTATGCATGAAGATACCTTCTGAACAAGGGCCCATTGTTGTCCATGGAAGTCAAGAAGCTGCTAGAAGGGCTAAAGGGTGTTGGACAGACTCAAAGGCGATCCATAACATAGATGGAACTGAAGCTTGTCAACAATATAAGCACAAAAGAGAGAAGACTACTTCAGTAGATCAGCCGAAGCCTATGCTATTATGTGAAGATATAGCAGATCAAAGGGTGCTGCTGGGATCTCAGCTATCTAATGAGCAAGAAAAGACTCTACTAAGATTTTTGTTCAACAACAAAGATGTCTTCGCTTGGATAGCCAATGATCTTTGTGGTGTCAACAGAGATGTTATTGAATATTCACCTAATGTAGAACCATCTTTTAGACCAAGGAAGCAAAGGCTTCAGAAGATGTCTAAGGATAAAGCT
This sequence comes from Zea luxurians, assembly GCA_029449295.1. NCBI lineage: Eukaryota > Viridiplantae > Streptophyta > Magnoliopsida > Poales > Poaceae > Zea > Zea luxurians. Next base: position 9,825,206 of record JAOPSE010000086.1, read on the forward strand.
GAAGGTGCTCGGAATGAAGTAAAAAGACTTCTCAGTGCTGGTGTTATCAGAGAAGTAACATATCCAGAATGCCTAGCCAACACTGTTATGGTGAAGAAAGCTAATAGAAAATGGAGAATGTGTATTGATTTCATAGATCTCAACAAGGCATGTCCAAAGGACGAGTTCCCATTACCAAGAATAGACTCCCTTGTAGATGCAACAGCTTCTTCGGAGCTCATGAGTCTATTGGACTACTACTCAGGCTATCATCAGATATGGATGAAGAAAGAAGATGAGCCAAAGACTAGCTTCATAACTCCCAGTGGCACCTATTGCTACCTTCGGATGCCCGAGGGGCTTAAAAATGCTGGAGGAAGCTTCTACAGAATGACAGCCAAGGTCCTTCACTCTCAAACAGGCAGGAACGTGCTAACTTATGTTGATGACATCATAGTAAAAAGCACGAAGCAAGAAAATCATATTGCTGACTTGCAAGAGATGTTTGCCAATTTCAGGCAAGCTGGCCTTAAATTAAACCCAAAAAGTGTGTTTTTGGAGTGAAGAAGGGCAATTTCCTTGGCTGTCTGGCATCAACAAAGGGAATCAAAGCCAACCCAAACAAGATCGAAGCTATCCTTCGGATGGAGCCGCCAAATTCAAAGAAGGGGCCCAACGATTGGTAGGAAGGCTGGCATCGCTCAATATATTCATATCAAGATCAGCAGAGAGGAACTTGCCATTCTTTCAAATTCTAAAGTCAGCCGAAGTTTTTCAGTGGGGTCCGGCTGAGCAAAAGGCTTTTGAAGAGTTAAAGCAGTACTTGATAGACCTAACAACTCTAACTCCACCTTCACCAGGAGCTCTGTTACTCCTATATGTAGCAGCTTCTCACTCTGCAGTCAGTGCGGCGCTTGTACAGGAGAAGCAAGATGGCCAAGCCAAAAGGAAAGCCCCGGTATACTTCGTCTTTGAAGTTCTAAGTTTATCAAAGAAAAACTATACAGAATTGGAGAAGGTGTTGTATGTTGTGTTAATGGTCTCCTGGAAGCTTTGACATTATTTTCAAGCATATCATATAATTGTTCCTTCATCACAGCCTCTGAAGGATATAATGAGGAACAGAGAAGCTACTAGAAGGATTGGAAAATGGGCTGCGGAGCTCAATGAATTCACTATTGACTATGTACATAGATCCTCAATTCAGTCCCAGGCGTTAGCAGACTTCATTGCTGATTGGACGCTAGGGCTCAGGAAGAAGATACAAATAAAGATGCCGAAGCCTGGTCAGTATTCTGTGACGGTTGTTGGGGAACCTTCGGTGCAGGAGCGGCTACTATTATAGTAGCGCCCTCTAAAGTCAGAACATGCTACACAACAAGGCTTGACTTTAGTTGTACGAATAATATTGGTGAATATGAAGCTCTTCTGTTAGGGCTTCGGAAGTTAAAGGCAATGGGAATAAGAAGGGCAATCCTTAAAACTGACTCCCAAGTCATTTCGGGTCATATAGACAAAAGCAGTAAGACAAGAGATCCGAAGCTTGAAAAATATCTGGATACAGTTCGAAGGTTGGAAGCTTCTTTCGAAGGATTTTCTGTCAAGAATATTCAAAGAGGAGAAAATGAGCATGCAGATCTATTAGCCAAGTCAGAGGCACAGGGGCTCCCACTACCTTCGTAAATATTTTTTGAGACAATAAAAGCACCTTCGGTTGAACTTATGGAGAGAGCAGTGCTCACAATATCTCCTGTACATAGTGAAGATTGGAGGACTAAGATTATATCTTTCCTCCAAGGTAATTGTCTTTTGGATGACGAAGCTTATAATAAGAGAATGGAAGCAAGAACAAGACCATATGTGATAATAGAAGGGGAATTATACAAACATGGAGTCTGTTCACCGCTCCTCAAATGTTTATCCAGAACCGAAGGTATAGATTTAATGAAGGAGATACATGCAGGTTTATGTGGCTCTCATATTGGGTCTAGGCCTTTGCTGGGGAAGGTTTTTAGACAAGGATTTTATTGGCCGAAGGCAGCTTCGGACGCAACAGAGTTGGTTCATAAGTGCGGAAATTGTCAAAAATGTGCAAGGGACCAGAAGCAACCTTCATCTCTCACTCAGCTAATACAGCCTACCTGGCCATTGCAAAGATGGGGCCTGGATTTGTTAGGTCCACTCCCACCAGCGCAAGATAACTTGAAATATGTTGTGGTGGCAGTAGAATATTTTTCTAAATGGATTGAAGCAAAGCCCTTGGCTACAATAACTTCGGCCACAGTCCAAAAATTCTTCTGGCAGAATATTGTTTGTCGCTTCGGCGTGCCGAAGGCAATAACTGTGGACAATGGAACACAGTTTGATGCCGAAACATTCAAAGATTTCTGTGACCGAATTGGAACGAAGATTCATTTTGCATCAGTAAGGCACCCAGAATCAAATGGGCTGGTAGAAAGAGCAAATGGCATTATAATGACAGGAATAATGAAGCTAATCTTCAACTAGCCCAGAGGAAAGTGGCCAGATGAGTTGATTAAAGTGGTGTGGAGCCACAACACAACTATGTCAAGGTCAACCAGATTTACACCCTTCAAGCTCCTATTCGGTGACGGAGCAATAAGACCAGAGGAAGCAAAGGCAGGGTCAATAAGAACAACAGCTTCGGCAGAAGATGAAGCTGATTATCAAGTAACGAAAGATACTATAGAAGGGACCAGACTTCAGGCCATAGAGCACATCAATAAATATCAGGCCGAAACAATAAGGTGGCATGATAGAAAAGTTCGATTGAAAAACATCAAGCCATGACATTTGGTGCTTCAAAGAGTGGCCAACCTAGATACAGTGGGTAAGTTGCAACTGAAGTGGGAAGGTCCTTTTCTGGTAATATCTTCGTCAAGACCCGGTTCTTATAGATTGAAGGATATGGACAGAACAACATACCCAAATCTTGGAATGCGGATGAGCTTCGGCGATACTATGTGTAATTTGATGTAATCTTTTTTCATTTTTCTATGGCCCCCTTTTCCTTGCAAGAGGGGAGAAAGGTTTTTAATGGGGCCATAACTTGTAATTTTTCATTCTTATTTAGCCCTACGAGGGTCAAATCCCCCAAACATGTAATATGTAAAATCTGAGTCGGCACCATCGAGTGCAAAAAGAAAATAGGGAGAAGCTCAAAATCGTTCCTAAGGGAATGCAGAGCCAAAAATTGACGAAGCTACAAAAAGTCACTCCTAAGGGAGCGCAACATAAGTTTTCTGCTCAAAAGTCGTTCCTAAGGGAATGCAGAGCCAAAAATTGACGAAGCTACAAAAAGTCGTTCCTAAGGGAGCACAGCGTAAGTTTTCTGCTCAAAAGTCGTTCCAAAGGGAATGCAGAGCCAAATACCGCCAAAATATAAGGCGAAGAAGTTCAAAAGTCATTCCTAAGGGGATGCAGAACTTATGCCACAGAAATAGAATGTGAAGAAGCTCAAAAGTCGTTCCTAAGGGGATGCAGAGCTTAAAAACTCAAAAGTCGTTCCTAAGGGGATGCAGAGTCTGGGTGTGGCTTCGTGTGTGTGTGTTCGGGACATTCATTTGCACATTACATTACATCATTCATTGCATCCATACACATTCATTTAGACATTTGTAGGATCATCATCATCATAGCACGAAGCACAAACAGAAATACTTCAGTTTTGACAAAAATGCTTCGATGTGTACGAAGAAGCAAGGATATGCTTCGTTGTGTACGAAAAGAAGGGAAGGTGTTTTTCGCCTTCGGCTCAAAAGATACAAGTTTCGTCCACAGCAAAGCAATTTATACATGGATGGAAAGGTAAAAATATATTACAAGGTATGGACAAAACATTGTTCAATTCTTAATTACAATGTCTTGTAAAAGATAATACAAAGTGCTTCTAAGCTCTATACAAACAAGTCTAAGGAGTAGCTTCGACAGTCTTTGGAATATGCTCCGGATTTTCAATCTTCGGCGTCACCTTCCTGCAGGTGAATAAATGGTATAAGGTAAAAAGTAATTACAATAAAAGGTAAGCAACAGGTATAAGTTTCATACCAGCTTAAGCAAGCTTCGTGCCTCGTCACCAGCTAAATCCCGACCACCCTTCGCCCAAATTTGTGTTACAAATCTGCTCCCTATGCTTCGAGCTTCGCTGGGGATATCAACTAAATCTGTTGAAGATAAGCTGAAGGTTGGTCTATTCACAATCTTTGCATGCGTACAGCCAGCTTTCAGAAATGCTACAGCTGTACCACGGGAAGCTAGCAGGGCACAGAAGTCACCGTGTCTCGCTATTACTTCATCAAGTGCCTCGACTTCGCCTTCAATGTGTTCGAAGGTGCTTGATATGTTTTGGCTGAAGGGGTAAATTTTTCAGCACTGGCTCCAACCGAGTTGAAAACTATTTTCAATTGTTGTACGTAGCGGCTGCCAAAACTTAAACACATGTTCCGAAGCTCTTCCAAAGATTGCCGCAGCTTCGTGTATTCGACAGTTTTAGCTTTATATTTTGTCTGCAAGTCTTTCCTTTCTTGTTTGAAGCTCTCTGATTTTTGGAGAAGTTCCCCGTTTAATCTAGTATTTTCGGCTTGGGCTTCTGCAAGGGAACCCTCCATTGCCTGAAGTAAGAAATCTTTCTTCTCAAGAGAAGCTTCGTATTCTTTAATTTTGTTTTCTAAGCCCTCGATTATAATTTCATTCTTTTTGTCCTCGAGGTCCTGCTGCATTCGCAGTGCTTTGCTTAGCAACATACTCTGTAGAAATAAACTTTCATCAGCAAACTTGCTTCATCGTAGAAATAAGAAGAGAAATTTTGCTTCATCATAATATTACCTTGAAGTTGGAGTAAAACAAACTGCCGACGATATGTTGTCCTCGGTAGCTGCTAATATCAGCTTCGAGCTTCGGAAAACCAACACTCTTCGATAGAGAGTTGATGGTCTTTGCCCCAGTGCGGTCTCGAATGCATCCTAAGGCCTCTTCGTTGATTCCACTAAAGAGCATAGCTCCTGGCTGGTAACCACATGATACAACATACTCCTGAAGCTCCTTTTTCTCAGCCTCGGATAATTCTTGCCTGACCAGGCTCCGAAGGTTGAAGTCATGTTCCTCCGAAGCAGCTTTGGCATTCTTCTTTCCTTTGTCAGGCACTGTGGCCATGACCTCCTCTGTAGCCGCAACTGCCTCTTCTGCAACCATATCCAATAGTAATTTATCAATTCTAGATGGTGTGCTTTCCAAGTTGGTAGCTTCGGCGGCAGCTACAGCTTCAGCAGATATGTTTGCTTCGGCAGCGGCCTCGGCGCTTGCAATAGGTGCTATTTTAGATGTTGAGGCCGATGGTGGTGTCCATTCAACAACTTCCATTATGGTGCCGATCCTTCGTTTTTCTGCCCATCCACCTTTTTGTAGTTGAAGGCTCGTCCTTCTTCTGTAAAAGCTTCATCAGTTCCAGTCCCAGAGGACTTAGCAGCTTGATAGGTAGAGATTCAGTCATTACCTTTAAAATTTCTGCCACTTCGGCAGCAGGAGGTGTCGAAGGAGTTTCCTCTTCCACCTCAGACACCTTCGGCTCTGGAGTTGTAGCTTTTCTTTTCTTTAAAGTCGCCACTTTCGGCTCAGGGCTAGATTTTCTCTTCTTTAAAATTTTCTCATCTTCCTTCACCATTTTGGCAGCATGTCTGTTCAGAACGCTAACAATCCTTTTCCTCTTTGTCCCTTCGGCACCCTTGTTGAGTTGCTCATAATCAGGGTATTCAAATTTTAGAGCGTCCATTACCCGGTTTAACCTTCGTTTTGGCCGGGTGCCGAAGGCTGCTGTCATTAATTGGTCTTCTTTTTTGGTATAGTTTCCCAAAATTTCATTACACATAGTTTCAATCATTTCCAGCCATTCTTGGCAAGGTTGCTTGAACTGTTTTTCAAATTTGAAGCGATAAGGTAATTGAACAAGTTCATATTTCTTCTTTGTTCTCTTCATCTTCGGCATCACCCAGTCACTTGATGTTGGGTACGTTCGGTTGGCTAGGTATTCCTGCACCAAGTCCCTGGTGCTAATTTGCTCAGCCACCACCCTGAATTCTACTTCGGCCAGCTGGCATGCCGACCCTAGCTGCATGTTGCACAGGGGCCTGGTCATTCTGAAGTTTAGGGATAGCGGACACATGACCATCGTCATCAGTTTCCCCCTCTTCTTCTCATCGCCCTTGATATAAAAATGTCGGTACCCTGAAACTAGGGTACCCCCTGCTACTGTACAAAGACGCAGAACCCACGCGGCTATCCCTTAGTCGCGTGGCAGAAGTGCTGTGTGGGACCAAGCTACGCCTCGCCCTAGTCGCGAGCGGCTACTCTGGGTCCACAGCAGCGCCCGACTCTGCCAGGTGGGCGGGTCCGAAGCTGCCACGTGTCCAGAGAAGGTGGCATGCTCCAAAGCATCAACAGTGAGTCCAGACCCCCAAGGTTGGTCCCGGACCCCCAAATATACAGTTCGGACCTCTAAGGTTGGTCCCGGACCTCAACTTGTGCAAGCTGGACCCCTGGGATGGGATTTGGACCACCCCGTATGGGGTCCAGGCCACCCACAGGGGGGTCCCAGGGTCTCAGGACAGAACATACCCGAACCCTAAACAGGACCCAGGCGGGGGTCCGATGTCGACACGTGTCCAGACCCAGTCTGGTGCAGATCTGTCCGCATGCGCTACTGCTCCCCGCCTAGGCAGAGACCCGATGCTGCCACGTGGCCTACCATGTGTGATGTAAGCCAACGGGCGGAGCTTGACGTAAGGCCTCCGGGTTACTGAAAGGGAAATGTGCCCTTGGGCCATTTCCAAGTATTTTGGTGATTGAGTGCCAACGCAAGTGCTTTTGTGCTAATCTATGCAAAGTGGTGGACAAAGTGCAAATCATGTCAAAAGGTATGTTTCTAGACTTAGTACATTGTTTTAAGGACTAATGTATTGTGTCTAAGTGCTGGAAACAGGAAAAATTGAGTTGGAAATGAGATGGCTTTGTACAGCCAAAGTCTGCTCAGTCTGGGTGCACCGGACTGTCCGGTGGTGCACCGGACAGTGTCCGGTGCGCCAGGCTGACTCTGGCGAACAGGCTGCTCTCGGGACTTCGACGGAGGTGTACGGCTATAATTCACCGGTCGGTCCGGTGGCGCACCGGACTGTCCGGTGAGCCGTTCACAGGCGAACTCGTCGCTCTCGGGAGATGATTAACGGCGTACGGCTAAAATTCACCGGTCTGTCCGGTGAGTCAAACGTCAGCCGGGGCAACGGTCGGCCGAGGATTCCGTGCGTGATGCGTGGCCGAGCCAACGGTCACATTGGTGCACCGGACTGTCCGGTGTGCACCGAACAGTGTCCGTTGTGCCAACGGCTCTCAGACTCCAACGGTCGGCTTCGCCAAATAAGGAAGGATATCCGCACCGGACAGTGTCCGGTGGTGCATCGGACTGTCCGGTGCGCCAGTCGACAAAAGACAAGATCTGCCTTCCAGGATTGTTCTCAACGGCTCCTAGCTGCCTTGGGGCTATAAAAGGGACCCCTAGGCGCATGGAGGAGGCAACCAAGCATTCCAAAAGCACTCTTGATCACTCACACTCCATTCTTGCGCACTTGTTCGACATTCTAGTGATTTGAGCTCCGTTCTAGTGTGCTAGTCTTTTGAGCTTAAGTCTGGATCTTGTGTGTGTGTATTTGCTGTGATCTTAGTGTCTTGTGTGAGTTGCTAATCCCTCCCTTACTCCGTGCTTCTTTGTGAACTTCAATTGTAAGGGCGAGAGGCTCCAAGTTGTGGAGATTCCTCGCAAACGGGATTAAGAAAAGCAAGCAAAACACCATGGTATTCAAGTGGGTCTTTGGACCGCTTGAGAGGGGTTGATTGCAACCCTCGTCCGTTGGGACGCCACAACATGGAGTAGGCAAGCGTTGGTCTTGGCCGAACCACGGGATAACCATCGTGCCATCTCTGTGACTGATCTCTTGTGGTTATTGTGTTTTGTTGGGACTCCTCTCTAGCCACTTGGCGATTATTGTGCTAACACTTAACCAAGTTTTTGTGGCTTAAGTTTCAAGTGTTACAGGATCACCTATTCACCCCCCCTCTAGGTGCTCTCAATTGGTATCGGAGCCGTTCTCTTCACAAAGGGACTAATCGCCCGAAGAGATGGATCCTAAGGGGAAGGGAATCGTGATCAACGACAAGGAGAAGGAGTCCTTCGTCAACGAGCCGAAGAATGACCAGCCTACCGACTCGGGCTCGGGCCACAAATGCAAAGATGGGAAGAAGAAGAAGACGAGACGCATCAAGGAGATCGTCTACTACGACGACAGCGATGAGTCCACTTCTTCCCAAAAGGATGACTACGACTATGAGAAACAAAAGACGATTAATTCGAATTTTTCTTTCAATTACTCTCGTATTCCTCAAAGTTCAAATTCACATTTGCTCTCCATTCCTCTCGGCAAGCCTCCACACTTTGATGGGGAGGACTACGGATTTTGGAGCCACAAAATGCGTAGTCACCTGTTCTCTCTCCATCCAAGCATATGGGAGATTGTTGAGAATGGAATGAAATTTGATAGCTCGGATAGTCCTATTTTTATTAATGAACAGATTCATAGAAATGCACAAGCTACTTGTTGGGGACTTGTTCTTAAATGCTAAGAGTTAAGAACAAGGCAACATAAAAAGTGTTAAATGTTAAAGTCCTTCGTCCTTCGAGACATTATTCCCCTTCGGAAATAATGAATTTCGGACGAAGGTCATAAGAGACATACCTTCGTGAATATAACAAGTAATGACGAAGGGTTCATATAAAGCATGAAATATAATTTAGATATCATCACAGAATCATTTCTATTTTATTAACATGAGAAAATAGAAATGATTTCAAATTACAAATGTACCTTCGGTCCTGAGAAAAGGTATGAAGTACAAGCGTGACGCAAAAGCGAATGCCAAGTCAGCGTGAACAGTACGGGAGTACTGTTCATCTATTTATAGACGCGGGACGCAGCCCACATAAAATTACATCCATGTCCATTACATTTGTTAATGGCCTACGGAAATCAGTCAAGGCCCACGTAGTCTTTTCATCTTTAAGTCGGTTCCCCCCTCAGCTATTTCGCCGAAGCTCCCCTGCGCACAGCTTCGACTGCGCTCGTCCTTCGTCTGGTTCAGGCTTCGTCCTGGCCGTGCTTCATATTCATAGTTCTGAGCCCGAAAATACCTGTTCACATAGTCCACTTCGAAAACATTGTCAAATCATGTTTTTGAGGACCTTCGGAGGACGAAGGCCCCCAACAGTAGCCCCTCGCAATATTAATTTGTTTGACAATAAATTCAGATTGCGATATGGACGAAGGCCTTAAGCCGAAGGTCCGAAAAAACACCTTCCCTTTGCTAGAATAGCAATATTCACTGACAAGCGGGGTCATTCGATTTTCAACGCCCTGGGCATATAAATAAGAGCACACCGCCAACTCATTTGGTACGCACACTTGCCATCTGCTTCGGTCCACTAAATTTTTAGCTCTTGTGCATTAAGATTGGTGACCTTTTTGATTTTGAAGCTTCGGCCCTGAAAACAGTTTTTTAGCATTTCCGAAGATGTCTGAAGGCAAGAAGATCCCCGCTGAAACGAAGCTGAGTCTCAAGGAAGAGAAGAATCTGGGGTTCCTAATTGCGATGGCGGAAACCAATACAGAGAAAATTACCAAGGAGATTCTCGAAGGTTTATCCGAAGATACTGATGACAGCGACAGCTATGATGTAGAAAGTGGTGGGGAAGAGGCCGAAGATCGTCCATGGCGGCCAAGTCACACGGTTTTCGGGAAAACCACTATCAAGCAGAACCATATTGATAATATGAGGGGGCGGTATTTTCGAGATATAACTATTGTGAGGGCTGACGCTGGAGAAAAGACTTCTCCTACCCCCGAAGAAGATGAAGTTGTGATTTTCCGAAGCTTTCTCAAGGCTGGGCTTCGATTCCCTCTGAGCAACTTTGTTGTTGAGGTACTGAAAACATTCCAAGTCTACCTTCATCAACTCACTCCCGAAGCTATTATAAGAATGGGGATTTTTGTCTGGGCTGTGAGAAGCCAAGGTTTGGAACCAAACGCTAAAAGCTTCTGCAACATACACGAGTTATGGTACGAGACGAAGCCCTGGGGAAAAGAGCAATATCACAACAATTTTGGGTGCTACAGCTTCGGCGCCCGCTCCGGGTCAAGCTACCCTGTGCCGACCTTTCGGAAGAGGTGGCCCGGAGCCTGGATGACTGAATGGTTTTATGTGAAAAATGATCTGACAGCGCAAGATAATGTCAAAAGTATCATTATGCACCCAATTTGGCAACGCTTCGGACTTCGAAGGCCGAAGGTTGAAATGGATGAGGCAGCCGAAGAATGCCAAAGAGCCTTCGGCGCAGTCTGCTCCTTCATTGGGACAAGGGACTTGGTCCAGGAGCACATTGCCTTCAGGGTATGGCCACTTGCAGAAAAGTGGGAAATGTCGAAGGATACTATCAAAGAGTCTGACGAAGGCGGACTGGTCAGACTGAAGTACACATTCAAATATGCAGATAAATTTATTGAACCTGATGACGACTGGTTGAAAAGCATTGAAACATTAAGTGACGAACTGCTTGGAGCATATTCGAAGGCTGAGAACACTGCGTTATCAGCAGCCTTCGGAGGCCGAAAAAAGAAGAGACTCAACCGGGTGTTTGATGCAGTTGGGTTCTTCTACCCTGATTATCGTTATCCCATTCGAGGGCAAAAAAGAAAAAACACAACCTCTGCAAAAGAAGAAGTTGCAACTGCTCCTAGCGAGCCAGAACCGAAAGGAAAGAGAGTAAAGGTCCTCGCACACCGGCCACGCCATATTGAACCAGCTTCGGTGCCTGAGTTCACCGGAGAAACTTCTTCGGCCGCCGAAGCTGAACAGCCAACCGTGCTGCCGGAAATTGCAGAGATGGCCGAAGCGCCATCCACAGAAAAAATGAAAGAAGCGAAAAAACCGACTAAGGAAAAATCATCAGAAGTTTTGAGCCCTGCAGCAAATGTCGAAACAGCAAAAAACCAAAAGGGGTCAACGGTGACCCCAAAAAGGAAAAGAATGGTAAACGTATTAGATGTCTTGGAGACAATTAAGTCTTCAAGCACAACTCCGAAAAAGAGTGTTGAAATTGCTGAAGCTTCTACTGAAGCTTCGACGCGACAGGCTGAAGCTAAAGCTGGGCCTTCAGAGCCCTTCAAGGAGCAAACTTTGGAAGCCGAAGCAATAAAAATACCAGATCCAGTTTTAGTTGAAGAAACTGACACTGCCATCCCCGAAGCGCCTGCCAGCATGTGCGACTACATCATACGACACGCTTCGGGGAAGAAACTATCTGCAGAAGAAACTTATGAAGCCAATCATTATGCGAAAGAGCTGAAATATCCGAAGGGGGCAGTAGTATTCAATGGGACAAATGAAGACGACTTCCTATACTGCCTACCTGATAATAAGGAACTATCTGTCTGCCGAGAGATGGCCAGGAGTATAGGCTTCCCGAAGCTCGAAGTTGGATTAAGCGCCATGACGAAAGAGGATCTCGCAGACAGTCTTGCATATAATAGCCTGAAGGTTTGGGAATTAGACTTTTTGAAAAATCCTTACAATACTTAATTCATTCCTTTATTCTTATATAGACTCTCTTTTTTATAGGGTTTAATCCTGAGCAACGCATTGAGAGCACAAAAAAGTGCCGAAGATGAGAGTTATGAGATTGCGTTCAACAATTTGCGCTCCGAAGTTATCAAATTGAGAAACGAAGCTCTAGAAAAGGATAAAATTCTTCTTACGCTGATAGACAAAGTAAAAAAGGATGAAGCTGCTTCAAAAACCCAGGCCGAAGCCCACAAGCATGAAATTAAAGATCTTCAGAAACAGCTGACTAGAGCTAGAGAGGAGCGCGTCCTTGAGGAAACAAAACGAGAACTCAGTGATCATATGGTCAACAAATTGGAGTTAAGAGTTAAAGAGCTTCGTACATCTCAGGGAAAATGTTATGTCAAATCTATAGAATGTGTGAATAAAATTAAAACCAGCTTTGCCAGCGTGGGCGCCTTCTCCAGCGAAGAGAATTTCTCTCGAGGCAATCCCGAAGGTCCACTGGAATGGATTAGTCACGAAGCAGAGGCCTTCGAGGAGATCCTGAGCAGTCGTGGCGATATCTGCGCTTTTTCGGGCGCCAGAGGAATTGCTTCTGTCTTAGAGAAGAAAGGTTGCGATCATGTAAAATTTCTAGCTCAGTCCGAAGCTGCCTTATCTTCCGAAGACATCAAGGACCCCTCGGCCGAAGCAAGCGTGGTTGGCGGCAAATTTTTTACGGATATCTGGAACGACGGCGGCCGAGGAATGGCGCAAGAGATTATCCAAAGGAGCGAAAGAGGCATCCACGATGCTAGGAAAGTGGCAGAAGCTGCCGAAAAAAGTACAGAGCCCGAAAGGCAATTAGGTATTAATTAGTCGTTCTTATTGTGTTGTAATTTTTGTTTCAAACTCTGCTCACAGTTTGTAATAGTAATGAAGAAATGTTCTCTTCCCTCAGAGACTGCCGACCCCCACTCTAAAGGAGATGATGAAATTAAAGAAATGGCCGAAGCTATCATGGACAAAGTTGTTGATCAACTTCTAAATGAAGCCGCCGAAGTAGTATTAAGAGAAGACTAGATGCTATTTAGAAAAAACATTTAAATTGTGATCTATGTAATATTTTGTACATTTGGATGTAATATACAAGTTTCTTTTCATTATTCAATTCTTTACGATGCATGAAACTCTACGTACCTTTTTGAGCCTTCGGCGAAAAAACACCTTCCCTTCTTTTCATGCTTCGTGAAGAAGACATTCTCCGTTAAAATTATTCTGATGAAACATGTTCATGCTTCATGAAAATATTCTCCGAAGCTATTCAATTTCGATACTGTTCTGATGAAGCTTGTCCGTGCTTCGTAAAAACAGCCTCCGAAGCTATTTTCCGAAGATTATCATTGCATTCCCTCGTGACTTTGCACAATTTGCACTTTCTCAAATCATTCTTTCGAAGGTTAATACTGTGTACCCTTCTTTTGCCGCATGCAACATGATGTATGATGCTTATGCTATGCGAAATGATGTGATGATGTTATGTTATGCAAATGACGTCTGTTCCGAAGATACACACAAAATACATTCGTAAGCTCTGCATTCCCTTAGGAACGTCTTTGGAGCTTCTTCGTCTTTTACTTAGACGGTATAAGCTCTGCATTCCCTTAGGAACGTCTTTGGAGCTTCTTCGTCTTTTACTTAGACGGTATAAGCTCTGCATTCCCTTAGGAACGTCTTTGGAGCTTCTTCGTCTTTTACTTAGACGGTATCAGCGTTGACTTTTCGCTGTATGCTCTGCATTCCTTTAGGAACGACTTCTGAGCAGAAAACTTACACTACGCTCCCTTTGGAACGGCTTTTTGTGACTTCATGAACTTACTCTGCGTTCCTTAGAACGACTTTCTGTTACTCCGAAGGATTTTTAATACTTCGAAGGTCCTCCGTGTTAATACAAAAAATTTCAGCAACTTAAGCCTGTAGAGAAAATAGATTTTCCTCGTGGGAAACAACGAAATTATTACATGGAAACTATCAATGTTTTTTGCTACAGAGAATAGAACTGAATGGAAAAGACTACTATCAAAGGTAGGATATGTGTCAATAAATGTGCTTCGACTCTGGCACAGTGCTGTTGACTGTGCGAGCTTCGGATTGTTCTCTGAAGTCTCTTTGATGTGGAGCATATTGACTCCCTTCTGGCTGCTGGCCCTGTTGCAATGGAGGTGGAGGCGGGGGCTGTTGCCATGAAGCTTGAGGTTGACTTGCCGAAGCTACGGAAACTGCAGGATGGTTGCCCACATACTCCGGGATGTAAGGCTGATGGTACGAAGCAGTATGCATGACCTGCTTCGGCTGTCCCTGTTGCTCTGCAGCTTCTGCTAGCTCTTTTTGTTTCTGGATGGTAATATGGCACATCCTGGTGGTATGGCCCTTGTTCTCACCGCAGAATAAGCAAAATGTCCTCCTTGGTTGATCTCCGAATCTCCCGCCGAAGCCCCTGGCGCCTCTGCCTCTTGGAGCTGGTGGCCGAAAGAAAGTTTGCTGCTGCCCCGAAGCCTGTGAGGAGCACTGGGGCCTGTTGTGCTGACTCCCCTTATCATCATTTTGAGTGTTGTGGATGGACCTGACATGCCTCGGATGGAAACGTCCCCCGAAGCCCCTGGTCATCTCAGAAAATCTGAAGGCCTCCTCCCTTCTTTGGCGAAAGTCGTTATCAGCCCGAATGTACTCGTCCATCTTTTGGAGTAGCTTCTCCAGAGTCTGAGGAGGCTTCCTAGCAAAGTATTGGGCTGCAGGTCCAGGACGAAGCCCCTTGATCATAGCTTCGATAACAATTTCATTGGGCACCGTTGGTGCCTGTGCCCTCAATCGCAAGAACCTTCTGACATATGCCTGAAGGTATTCTTCATGATCCTGAGTGCACTGAAATAAAGCTTGTGCAGTGACCGGCTTCGTCTGAAATCCTTGAAAGCTGGTTAACAACATATCCTTCAGCTTGTGCCATGAGGTAATTGTCCCTGGTCGAAGGGAGGAATACCAGGTCTGAGCAACATTCCTGACGGCCATGACGAAAGACTTTGCCATGACTGCAGCGTTGCCCCCATACGAAGACACTGTTGCTTCGTAGCTCATCAGGAACTGCTTCGGGTCTGAGTGACCGTCGAACATGGGAAGCTGAGGTGGCTTATAGGCTGGAGGCCAAGGCGTAGCCTGCAGCTCAGCGGACAAAGGAGAAGCATCATCGAAAACAAAATTTCCCTGATGGAAATTGTCATACCAGTCATCTTCGTTGACGAAGCCCTCCTGATGAAGGTCTTTCTGCTGAGGCCTTCTGTTTTGCTCATCATGGGTGAGGTGGCGGACTTCCTCAGAGGCTTCATCTATCTGCCGTTGCAACTCAGCTAGCCGGGCCATCTTCTCCTTCTTCCTTTGTACCTGTTGATGTAGGATCTCCATATCCCTGATTTCTTGGTCTAGCTCTTCCTCCTGGAGCGTCGGGCTGACAGCCTTTCTCTTCTGACTTCGGGCCTCCCGAAGAGAGACGGTCTCCTGGTTGTGGTCCAGCGGCTGCAGTGCTGAAGCCCCAGTCGCTGAAGCTTTCTTCGGCGCCATAGCTTCCGAAGGTGTTCAAAAAAGCTCGAAGTGGACGTGAGTTCACCGGAGGTGGGCGCCAATGTTGAGGACTTGTTCTTAAATGCTAAGAGTTAAGAACAAGGCAATATAAAAAGTGTTAAATGTTAAAGTCCTTCGTCCTTCGAGACATTATTCCCCTTCGGAAATAATGAATTTCGGACGAAGGTCATAAGAGACATACCTTCGTGAATATAACAAGTAATGACGAAGGGTTCATATAAAGCATGAAATATAATTTAGATATCATCACAGAATCATTTCTATTTTATTAACATGAGAAAATAGAAATGATTTCAAATTACAAATGTACCTTCGGTCCTGAGAAAAGGTATGAAGTACAAGCGTGACGCAAAAGCGAATGCCAAGTCAGCGTGAACAGTACGGGAGTACTGTTCATCTATTTATAGACGCGGGACGCAGCCCACATAAAATTACATCCATGTCCATTACATTTGTTAATGGCCTACGGAAATCAGTCAAGGCCCACGTAGTCTTTTCATCTTTAAGTCGGTTCCCCCCTCAGCTATTTCGCCGAAGCTCCCCTGCGCACAGCTTCGGCTGCGCTCGTCCTTCGTCTGGTTCAGGCTTCGTCCTGGCCGTGCTTCATATTCATAGTTCTGAGCCCGAAAATACCTGTTCACATAGTCCACTTCGAAAACATTGTCAAATCATGTTTTTGAGGACCTTCGGAGGACGAAGGCCCCCAACACTACTACTGTGTTGTTAGCCTCCTTGTGCAGGGACGAGTACCATAAGGTGAGCGGCTTGGACAATACCAAGCAAATCTGGGACACCCTCAAGATCTCTCATGAGGGGAATGACGTCACCTTGCTCACCAAGATGGAGTTGGTAGAAGGCGAGCTCGGAAGATTTGCGATGATAAGGGGCGAGGAGCCAACCCAAATATACAACCGGCTCAAGACCCTTATCAACAAAATAAGGAGCTACGGAAGCACACGATGGACGGACCACGATGTCGTCCGCCTAATGCTAAGGTCCTTTACCGTTCTTGATCCACATTTGGTGAATAATATTCATGAGAATCCGAGGTACACCAAAATGTCGCCCGAAGAAGTCCTTGGAAAATTCGTAAGCGGGCGAATGATGATCAAGGAGGCGAGGTATGTGGACGACGCACTGAATGGTCCAATCAATGAGCCTCAACCCGTTGCTGTCAAGGCAACGAGAAGCAAGGAGGCGTTACCTTGCAAGGTGGCACAAGTTGAGGCGGCAGGGCTAAATGATGAAGAGATGGCCCTCATCATCAAGCGCTTCAAAACGACGCTTAAGGGTCGCAAGGGACAGCCAAGCAAGACCAAGACAAAGGAGAAGCGCTCATGCTTCAAATGTGGTAAGCTTGGTCATTTTATTGCTAACTGTCCCGATAATGATAGTGACCAGGAAAAAGGAAACAAGAGGGAGAAGAAGAAGAATTACAAGAAGGCCAAGGGTGAGGCACATATCGGAAAGGAGTGGGATTCGGATTGCTCCTCCTCCGACTCCGACAATGAAGGACTCGCCGCCACTGCCTTCAACAAGTCATCCCTCTTCCCCAACGAGCATCACACATGCCTCATGGCGAAGGAGAAGAAGGTATGTACTTGGGATACCACTTATGCTTCTTCAAGTGATGATGATTCTAGTGATGACGATGAGATAGACTATTCTAGTTTATTTAAAGGTTTGGATAGATTTAAAATTGGCAAAATTAATGAGTTAATTGATGCCTTGAATGACAAGAATAGGTTACTAGAAAAGCAAGAGGATTTGTTGTATGAAGAGCATGATAAATTTGTTAGTGCACAAAATTCACTTGCTTTAGAAGTTAAACGAAATGATATGCTTTCTTGTGAAATATCTACTTGCCATGAGACAATTTCTAGCTTAAAGAGCATAAATGATGATTTAAATGCTAAGTTAGAAAAATCTAGTAAATTAACATCTTGTGTAGAACATGTTGTGATTTGCACTAGGTGCAAAGATTTTAATATTGATGCTTGTAGTGAACACCTAGATTGCATTTCTAAATTAAATGATGAAGTAGCTAGTCTTAATGCCCAACTTAAGACTAGCAAAAGTGAATTTGACAAATTAAAATTTGCAAGGGATGCCTACACGATTGGTAGACACCCCTCAATTAAGGATGGTCTTGGTTTCAAGAGAGAAGCCAAGAACTCGACAAGCCATAAGGCTCCCATCTCCGCCAAGGAGAAAGGGAAGGCCCCTATGGCTAGTAGTGTGCAAAAGAACCATGCTTTTATGTACCATGATAGGAGACAATCTAGAAATACTTATAGGAGTTGTAATGCATATGATGCTTTTGATGCCATGTTTTGCTTCTAGTTCTTCCTATGTGCATGATAGAAATGTTGGTAGGAGAAATGTTGTTCATAATATGCCTAGGAGAAAAGTTGTTAATGTTCCTAGGAAAGTTAATGAACCTTCTACAATATATCATACTTGCAATGCTTCTTTTGCCATTTATAGAAAGAATATGAAGGTGATTGCTAGGAAGTTAGGGGCAAGATGCAAGGGAGATAAAACTTGCATTTGGGTCCCTAAGACAATTGTGACTAACCTTGTAGGACCCAACAAGAGTTGGGTACCTAAGACCCAAGCCTAAATTTTCCTTGCAGGTTTATGCATCCGGGGGTACAAGCTGGATTATCGACAGCGGATGCACAAACCACATGATGGGGGAAAAGAGGATGTTCTCTTCCTACGTCAAGAACAAGGATTCCCAAGATTCAATAATATTCGGTGATGGGAACCAAGGCAAGGTAAAAGGGTTAGGAAAAATTGCTATTTCATCCGAGCACTCTATTTCTAATGTGTTTTTAGTTGAGTCGCTTGGATATAATTTGTTATCTGTTAGTCAATTATGCAATATGGGATATAATTGTCTATTGACAAATGTAGATGTGTCTGTCTTTAGAAGGTGTGATGGTTCACTAGCTTTTAAGGGTGTACTAGACGGCAAACTTTATTTGGTTGATTTTGCAAAAGAAGAGGCCGGTCTAGATGCATGCTTAATGGCTAAGACTTGCATGGGCTGGTTGTGGCATCGCCGCTTAACACATGTGGGGATGAAGAACCTCCACAAGCTTCTAAAGGGAGAACACGTGATAGGTCTAACTAATGTACATTTCAAAAAAGATAGACCTTGTGCAGCTTGTCAAGCAGGGAAACAGGTGGGAGGCTCTCATGACACCAAAAATGTGATGACCACATCAAGACCCTTGGAGATGCTTCATATGGACCTCTTCGGACCCGTCGCCTATCTAAGTATAGGAGGAAGTAAGTATGGTCTTGTTATAGTTGATGATTTTCCCGCTTCACTTGGGTATTCTTTTTGCAGGATAAGTCTGAAACCCAAGGGACCCTCAAGCGCTTCCTCAGGAGAGCTCAAAATGAGTTTGAGCTCAAAGTGAAGAAGATAAGGAGCGACAACGGGTCCGAGTTCAAGAACCTTCAAGTGGAGGAGTTCCTTGAGGAGGAGGGAATCAAGCATGAGTTCTCCGCTCCCTACACACCACAACAAAATGGTGTGGTAGAGAGGAAGAACAGGACGCTCATCGATATGGCGAGGACTATGCTTGGAGAGTTCAAGACCCCCGAGCGCTTTTGGTCGGAAGCCGTGAACACGGCTTGCCACGCCATCAACCGGGTCTACCTTCACCGCCTCCTCAAGAAGACTTCGTATGAGCTGCTAACTGGTAACAAACCCAATGTGTCTTATTTTCGTGTATTTGGGAGCAAGTGTTACATTCTTGTGAAGAAAGGTAGAACTTCTAAATTTGCTCCCAAAGCTGTAGAAGGGTTTTTATTAGGTTATGACTCAAATACAAAGGCGTATAGGGTCTTCAACAAATCATCGGGTTTGGTCGAAGTCTCTAGCAACATTGTATTTGATGAGACTAATGGCTCTCCAAGAGAGCAAGTTGTTGATCTTGATGATGTAGATGAAGAAGACGTTCCAATGGCCGCAATGCGCACCATGGCGATTGGCGATGTGCGACCACAGGAACAATTGGAGCAAGATCAACCATCTTCCTCAACAATGGTGCATCCCCCAACCCAAGATGACGAACAGGTACCTCAAGTGGAGGCGCATGATCAAGGGGGAGCACAGGATGTTCAAAGTGAAGAGGAAGAAGCACCTCAGGCATCTCCAACCCAAGTTCGTGCAATGATTCAAAGGAATCATCCCGTCGACCAAATTTTGGGTGATATTAGCAAGGGAGTAACTACTCGTTCAAGATTAGTTAATTTTTGTGAGCATTACTCCTTTGTCTCTTCTATTGAGCCTTTCAGGGTAGAAGAGGCCTTGCTAGATCCGGACTGGGTGTTGGCCATGCAGGAGGAACTCAACAACTTCAGGCGCAATGAAGTTTGGACACTGGTGCCTCGTCCCAAGCAAAATGTTGTGGGAACCAAGTGGGTGTTCCGCAATAAACAGGACGAGCACGGGGCGGTGACGAGGAACAAGGCTCGACTTGTGGCAAAAGGTTATGCCCAAGTCGCAGGTTTGGACTTTGAGGAGACGTTTGCTCCTGTGGCTAGGCTAGAATCAATTCGTATTTTGCTAGCATATGCCGCTCACCATTCTTTCAGGTTGTACCAAATGGATGTGAAGAGCGCTTTCCTCAACGGGTCGATCAAGGAGGAGGTGTACATGGAGCAACCCCCTGGCTTCGAGGATGAACGGTACCCCGACCACGTGTTTAAGCTCTCTAAGGCGCTCTATGGACTTAAGCAAGCCCCAAGAGCATGGTATGAATGCCTTAGAGACTTTTTAATTGCTAATGCTTTCAGGGTTGGGAAAGCCGATCCAACTCTTTTCACTAAGACTTGCGATGGTGATCTTTTTGTGTGCCAAATTTATGTCGATGACATAATATTTGGTTCTACTAACCAAAAGTCTTGTGAAGAGTTTAGCAGGGTGATGACGCAGAAATTCGAGATGTCGATGATGGGCGAGTTGAACTACTTCCTTGGGTTCCAAGTGAAGCAACTCAAGGACGGCACCTTCATCTCCCAAACGAAGTACACGCAAGACTTGCTAAAGCGGTTTGGGATGAAGGACGCCAAGCCCGCAAAGACGCCGATGGGAACTGACGGACACACCGACCTCAACAAAGGAGGTAAGTCCGTTGATCAAAAAGCATACCGGTCCATGATAGGTTCTTTGCTTTATTTATGTGCTAGTAGACCGGATATTATGCTTAGCGTATGCATGTGTGCTAGATTTCAATCCGATCCTAAGGAGTGTCACTTAGTGGCTGTGAAGCGAATTCTTAGATATTTAGTCGCTACGCCTTGCTTCGGGATCTGGTATCCAAAGGGGTCTAACTTTGACTTGATTGGATATTCAGATTCCGACTATGCTGGATGTAAGGTCGATAGGAAGAGTACATCGGGGATGTGCCAATTCTTAGGAAGGTCCCTGGTGTCGTGGAACTCTAAGAAACAAACCTCCGTTGCCCTATCCACCGCTGAGGCCGAGTATGTTGCAGCAGGACAGTGTTGCGCGCAACTACTTTGGATGAGGCAAACCCTCCGGGACTTTGGCTACAATCTGAGCAAAGTCCCACTCCTATGTGACAATGAGAGTGCCATCCGAATAGCGGAAAATCCTGTTGAGCACAGCCGCACAAAGCACATTGACATCCGGCATCACTTTTTGAGAGACCACCAGCAAAAGGGAGATATCGAAGTGTTTCATGTTAGCACCGAGAACCAGCTAGCCGATATCTTCACTAAGCCCTTAGATGAAAAGACCTTTTGCAGGCTGCATAGTGAGCTAAATGTCCTAGATTTGTGGAACTTGGATTGATTTATAGCATACATGTGTTTATGCCTTTGATCATGTTCCTTATGCATTTTGTTGCTTACTGTGGTGCTCAAGTTGTACAATCACTCCCCGGATCTCACAAGTCCTTGTGCAAGTGATGCACATAATTAGGGGGAGTTGTGCTACAACTTGACCCTTTGAGACTAACTGTTTGCCTGAGTTTGCTTGATTTAGTCTCAAAGGAGGTTTGAAAGGGAAAAGGTGGACTTGGACCATGAAAGACTTCCACTGCACTCCGATGAGAGGGTAACTTATTCCAAGTTCATCTCATGTACTCTCATTGCCTTTGTATTCTTAATTGAAGATTTTGGTGAGGCAATGGGGTTGTGGGGCCAAGATTGATCCTGTTTTGGTGCTTGATGCCAAAGGGGGAGAAAATAAAGGCCAAAGCAATAAATGGATCAGCTACCACTTGAGAAATTTTGAAAATAGTAGAATAGAGCTTTTGGTGTGTCAAAACTCTTTTATTGTCTCTTGTGTCAAAGTTGGCCTCTTGTGGGGAGAAGTGTTGATTATGGGAAAAAGGGGGAGTTTTGGAAATCCTTGATCAATTTCTTCTGGAATACCTCTCTTTATGTCTCTACATGTGGATTTGACTTAGAGATAGGAATTTGAGTTTGATTTGCAAAAACAAACCAAGTGGTGGCAAAGTATGATCCATATATGTCAAAATTGAATCAAAACAATTTTGAGTGTTCATTTGCATTGATATTGCACTTGTTCTAGTTGCTTTATGTTGTGTTGGCATAAATCACCAAAAAGGGGGAGATTGAAAGGGAAATGTGCCCTTGGGCCATTTCTAAGTATTTTGGTGATTGAGTGCCAACGTAAGTGCTTTTGTGCTAATCTATGCAAAGTGGTGGACAAAGTGCAAATCATGTCAAAAGGTATGTTTCTAGACTTAGTACATTGTTTTAAGGACTAATGTATTGTGTCTAAGTGCTGGAAACAGGAAAAATCGAGTTGGAAATGAGATGGCTTTGTACAGCCAAAGTCTGCTCAGTCTGGGTGCACCGGACTGTCCGGTGGTGCACCGGACAGTGTCCGGTGCGCCAGGCTGACTCTGGCGAACAGGCTGCTCTCGGGACTTCGACGGAGGTGTACGGCTATAATTCACCGGTCGGTCCGGTGGCGCACCGGACTGTCCGGTGAGCCGTTCACAGGCGAACTCGTCGCTCTCAGGAGATGATTAACGGCGTACGGCTAAAATTCACCGGTCTGTCCGGTGGTGCACCGGACTGTCCGGTGAGTCAAACGTTAGCCGGGGCAACGGTCGGCCGAGGATTCCGTGCGTGATGCGTGGCCAAGCCAACGGTCACATTGGTGCACCGGACTGTCCGGTGTGCACCGGACAGTGTCCGGTGTGCCAACGGCTCTCAGACTCCAACGGTCGGCTTTGCTAAATAAGGAAGGATATCTGCACCGGACAGTGTCCGGTGGTGCACCGGACTGTCCGGTGCGCCAGTCGACAGAAGGCAAGATCTGCCTTCTAGGATTGTTCTCAATGGCTCCTAGCTGCCCTGGGGCTATAAAAGGGACCCCTAGGCGCATGGAGGAGGCAACCAAGCATTCCAAAAGCACTCTTGATCACTCACACTCCATTCTTGCGCACTTGTTTGACATTCTAGTGATTTGAGCTCTGTTCTAGTGTGCTAGTCTTTTGAGCTTAAGTCTGGGTCTTGTGTGTGTATTTGCTGTGATCTTAGTGTCTTGTGTGAGTTGCTAATCCCTCCCTTACTCTGTGCTTCTTTGTGAACTTCAAGTGTAAGGGCGAGAGGCTCCAAGTTGTGGAGATTCCTCGCAAACGGGATTAAGAAAAGCAAGCAAAACACCATGGTATTCAAGTGGGTCTTTGGACCGCTTGAGAGGGGTTGATTGCAACCCTCGTCCGTTGGGACGCCACAACGTGGAGTAGGCAAGCATTGGTCTTGGCCGAACCACGGGATAACCATCGTGCCATCTCTGTGATTGATCTCTTGTGGTTATTGTGTTTTGTTGGGACTCCTCTCTAGCCACTTGGCGATTATTGTGCTAACACTTAACCAAGTTTTTGTGGCTTAAGTTTCAAGTGTTACAGGATCACCTATTCACCCCCCTCTAGGTGCTCTCAGTTACCCGCCCCCTGCATTTAGTGCAGATAAGGCGCGCCGCCTGTCCATCTCGCTGACAGGCGATGTGCCGCCTCAGCATTTAATGAGACCTAACCATTCCGTAGGCGGTGTGCCTGTCCATTCCACTGGCAGGCGATGTGCTGCCTCCGAATTAAATGAGACCTTTCCATTCCGCTGACAGGCAGCAACCTGTCCATCGCACAAGCGGCATGCCTGTTCGTTACATTGGCAGACTGCATGCCCATACTGCCACGTGCACTACACCCATCATTACTCATATGTTACCAAGGAAGCTGCCACCACATGTCAACGCTGCGCGTGCTGCGGACAACATGGGCCTGGAGATTGCACAGATGTCACCTACATTAGTTGCTCTAGGTATTCCTTCCATTATGTTCCTAGGCCCACCTGTCGGGGCTCAGCATCCTTGTATGTGTCTCCCTTGAGCTATAAAAGGGAAGGCACACGACGTTACAAGGCAAGTCACTCAGACTCACTTAGACCCTCAGGAAGTTCTCCAAGCTCTCGAGCATCAGTAATACAACACACAGTGGAGTAGGGTTTTACGCTCCGGCGGCCTGAACCACTCTAAATCCTCGTGTTCACTTGTGTTCTTCGACCATCTTAGGATTTAGGGCGGGTGCATTCCGCCACCCGTCCGGAGAATTTCCTCTCCAACATTTGGCGCGCCAGGTAGGGGACTTGGCATTAGGTTTTTGCTTGTTTTCCTACTCGACACCATGGTCCATATCGTCGAGCACCACGACTTCATTCCCGAGGATTTCCCAATGGAAGAAGAGGCGACGTCTTCCACGCCATGGGCTTCCAGCCACCCTGCACCTAGTGCTGCTGCTGTGCGCTCTGCACGGCAGCACACTCCTGTGCAGACATCCAGAGCGTCAAGGGCTGCGCCTGGGGCCTTGTCAGCAGCCAGAGAGTTGCTACGCCACCCTCCTAGCTCCACGACCTCACTGGGAGCCATGAAGCAGTGGCGTGACGATGTCGATCGCCTGCTCGGCATGGCGCATTCTGGCTCACCTAGGCCCAGGCCTCGGTCATCCCGGTGTCAACATGAGGCGTCGGCATCGGTGTGCTCACCTTCAGTGAGGGCTGCGCCGACCGAGGACCTGCGGACGGAGCTCAATCGCAGACAAGCGGGAGAGGATGCTCCGGCCTCTCTAGAGAGGCCTGATGATCTACGGGCAGAACTCAACCGCATGTGTGCAGGTGAGAATGCCCGTGTCTCTCTGGAGATGGCGCGTGAGCGTCGACAGAACATCGAGGGTCGCAACCTCGACCAAGACTTCACTGCGGTCGCGCCGTAGACTCCAAGGGGTGCCCGAATTCAGGCGGGTGTCCTTTTGGCCGGTGTCGGCTGCGCCGCTCTGGCGGATCATCTCCACATGGCGACATGGCCATCCAAGTTCCGGCCGCACCTGCCAGAAAAGTATGACGGTACGTCAAACCCGTCGGAATTCTTGTAGGTATACGTCACCGCCATTACAGCAGCGGGTGGAGACACTGCTGTAATGGCAACATACTTCCATGTAGCCTTGTCTGGGCCAGCCCGGACCTGGCTCATGAACCTCGCCCTAGGATCGATCTGCTCCTGGGAAGAGCTCTCTGCGCGGTTCACATCGAACTTCACTAGTGCTTATCAGCAGTATGGCGTGGAGGCTCACCTCCATGCAGTGAGGCAGGAACCCGGGGAAACTCTCCGGGCTCTCATCTCCTGCTTCACCAAGGTACGGGGCACCATACCTCGTATCTCTGATGCTTCCATCATCATCGCTTTCCGCCAAGGGGTGCGTGATGAAAAGATGCTGGAGAAGTTGGCCACGCATGACGCGAAAACTATCACCACACTCTTCGCTCTGGCCGACAAGTGTGTCAGAGCCGCCGAGGGCCACGCGTGGTACTCGACACCACAGACCGGGGTTGCCCAGACGGGTGGCTTCGGTGTCGTCGCCTAGGACGGCAAGAAGAAGAAGAAGAACCACGACCACGAGAGGCCATAGACTGCTGCTCCAGTTGTCGCGAATGTGGCTAGGGGCCGGAGCGAGCGCAACAAGCGCCCACGGCCACAGGGGGGCAACAGCGGCTCATGCCCTATGCACCCCAACAGCCGCCACAGTGCCGCAGAGTGCCGCGAGATTATCAAGCTCATGAAGCGCATCAGCGAACGACGCGAACAGACCTCCAAGGATGGCTCCCCACCCTGTCACCGGCTTGGCAAGGAGAGGGCCAACGGCGGTGACGTGGCCGCCGGAGAATAGGACCTCAGGTATCAGTCACTCGAGGGGGTCCTGAAGAACGTCTTCACCAGGGACTCCGACTCCGGTGGCAAGAGCGACTATAGCAAAAAGTTGTACATCATGTACGGCGGAAGTTGGGAGCTCACCTCCCGTAGGAACGTCAAGTCCCTATGCTGAGAGGTCCTGTTGGCGACCCTAGGGGCCCCGAAGGCTGCTCCACACCAGTGGTGGAGGAGCACCACCATCTCCTTTGGGGCATCCAACTGCCCCGACAACATGGCAGGGGCCGATATACTGCCGCTCATCACCGCCCCTGTTATTGCCAACATGCGGCTGCACCATGTGCTGATCGACGGTGGGGCCGGCCTCAACGTCATCAGCCATGCTGCATTCAAGCAGCTGCAGATCCCGGGGTCCCGTCTGGGACCCTCACGCCCATTCTCTAGAGTGGGCCCACAGCCGGTGTATCCCTTGGGAGCATCGCCCTCCTGGTAACATTCGGGACAGGGGAAAACTTCCGCACGGAGAATGTCCAGTTTGACGTCACGGAGGTTAACCTCCCCTTCAACGCCATCATTGGCAGGCCAGCCCTGTACCGGTTCATGGTCACTGCCCATTACGGGTATT
This sequence comes from Zea luxurians, assembly GCA_029449295.1. NCBI lineage: Eukaryota > Viridiplantae > Streptophyta > Magnoliopsida > Poales > Poaceae > Zea > Zea luxurians. The sequence goes on from JAOPSE010000086.1 coordinate 9,851,323, forward strand.
TGGTCCTCAAGATGTCATCCCCAGCTGGGGTCCTCACCGTGCGGGGCGACCGCGCCTCTGTGGTGTCGGCGGTCGAGAAGCTGCACACCCTTGCGACAGAAGCTGCTCGCTCGGACGACGAAGGGAAGGACCCCTCGACCTCCGGTACCAAGGCGCCTGCCAAGGTGCCAAAGGTGCAGCCGTCTGGAGCAGATGGTGGACCCGTGAAGACCATCCAGGTCAGCACGGACTCCTCCCAGACCACCCGCATCGCGAGCAATCTGGGAGAGAAATAGGAACTCGCGCTCGTCGCCTTCCTCCGGGCAAATGTCGATGTTTTCGCTTAGGATCCGTCACAAATGTCTGGGATCCCCAAGGAGGTGATTGAGCACCATCTAAAGATTCATCGTGATGTCAAGCCGGCGAGTCAGAAGTCTCGGAGACAGTCCGTTGAGCGGCAGGACTTCATTCTCCACGAGGTCCGGAAGCTGCTTGATGCCGGCTTTATCGAAGAGGTCCACCACCCCGTGTGGCTGGCCAACCCGGTCATCATTCTAAAGGCGAATGGGAAGATTCAGATGTGCATCGACTACACCAGCCTAAATAAGGCTTGTCCCAAGGACCTGTATCCACTTCCACGCATAGACCAAATCATGGACTCTACCGCTGGGTGCGACCTCTTGTCCTTCTTAGATGCCTACTCGGGTTTCCATCAGATCCGGATGGCTAGGGAGGATAGGAAGCATACCGCTTTTGTAACAGTGGATGGGCTCTACTGCTATGTTGTAATGCCCTACGGTCTGAAGAACGCCTTGCCAACATTTGTACGGGCGATGAGTAAGACTTTCGAGGACCTGATTAGGGACAAGGTAGTGATATATGTCGATGACATCGTGGTCAAGACTAGGAGGGGGTCGACTCTGGTGGAAGACCTGACCCTGGTCTTTGACAAGCTGAGGGCGACACGCACGAAGCTGATCCCAGACAAGTGCATCTTTGGTGTCTCCGCTGGGAAGTTCCTGGGATTCCTGGTTTCACACCAGAGCATTGAAGCAAACCCGGAGAAAATCAGGGCGATTGAGGCAATGAGGCCTCCAGCCCAAATCAAGGACGTCCAGAAGCTTATGTGGTCATTAGCCGCCCTTAGCCGCTTCATTTCAAGGCTGGCTGAGAGGGCGCTACCCTTCTTCAAGCTCCTGCGAAAATCCGGTCCATTCTCTTGGACCGAAGAGGCAGAACGTGCCTTCCAAGAGTTGTAGCAGCACCTTGTGTCCCTGCGGATACTGGTAGCTCCGGAGCCAGGGGAGCCGCCGTACTTGTACATTGCAGCGGCTGTGGAGGCGGTGAGCATGGTGCTGGTCGTCGAAAGGACGGAGCAGCATTCCTAGGGGAGTCAAGAGGTTCCCCTAGGAGAAGGTGGTGGTCTGACCATCACAGAGCCTGAGGACTCGAACCCAGCTACAGGGGTCCGGACCATTTAGAGGCCTGTCTACTACGTCAGGGAGGTCCTCCATGAGGCAAAGACTAGGTACCTTGAGACGCACAAGCTCCTCTATGCTGTACTTGTTGCATCCAAGAAGCTACGCCACTATTTCCATGCACACAGGGTTGTGGAGGTGACCTCCTTTCCGTTAAGGGCCATCCTCCACAACTCTAACGCCATAGGCAACATCGCCAAGTGAGCCACGGAGCTCGCTGAGTTCTAGTTGGACTTCCAGCCTCGCCACGCCATTATGAGCCAAGACCTGGCTGACTTCATCGTGGAGTGGATGCCTCCCCCGAGCGCCTCTAGGGGTCCGGATCCCAATTCGGACCCCACACCTGCGGAGCCCAGGGGTCCGGTCTTCACCGAGCCCCACTGGATGCTCTTCTTCAATGGATCCGCTCGTCGGCAAGGTGGCGGTGCTGGAGTGGTCCTTATTGATCCAAGCGGAGATCAAGTGAAGTACATGGTGCGCCTAGAGTTCAAGGCCACCAACAACATGGCAGAGTACGAGGCACTGATCTTCCGCTTGTCGGTGGCCCTATCCCTAGGGATCCGCCAGCTCCTCATGAAGGGGGACTCCCAGCTGATCATTAAGCAAGTCCGCGGGGAATGTAGCTACAACGAGCCCAGGCTCGCAACTTACCTCCTCCACGTAAGGAAGCTAGAAAAAAGACTTCATGGCCATGGAGCTGCAACATGTTCCTTGGGCTGACAACTCGGCAGCAGATGAACTCTCCATGAGGGCATCAACTTGGGCACCCGTGCCCGAGGGCATCTTTGAAAGACGGCTGCTGAGACCCACCGCCCAGCTTGCCGAGCTGGGCAAAGGGGGCGAGACTAGCACCCTGAAGCTAGCGGTCCCAGTGGCATACCATCTACAGAACCCACCGAAGACTATGTGTGCTATAGGGGGCCCTGCCTATCCCTTAGCGCCACAGCCAGTTTCTCAGAGTGGACCCGATGCATGGATCTCCGAGATCCGGGACTATCTGAAGGAAAGCATCCTTCCTGAAGATCATGTGTCCGTAGAGCGCATAGTGCGGTTGGCTAAACGACACACGATGGTGGAAGGGGATCTCTACCACCGTGGTGCCAACGACATTCTCATGCAGTGCATTACCAAGGAGGAGGGCCGTGAGTTGCTCACAGAGATCCATGGAGGTGAGTGCAGAAGTCATTCCTCGTCCTGCACACTGATCGGTAAGGCCTTCCGGTATGGCTTTTACTGGCCAACCGCCCTCCAGGATGCAGCTGAGTTGGTAAAGTCCTGCAAGGTGTGTCAATTCCACCCAAAGCAGATACACACCAGCTCAGGCTCTGCAGATGATTCTGCCCTCCTGGCCATTCGCTGTATGGGGGGTGGATATCCTGGAACCATTTCCCAGGGCCATCGGCGGGTACCGGTACCTCTTCGTCGCCATCGACAAGTTCACCAAGTGTCCAGAGGCCACCCCTATGGTCAACATCACCCAGGGTGCTACTGTTGCATTCCTCAAGTCGATTGTCTGTAGATTTGGGGTCCCAAACCGTATCATTACGGACAACGGGACCCAGTTTACAAGTCGGCTTTTCTAGGAGTATTGCGAGGGCATCGGCACCCAGCTCTGCTTCGCGTCCGTGGCTCATCCTAGGAGCAACGGCCAGGTGGAGAGGGCAAACGCAGAGATCCTCAGGGGAATCAAGACACGCACCTACGACTACTTGAAAAAGCACGGTGCAAATTGGGTTAGTGAGCTTCTGTCCTTGCTTTGGGGGAACCCGACCACACCCAGCTGAGCTACCGGGGAGACCCCGTTCTTCCTGGTCTACGGGGCCAAAGCCTACCTTCCCCCGGAAATCATTATGGGCTCCCCATGGGTCCAAGCTTTTGATGAGTCTGTGCAGGAACAGCTACGTCGTGAGGACGTGGACTTCATCGACGAGCACAGATGGCAAGCGGCGACCCAAAATGCACGGTACAACCAAGTGCTCCGGCGCTATCACCAACGGTTTATGCATAGTAGGGAGCTTCGGGTCGGGGACCTGGTCCTAAGGCGAGTACTAAACCGAGAAGGGCTCCACAAGCTCTCCCCCAGCTAGGAGGGACCCTTCAAGGTGACGGAAATATGCTGACCCGGGTGTGTCCGCCTTGCTACAATTGAAGGAGAGCCTCTTCCTAATCCCTAGAACATAGAGCATCTCCGTAAGTTTTTCCCATAAAAACAAGCCTAGGGACCCAGTCTTCTTCCTTTGTAACTAGGTAGCGCATATATGTACGCCAGCCCGGTGAGGTCCGCCCTCATAAATCCGGTCTGTTGGCCTACACTCATGAATATCAAGTTATAAAGAAAAGATTCACCCCCAGATTTGTTTCTGTGATGGTCTTATTTTGCTTCAATTTACAAGCACCATTTTTTATCTAACCCACCCATACAGTTCCCACCCTTGCTGGTATAATGACATCCGAATTGAGTAGCCAGGCTTGCAGTATGGGACCCCTTGGTAGGGGGGGTCCGGCAGCCTGGGGGCCAGTTCTAGAGAACAGGTACTTGTCTCCTAGGGTGGTCCAGAGCCGTGTAGCCGCTTAGCCTGGTTCCGTACCCTAAGCCTACACGCTCCACCACTCTGTGACGGGTACCCTAGTATTTGGAACTATAGTCCTATGGGTCCAACAACCTGGGGTCCAGTTCTAAAGAATAGACACTTGTCTCCTGGGGTGGTCCGGAGCTGTGTAGCCGCTTAGCCTAGTCCTATACCCTAAGCCTACACGCTCCACCACTCTGCGACGGGTGCCCTAGTATTTGGAGCTATGATCCGGGGGTCCGGACACATGGATTGGCTTCCCAGTCTATGTCCTGCAGGTCCTTTTGTGTGAATCAAAGGATAAAATATACCAGTTAGTGGGTCCTATGTGTGCACCACTAAAACTTCCTAGCCAAGGCTATGTGCAGGTCTAGGTCCCAGCCGAGACTACCTCCTAGGCGCCGGGTCACCAATTCTTTCTTAAGTGTACTGGCATCCAAGCTCGACACGTCGAGCCTACATCCCAGGGGGGCCAAGTACCAGGGAGAAGTTGGGAACGACGCACACAGCAAAGGCAAATAGCCTACAGATAAGTTCTATCACTGTTAGATCAATACTTCCCAAAAGTATCTTACAAAACCAAGAAATATTACAAACAGCACCCCAACGGAACCCTTTCCTGTTTCTGCAGATCTAGCTACTAATCATCGATAGGATCCCGCTGGAAGCGCTCGGCCACCACCTCCACGGTATCTTGTACGCCCTGCCGGGCGGCGTCTCCACTGTCGACCACCTGACCAGCGATCACCGGCTCCAAGGAGATGGCCGGGTCGTGGCTCCAGAAGCATGTCAGGATGTACTCTATCACCACCTGGCAGAGCCTACCGCCTTCGGCCTCCAGGCGGGCACCAAGTATCTGGTCCAGGCGTCGGAGGCGGTCGGCGGCGGAATCCAGCACCGGGAGCGCGTTGGAGATGGGCGTCGGCGGCTCCGACACCGGGATGGGGCTCACCCCTAGCGGCACCAGTGCCGTGCTCGCCTCGCCGACCTAGGCGGCGATGCGCTGGACCTCGGCGCGCTGCTCCGCCTGGAGATCTTCAAGTGTTTTCTTCATCGCCTCCACCGCCTGGGGCCCGGTGCTACCTGCGCCGCCTGCGCCGCCTGGAACCGGCGGACCCGCTCCTCTAGCTCCTTCTCCTTCTGCTTTGCCTCGAGCTCATGCTCGGCTAGCAAATTTTCCCGCCTTTCAAACATTTCCTCCCTGAAGGCGAGGTCCTTCTCCCACCAGGCGAGATCCGTCGCCCGCTTATCCAGGGAGGCATCCTTCACCTTGAGGTTCTCCTCGGCCAGGGCAATGTTGCTGCCCTTGTCATCCAGCTCCCGCTCCCATTTCTAGATCCTCTCCATGGCCGCGGTCTGCTGGGTGTGCTGCTCATCCAAGATCTTGTTCATGGCGCTCAGCTTGGCACTCAGCTCCGTGACGACCTCCTCCCTCTGGTTCAAGTGCTCCTCCTTCTTGGCCAGCCTCTTCTCCTTTCGGCTCGCCTCCAACTCCCTGGCGTACACCTTCTAGAGGTCCTTCTTGTAGTCTTTGTGGTCCCACGCCAGTTCAGACCGCTCAAAGGCGAACTACTGGGACACCACCTTGGTGCGCTCCTCCAGCTGGGTACGCCAGTCGCTGAGGCGCTGGTGCTTAGACTCTAGTGCCTCCCATTCCCGCTGGATTGCCGCCTCGGTCTCTTGAAGAGCATGATGGGCACGAGACAGCACCCGGGGGAGGGGAACCGGCGCCGCTTCTGGCTCGGAGTCGGATCGGAGCCGCCACCCAAGAACCACCTCCTGCTCCTCCAGAGTGGGCGGCGGGTTGGAGCTAGACGCGCCCCCTGTGTCACCCCCCATGGCAGGGGCGGGTGCAGCTGGGACCTCCTCGGCCGCTGCCGATGGTGTACTCGACGGCGTCGCCGTTGTTGAGGCTGTGGTAGCCGTCGGTGCAGTTGCAGCGACCGGGGGCGGACTGTCGGCACCACTCCCAGCAGACGCCTGCTGCTGAGAGCTAGACCCGTCGGCGGGCATGGTGTTCGGCGGAGGAGGCGCGCCCTTAGGAGCTGAGGGGGAGGAAGCCCTGGCAAACAAGGATGGGTTGAGACGCGTTAGCGTGATAACTACACTCGCAAAAACAAGGATGGGGCTACACTTACTTGGGGCCCTAGACCTTCCAGCGACCTTGGAAGCGGGACGTCCGCTGTTGTTGTTGATGCTACTGCTGCTGTTGTTGTTTCTACCGCTGGTGCCCCTGGGGGAGATCACCCCCAGGTGGTGGTGGCGGCGGTGGGACCAACGGTGGTGGTGTTGGCGGTGGCGGCGAATCTGATGGTGGTGGTGGCAGAGGACTGGCACGCCTCTGCGTGCCCTGGGCCTGGGAGCCGGTCTCCTCGGCCCCGCCAGTGGTCCTGTGACGCTTCTAGGGCGGGTCCGAGTCAAGGGGTGGGTCTGCGACAAGCGACCCGTCGGCCCGACGCAGCTGGCGTCGCCTCTCTTCCTCCAACCCACCGGTGCCACCCGGGGCGGAGGAGCTACTTGCAGCCCCTTTGCCCTTGTCCAAGGGGCTGGGGGCAGCGGGGGGAGCTCTGGAACCCGCATCAGCGGGCTGGGAACCTCTGGCCGGTACACCGGGGATTTGGATCCCGTGGTGGGGGTCCCAGCCGCCGGTCTGGCGAACCGCCACGCCGCTCTCGTCGAGGGTCGGCAGCCAGTCCAAGATCACCGTCCTCAACCCTAGGTCGTCGCAAAGCGCAGGGATGCCCTGGGGAGGGATTAGGGACTCAGGGATGAAGGACTCACCAGTAATCCCCTTCACCAGGAGTTCTAGTTCCTCCCAGGACAGGTTGGTGCCTGGCCCGCGCTAGATCCGGCCGATGTCATTCGAGCCGGTGAACCAACAACACAGACACGCCCTCCTCTGCAGCGGCGTGATCCGACGCTTCAGGAAGTCGCCGACCACGTGCATCGATGTCAGGCCACCGGTTGCCAGGGTCTTGATCTTGTCTAGTACGGGTTCGAACTCTGGTGCGAGGGACGGCTTGGCCCTCCATTTCTTCCAGTCGAGCCTTGGCCCGTCGCTCGGCAGCGTGAGGCGGTCGCTGGCCTTAGTGCTGACGATCACCCAGTCAGTGCGCCAGTTTTCCCACCTCGCGCCACCGAGAGAGGAGATGTAGGCGCCGGTCGAATCCAGCCTCGTCTGGAAGTAGTAGGCGCCGAGATGGTCCTTGGCCTTCTCGGACTTCACCAGCATGAAGAAATGGTAGAAGAGGGAGGTACACGGCGCCACCCCATGAACATCTCGCACAGGTGGGCGAAGATGGCCGCCTGGAGGATGGAGTGGGGCGTGAGGTGCTAAAGTTGAAGGCCGAGCTCCTCCAGCATCAGCAGAAAGAAAGGCGAGATCGGCAGCGCCAACCCGATTGCACAGGTGGGTACCTTCGTCAGTAGTTCCCTCTGTTACAACTAGACCCGATTGCTTCATAACTTCGGAAATTGGTGCTGTCTTAGTGACCTCGGTTTCTTCTCCCTCACGAGTCACCCTTGCAGTCGAACGCACTCTAGCCATTTTTGATGGATTTCCACGGTTTGACAAAGCTAACGTATTTTTTGCAATTTGATGAAGTCAATCCGTCTGACGAAGTTAATCCTTTTGACGAAGCTAATCTCAGATGACGAAGCGCTCGCTCGAGAGAGCAATGAAAAAGCTTCGGCTGTGGTTAAATTTTTTAACAGCACAACAGTGCGATGGAAATGAATGCTGTGGTAACTCCTCACCAACCCGTCTGTTTATATAGTGCTGCAAGTCGGAAGGTGAACCGCCAGACCGCCTCTACTCGCTGAACGGTGGACCACTCGGCGTCAGAAAGGAGAACCACTAGACTGTCGCGACTCACTGAACGGTGGACCACCCGACACTCGAAATATTTTAATCATTTCTCGGCAATGAGCTTAGGGAAGGTGTTTTTCGGACCTTCGGCATTCTGAAGCCTTCATGTTTTCGCGGATCGAGCTCATTACGAAAAACGATCTAGCACCGCGAAGGGGCTGCTGTTGGGGGTCTTCTTCTCCGCCGAAGGTCCTCTGAGCAGAAACACCTTCGGCAAGACGATATGCCGAAGCTATTATCAAGGAAGCTTTGGCACAATGACGCACTTGAGACGAAGGGCAGCACCGACTCAAAGAGGAAAGGACCGCCTACTCCCTGATATTTTGTATCATGAGTATGATTAGTTGTCAAGGACACAAATGTAATTTTGTCTGGGCTATGTCCCGTGCCTATAAATAGGTGAACAGTACCCCCGTAGTGTTCACGTGGATTTGTAATCACTCGCACGTCACTCCCGGATTTTCACCTTCTGTCAAGACGAAGGTACAAATGTAATTCAATATCATTGATGTCTGTTTATGATTAATAAGGAGAATATAAGTAATCTAATGATTTAACATGATTATTAATGTTCTTTTCCATGTTTCATATGCTTATGATTTCATTATTACATGTTGAGATGACGAAGGTATGTCGTTCATGACCTTCGCCTAAAGATCATTATATCCTAAGGGAGATAATACTTCGAAGGACGAAGGTCTTTAATTATTAACATTTGTGTTGCCTTGTTTTTAATTCATAGCATTTGAGAACAAGTGACCAACATATAACATTAATTTCCCAAAACTAGGTAGAGCAATAGCAAATCTACCTAATAGTTCATCGGTTTGCAAGGTGGGGGATAAACAAAGCTAGGGAAACCTATTAGGTCCCATCAAATTAACTGAGCATGTCACAGTGATTAACAGGAACATTATTAGGTAAAGAAGAGTGATCAAGGGCACAACTTGCCTTAGACTCAAGATTCCTAGGTACCAACTTGGTCTTCAAGTGACTCGTAACCCCGCTGCTACTCGTAGCAATACAAACAAACATGGTATAGGTAAAATTAACATCACACCACACATAAGAACAAACTACACAATAATGATTTACGCATCATAATGAGATCCTAGGTTCGAGAATCACTAAATTCAGAGTTACGGTTAAAGAGTTATGATTTTCCAAAGTTTTAAGTGTTTACTATAAAATAAATGAGGTACAAGATTTTAATCATAGGTTTCATGGTAATACAAGGTTATTAGATAAAAAACAATATTAATGTCAGATTAATGCAACTGGAATGGATCAAAAAGGTGTTAGAATGAATTAAATATGAATTAAACAAGTTTCTGGAATTAATTTTATACTAAAAACCACTTTCAATATACCTAATTTATTAAATCCATAGATTGCGCGCATAAATTCTGGAAAGCCTAATGTTGAATTCATAAAATCCAGGACTCAGTTGCAATTACTTTCTAACTGGGTTGGATGGTGGGTTAATTGTAGAAAAGGGCAGGGGCTCTTATGCAAAACGGATAGACTGAAGGGGTACGAGCGCATATGGACGACACGATCACCCGCGAGTGGCCAAGATTAAATCACTGAACCGATCACTCCCTTGCCCTATGATTCGTTAGCTACGGCTCGGATTTAAAACACTTGCGATCGCCCTAGGCCCGCACGATCGCAATTGAACGCTCCGGCTTGCCCTGGCCGAATCGTTTTCGTTGATCTAATCTTCACCATTCTAGATGGATCCAACGGTCTTGATAGGATCTGGCCGAACTGGTACACACCTAATTTAATCGTGACCGGCCTTTTTGATCCGAAGGCCTGAGTTCTATTACTATGCGATCTAATCTCCATCGCCCATCAACGATTGGACGGCCAGCACGTCATCTTCTTCCCCCCGGTCGTGACCCCGATGTTGCAAGTGCCCAGGGCGATGGTGCCCCCGCCGGAGTAGCACGACACGGCCATAGTGCTCCAAAATCCAATCTGAATGGAGCGACAGGAGAAGGGCATGACAAATAACTTGGATATGTTCTCACCTCAAACCGAGCGACGGGAGGGTCCGGTCTATGCAACCAGTGGCTCCTAGGCAGTCTTCTCACACCGGTGAGCAATTTGTCATGCCCCCTGGCCACACCTCGCATGAAGTGTCTGCGAGCACCATCAGGGGAACACGGCGGAGCTCCCAGTCCCGGCCCCGAGAATCTGACGGCGGCACATGCGCGGATCGACAGCGGCAAATCCCATCCTCGTCCACGGGTCTGCTCGATCCAGGGCTATGATGGCGCATGATGGAGAAGGGATGAAGAGGTAAGGGGGAAGAACGACCTATGATTTATACTTTAGTGGTGAAGTCCGAGCTAGGAAACGAGGGGGGAATTGAGGTAGACGCGAGATCCTCGACAGTGGTTCAGTGTTCTGTTGGGAAGACGATCCTAACGACCCGGGCCCTCTGCTCAGCGATCGAACACTAGCGCGCGGGCGCGGGTGCAACTGGACGTGGGCCTCGCTTGTCGGTAGCACCAGGCGCGCAGGCCACGCGGTGAAGGAAGAGGATGCGGACAGGAGTGGGCCGGCTGATGAGGGAGTGGGCCGAGGCAAGGAGATTTGGGCCCAAGTGTTCTCTTTCCTTTTTATTTTCTTTTTATTTTCTTGTTTTCATTTTAATTTGAAATTTCAAATTGAAATCTGAGTTGTGGTTTCCAATTCAAATATGCACAACCCAAAATCCATAGTGGATGCATAGAAAGGTATTATTATCATTATTATTTTACTATTACATGCCTTTAAGTAAATGGTTATAATCATGCAATAAAGAATAATTCATATGTTATTCATTTTAGGAAAATATTATTTATGAAGGTGTGATCGAATTAAAGGTTAAAATAAAAAATGAATCTATGTTGCTTTGCTTATTCCTAGAGAAAGTAATACATATACCCATTTAAGAATTATTTATATATTTTGGAAGGTATCCTGAATTGTATAGTTCACGAGAGGATTATTTCATTCTAATGTTTTAGGATTTATATTTGGCTAATAACATTTTAATATTGCCAATAATTTATTTTAGTATAGAATGAATTTAAAAAGTGGGGAATTTTATACTAAGAGACATTTTAATTCTAAATCTTTTAGAGAAACAATTATAATTCCCACAATAAGATTTTGGGTGTTATAGATTGGGTACCTAAGGACAAGGCCTAAATCTGTGTTGTAGTTTTATGCATCCGTATGAACAAGTTAGATAATCGACAGCGGGTGCACAAACCATATGACCGAGGCGAAGAAGATGTTCTCTTATGATAAAATGGAAGATCCCCAAAGAGCAATCACATTCGGAGATGGGAATCAAGGTTTTGTTAAAGGATAGGGTAAAATTACTATGTCACCTGACCATTCCATTTCTAATGTATTTATTATAGAATCACTATGCTACAACTTGCTTTCTATATCTCAATTATGCAAGATGGGCTACAACTGTTTATTTACTGATGTTGATGTTACCGTCTTTAGAAGAAGTGATGATTCACTAGCTTTTAAGGGAGTGTTAAATGGACAGCCATATTTAGTTAATTTCACTGATGACAATGCTGAACTAGACATAAGACTAATATGGATTGGCTCTGGCCCCACCGACTTGCATATCTTGGGATGAAGAATCTTCACAAGCTTCTAAAGAGGGAACACATTTTAGGACTAACCAATGTTTATTTTGAGAAAGATAGGATTTGTAGTGCATGTCAAGCAGAGAAGCATGTTGGAGTTCATCATCCACACAAGAACATCATGACGATTGAGAGGTCGCTTGAGTTACTCCCCACATGGATCTGTTCGACTCGATTGCTTACATAAGCATCGATAGGAACCCTATTCTCACTTCACTTGGGTGTTCTTTTTGCTAGAAAAATTACAGACCAGAGAGACCTTAAAGATTTTCCCGAGACAGGCTTAAAATGAGTTCGGATTGAAAATCAAGAAAATTAGAAGCGACAATGGAACAGAGTTCAAGAACTCTCAAATTGAAGAATTTCTTGAGGAGGGCATCAAGCATGAGTTCTCTTCTCCCTACACACATCAGATAAATGGTGTTGTGGAAAGAAAGAATAGAACTCTAATGGATATGGCAAGGACCATGCTTGAAGAATACAAGACATCAGATTGGTTCTGTGCGGAGGCAATTAACATCGCATGCTATTCCATCAACCAACTCTACCTTCATCGAATCCTCAAGAAAACATCATATGAACTCCTCACTGGTAAAAATCCTAATGTCTCTTACTTTCATGTTTTTGGGAGCAAATGCTTTATTTTGGTAAAGAGAGGTAGTTGCTCCTAAATCAGTAGAAGGCATTTTACTTGGTTATGACTCAAACACAAGGGCGTATAGATTCTTCAACAAGTCCACTAGATTAGTTGAAGTTTCTTGAGACGTTGTGTTTGATGAGACTAATGGCTCTCAAGTAGAGCAAGTAGATCTTGATGAGCTAGATGATGAAGAGGCTCCATGCATCGCGCTAAGGAAGATGTCCATTAGAGATGTGTGCCCACAAGAACCAGAGGAGCCTACACCAACACAAGATTAACCTTCATCCTCAATTCAAGCATCTCCACCAACAAAATAAGAATATCAAGTTCAAGACAATGAGCCACCTCAAGATGATGGCATTGATCAAGGGGATGATGAAGTTGGGCAAGACATGGAGGATGAATAAGATATTTTGGCTCAAAGACCACCTCACCCAAGAGTCCATCATGCAATTCAACGAGACCACCCCATTGGTTCCACCCTTGGTGACATTCAAAAGGGGGTAACCACTCGCTCTTGAGTTGCTCATTTCTATAAACATTACTTTTTTGTGTCTTCTATTGAGCTGTACAAGATTGAAGATGCACTTAGATATACAGATAGGGTGATGGCAATGCAAGAAGAGCTCAACAACTTCATGACGAATGAGGTTTGGTATTTAGTTCCACGTTCTAACCAAAATGTTGTAGGTACCAAGTGGGTATTCCACAACAAACATGATGAGCATGGTGTGGTGACTAGGAACAAAGCTCGACTCATGGTCAAGGGGTATTCACAATTCGAAGGTTTAGATTTTGATGAAACCTATGCACTCGTAGCTAGACTTGAGTCAATTCGCATATTACTTGCATATGCTACTTACCATGGCTTTAAGTTGTATCAAATGGATGTGAAAAGTGCCTTCCTCAATTGCCATGTCAAGGAAGAGGTGTATGTTGAGCAACCTCTAGCTTTGAAGACTGTGAGTATCCCCTTCATGTTTATAAGCTCTTAAAGGTGCTTTATCAGCTCAAACACGCCCCAAGAGCATGGTATGAATGCCTGATAGGCTTCCTTATTGCTAATGGCTTCAAAGTTGGAAAAGCTGATCTAAAACAATTGACAAAGACTTATTTATATGTCAAATCTATGTTGATGATATTATCATTGGGTCTACTAACAAGTCATCCTGTGAAGAGTTTAGTAGGATTATGGTACAAAAATTTGAGATGTCCATGATGGGGAGTTGAAGTATTTCTTAGGATTTCAAATCAAGTAGCTCCAATAAGGCACCTTCATCATCCAAAAAAGTACATTCAAGACATACTCAAGAAGTTTGGAATGAAGGATGCCAAGCCCATCAAGACTCGTATGGGGACAAATGGGCATATCAACCTCGACACAAGAGGTAATTTGGTAGATCAAAAGGTATACCAGTCTATGACAGGTTCATTGCTTTACTTATATGCTTCCAGACCGGACATCATGCTTTCTATATGCATGTGTGCAAGATTCCAAGTCGACCCTACCTAAGGGCCGTGAAAAGGATCTTGAGATATTTAGTTCATACTCCTAGCTTTGGGATTTGGTACCCCGGGGGATCTATGTTTGATCTTGTTGGGTATTCAGATGCTAATTATGCCAGATGTAAGGTTGACAGGAAGAGCACATCAGGGACTTGTTAGTTTTAGGGGAGATCCTTGATATCTTGGGCTTCAATGAAACAAAACACAGTATCCCTATCCACCGATGAGGTCAAGTACATAGTTGCAGGGAATTGTTGTGCACAATTACTCTGGACGAGGCAAACCCTTAGGGACTATGGCTACAAATTGAGCAAATTCTCTCTCTTATGTGACAATGAGAGTGCTATCCGCATGGTGGAGAATCCCATTGAACATAGCCACACTAAGCACATAGACATCTGGTACCACTTCCTAAGAGACCACTCACAAAGAGGAGATATCGTTATTGACCATGTTAGCACCCACAAACAGTTAGCCGATATCTTCACCAAGCCCTTGGATGAAAAGAGATACTGTGAGCTCAGGACTAAACTAAATGCCTTAGATTCTCAGAACTTTGTTTGAAATATTGCACACATTTCTCATTTCATACCTTTGGTCATGGCATATCTCTTGAACTTGGCACAATTACATATTTCTTATTCTTCTTATGCCAAAGCTAAGACTAATATGCTTCCAGGTGTATTTCTATACTTAGTCTTAGATTGAAAGGGAAATGGAGTTGAAGGCAAAGGCAAAGCATCCACTTCTTATTCGTATGGTATTAAACACTCTTTTCCTAACTCATGTACTTACATTCATATCTTTCTTGTTAAAGGCCTCTCGACCTCTTCATTTTTGGCGCTTAATGCCAAATGGGGAGAAATTAATAGGCCAAAAGAAAAGGACTACACCACCACCCTATTTTGAAAACCTTTTAATCTTCTAAATTGGTACTATTGCATTTGCAAAAACCCTCTTGATAGCTAAGAGGAGAAAAACTATTTATGCTAAATGGGAGAACTTATTTAGGGGAGCTTTTATTGACCAAACGATAATCATTTGAAAAAGGGGGAGAATCTTTCAAACTTGGAAAATGCTTTTGAAAAATTCTATTCTTATACCTTAGGCCAATTACAAATGAATTTGAAAAGATTTTTCCAAAAGATTTTCAAAAACAAGCTAAGTGGTGCAATTAACTATATCAAAACATTCATATGTACTTAGAACTGCTTTCACTTCAGTAACCCATGCACTCTTGTCAAAATTGCAAACTAGTTACATTTCTGCACTTTATATTTGCTTTGGTTTGTGTTGGCGTCAATCACCAAAAATGGGGAGATTGAAAGGGAAATGGCCTTTACCATTTTCTCTAAATTGATTTTGGTGCTTGATGGCCATCACAACCTAATGGACTAACTAGTTTGCCTAGTTGATCGTTTCATAGGTGCATATGTCTATCTATCTCTATTCTAAGTCGACTGTTCGGAATAACATAGATTATTCTGGACAGTAGATCTTTTTGGATAAATCACCTATGCACGGACTATTTGGCCCCTTCCGGCGGACCGTCCGCGACACCTCAATAAACCTTAGACATGAACTATGCTGAAAACCACATTTTGTACTATGCACTATTCGAAAAAAAGAAGAGCACCGTCCGGGACCAAGCTGTGGCGGAACCGTCCGAATTATTCCAACTTAAGTGCCTAAGTCCCACCTTAGAGGCTAGACCACACTTAAGTAGGAATAAAACGTCAGTTCCTCGGATCTAGTCCGACGAGGCCACTAACAGGATCAAGTATCACGTACTCACTCGAAGGTGAGGCACAGAGCAAATACAATAAAGCATAAGACCATACATGAAGAAATATTAAATTTATTACAACATCATCGGAGTTTTAGCAAAAGTAGCGAACATTGTTAGGGATGCAGCGGAATAAAACTAACGATAAATAAGTGGAGGGATGGGGAAGCCTGTTCCATCACTCCTCATGCTCCTCCTCGACTGAGGTAGGGTCCGACTCGACTGTCCAACCGGTGGCAAAGTGGACGGCCAAGTCACTCCAGCAACCATGTCCTCCAGAGAACCTATAAAAAAATTATGCCACAAGCAAGGCTCAGTATACTAATATTCAGCTAGACTTACCCGGTGTGAGGAGTCTACGCCTCTACCTCTAGACATGCAGCTATTTGGCTGAGGGGTTTGGTTGCCAAAAGCACTAGCTGAGTCTAAAAATCAAGTTTTAGCTTTTTCAAGTTTTAGTGTGACTCTCTTAAGACTAAAGGTGTACTATCTACTCATTCATGGTATCAAGCAAATTAGCAATCAACATCTTTTGCTAAATCATCACCTTTTCACTTATTACTCAGTGCAGTACAATGGATCAAGTAGGCTCATTAGCTGCGAGAAGCAGACGATTCGAATCGAGTTTTCATCCTTGCAAGGTAAACCTAAACACACGACATGGCGAGGCACTTCGTCCCCACACACATCAACCGTCCCCATCGATTCCCTGGCAACAGAAAGAGGCCCACCGCCTTGGCGTACAATGCCTCACTGACCCCGACTGCCGTCGTGCAGTGACCGCACTTGTACCCACCATAACCGGAATGGGAGACTACGGCTCAGGTCGCGTGAGGAGATCAATCCGCGGGCAGGTTCACTCAGGTACTAGGCTGTTGGAGACTTGTTCTCAAATGCTAAGAGTCAAGAACAAGGCAACATAAAAAGTGTTAAGTGTTAAAGCCCTTCGTCCTACTAAACATTATTCCCCTTCGGGAAACAATGAGTTTCGGACGAAGGTCACAAGAGACATACCTTCGTAAATATAACAAGTAATGACGAAGGATTCATATAAAGCATGAAATATAAACATCATCATAGAATCATTTCTATTTTATTAACATGGAGAAATAGAAATGATTACAAATTACAAATGTACCTTCGGTCCTGAGAGAAGGTAAAAAGTACAAGCGTGACGCAAAAGCATATGCCAAGTCAGCGTGAACAGTACGGGAGTACTGTTCATCTATTTATAGACGCGGGACGCAGCCCACGTGAAATTACATTCATGTCCATTTGCCAATGACTTATGGAAATCTGTCAAGGCCCAAGTAGTCTTTTCATCTTTAAGTCGGTTCCCCTCTCTGCTATCGCGACGAAGCTCCCCTGCGCACAGCTTCGGCTGCGCACCATCCTTCGTGGAGCTCGGTAATCAGCCCGTCCTCCATTTTAATCCTCCTTCGTCTGGTTCAGGCTTCGTCCTGACCGTTCTTCATGTTCATAATTCTGAGTCCGAAGATACCTGTTCACATAATCCACTCGGAAAACATTGTCAAATCATGTTTTTGAGGACCTTCGGAGGACGAAGGCCCCCAACAGTAGCCCCTCGCAATATTAATTTGTTTAACGATAAATTCAGATTGCGATATGGACGAAGGCCTTGAGCCGAAGGTCCGAAAAAACACCTTCCCTTTGCTAGAATAGCAACATTCACTGACAAGCGGGGTCTTTCAATTTTCGACGCCCTGGGAGTATAAATAAGATCATACCGCAAACTTATTTGGTACGCACACTTGCCATCTGCTTCGGCCCACTAAATTTTTAGCTCTTGCGCACTAAGATTTGATCTTTTTGCTTCTGAAGCTTCGGCCTCGAAAACAGTTTTTTAGCGTTTCCGAAGATGTCTGAAGGTAAGAAGATCCCTGCCGAGACGAAGCTGAGTCTCGACGAAGAGAAGAATTTGGGGTTCCTTATAGCGATGGCGGAGACCAATACGGAGAAAATCACCAAGGAGATTCTTGAAGGTTTGTCCGAAGATACTGGTGACAGCGACGGCTATGATGTAGAAAGTGGTGGGGAAGAGGCCGAAGATCGACCATGGCGGCCAAGTCACACGGTATTCGGGAAAACCACTATTAAGCAGAATCATATTGATAATATGAGGGGGAGGTATTTTCGTGATATATCTATTGTGAGGGCTGATGCTGGAGAAAAGACTTCTCCCACCCCAGAAGAAGATGAAGTCGTAATCTTCCGAAGCTTTCTCAAGGCTGGGCTTCGATTCCCCCTAAGCAACTTTGTTGTTGAAGTCCTGAAGACATTTCAAGTCTACATTCATCAAATTACTCCCGAAGCTATCATAAGAATGGGGTTGTTTGTCTGGGCTGCGAGAAGCCAAGGTTTAGAACCAAATGCTAAAAGCTTTTGCAATATTCATGAGTTGTTATATGAGACGAAGCCCTGGGGGAAAGAACAATATCACAACAACTTTGGGTGTTACAGCTTCGGTGCCCGCTCCGGGTCAAGCCGCCCTGTGCCAACCTTTCGGAAGAGGTGGCCCGGAGCCTGGATGACAGAGTGGTTCTATGTAAAGAATGACTTATCAGCGCAAGAAAATGTTAAGAGTATCATTATGCGCCCCATCTGGCAACGCTTCGGACTTCGAAGGCCGAAGGTTGAAATGGACGAAGCAGCCGAGGAATGCCAAAGAGCCTTCGGCGTAATCTGCTCTTTCATTGGGACAAGGGACTTGGTCCAAGAGCACATTGCCTTCAGGGTATGGCCACTTGCAGAAAAGTGGGAAATGCCGAAGGAGACCATTAAAGAGTCCGACGAAGGCGGACTAGTCAGACTAAAATACACATTCAAATATGGGGATAAATTTGTTGAACCTGATGA
Source organism: Zea luxurians (assembly GCA_029449295.1). Lineage (NCBI taxonomy): Eukaryota > Viridiplantae > Streptophyta > Magnoliopsida > Poales > Poaceae > Zea > Zea luxurians. Next base: position 9,869,692 of record JAOPSE010000086.1, read on the forward strand.
CGATTGGTTGAAAAGCATTGAAACATTAAGTGACGAACTTCTTGGGGCATATTCGAAGGCCGAGAACACTGCGTTATCAGCAGCCTTCGGAGGCCGAAAGAAGAAAAGGCTCAACCGTGTATTTGACGCAGTCGGGTTTATCTACCCTGACTACCACTATCCGGTATTGGGTCGCAAAAGGAAAAATACTTCTCCTGCGACAGAAGCTACCACGAGTGCCACTAGTGAGCCAGCGCCTCAAAGGAAAAAGATGAAGGTGCTCACCCATCGAACGCGCTTTATTGAGCCGGCCACAGTGCTAGAGTTTATTGGTGAAGTTTCTTTGGCCTCTGAAGCTACAGAACCAGCTCCAGTGCCGAAGATAGAAGAGAAAACTGAAGCGCCTTCAGCAGTAGAAAAACCGAAGATTGAAGGGCCAAAAACATCAGAAATTTTAAGTCCTTCAGCAAATGTCGAAACAACAAAAAATCAAAAGGGCCCATTGGTGACCCCAAGAAGAAAAAGAATGGTGAACGTACTGGATGTCTTGGAGACAATTAAGTCTTCAAGCACAACCGCAAAGGAGTCTGTTGAACTCGCTGAAGCATCTACTGAAGCTTCGAAACAACAAGCTGAAGCTGAAGCTGGGCCTTCAGAGCCCACCAAGGAACAATCCGAGAAAATATCAGAACCAGCTTTGGTTGAAGAAATTGACAGTGCCGCCCCCGAAGCTCCCTCCAGCATATGCGATTACATCGTGCGACATGCTTCGGGGAAGAAACTGTCTGAAGAAGAGACCTATGAAGCGAATCACTATGCTAGAGAGTTAAAGTATCCGAAGGGGGCAGTAGTATTCAATGGGACAAATGAAGATGACTTCCTATACTGCCTCCCTGATAACAAAGAATTATCTGTCTGCCGGGAGATGGCTAGAAGTATGGGTTTCCCAAAGCTCGAAGCTGGATTATGCGCCATGACGAAAGAGGATCTCGCAGACAGTCTTGCGTACAATAGCCTAAAGGTATGGAAATTAAGCGCTTGAAAAAACTTTTTTAATACGTAATTCATTCCTTTATTCTTATATGGATTCTTTTTCGTATAGGGCTTGATTCTAAGCAACGCATTAAGAGCCCAAAAGAGCGCCGAAGATGAAAGCTATGACATTGCGTTCAACAATTTACGCTCCGAAGTTATTAAACTGAGAAACGAAGCTCTGGAAAAGGATAAAATTCTGCTTACACTGGTAGATAAGGTAAAGAAGGACGAAGCTGCTTCAAAAACCCAGGCTGAAGCCCAAAAACGTGAAATTAAAGATCTTCAGAATCAGCTAGCTAGAGCTAAAGAGGAACGTGTGCTTGAGGAAACAAAACGAGAACTTAGTGATCATTTGGTCAATAATTTGGAGTTAAGTGTTAAGGAGCTTCGTGCATCTCAGAGGAAATGCTATGTTAAATCTGTAGAATGCGTCAAAAAGATAAAATCCAGCTTCGCCAGCGTTGGCGCCTTTTCTAGTGAAGAGGACTTTTCAAGAGGCAATCCCGAAGGTCCACTGGACTGGATTAGTCACGAAGCAGAAGCCTTCGAGGAAATCCTGAGCAGCCGCGGTGACATTTGCGCTTTTTCTGGCGCCAGAGGAGTTGCTGCTATTTTGGAGAAGAAAGGTTGTGAACATATAAAATCCTTAGCTCAGTCCGAAGCTGCCCTGTCCTCTGAAGACATCAAAGATCCCTCAACCGAAGCAAGCATGGTTGGCGGTAAGTTCTTCACTGATATCTGGGACAACGGCGGCCGAGAAATGGCACAAGAAATTATTCAAAGAAGTGAAAAAGGCATCCATGATGCTAGGAAAGTAGCAGAAGCTGCCGAAAGAAGTACAGAGCCCGAAGGGCAATTAGGTATTAATTAGTCGTTCTTATTGTGTTGCAATTTTTATTTCAAACTTTGCTCGCGATTTGTAATAGTAATGAAGAAATGTTCTCTTCCCTCAGAACCTGCTGGATCGTCTGCTGACCCTCACACAAAAGGGGATGACGAAATTAAACAAATGGCCGAAGCTATCATGGATAAAGTTGTTGATCAACTTCTAAATGAGGCCGCCGAAGCAGTATTAAGAGAAGACTAGATGCTATTTAGAAAAAACATTTAAAGTGTGATCTATGTAACATTTTGTACATTTGAATGTAATATACAAGTCTCTTTTCATTATTCAATTCTTTACGATGCATGAAACTCTACATACATACCATTTTTGAGCCTTCGGCGAAAAAACACCTTCCCTTCTTTTCATGCTTCGTGAAGAAGACATTCTCCGTTAAAATTATTCTGATGAAACACGTCCATGCTTCGTGAAAACATTCTCCGAAGCTATACAATTTCGATATTGCTCTGATGAAGCTCGTCCATGCTTCGTAAAAATATTCTCCGAAGCTGTATTCTGAAGATTATCATTGTATTCCCTCGTGACTTTACACAATTTTCACTTTCTCAAAGCGTCCTTTCGAAGGTTGATACTGTGTCCCCTTCTTTTGCCAAATGCAACATGATGTATGATGCTTATGTTATGCAAAATGATGTGATGATGTTATGTTATGCAAATGACATTTGTTCCGAAGATACACACAAAATATATTCGTAAGCTCTGCATTCCCTTAGGAACGTCTTTGGAGCTTCTTCGCCTTTTACTTAGACGGTATAAGCTCTGCATTCCCTTAGGAACGTCTTTGGAGCTTCTTCGCCTTTTACTTAGGCGGTATAAACTCTGCATTCCCTTAGGAACGTCTTTGGAGCAAAAAACTTACATTGCGCTCCCTTTGGAACGGCTTTTTGTAACTTCGGCAACTTACTCTGCGTTCCTTAGAACGACTTTTTGTTGCGTTGAAGGATCTTTAATAATCCGAAGGTCCTCCTTGTTACCGCAAATTTTTAAGCTTCAGCAACTTAAGCCTGTAGAGAAGATAGGTTTTTCTGATAACCAACCACGAAACTATTATATGAAAACTGAAATGTTCTTTATTACACAGAAAACAGAACTTAAACGGAAAAGACTGCTATCAAAGTAGGATATTTGTCAATAAATGTGCTTCGACTCTGGCACAGTACTATTGACTGTACGGGCTTCAGATTGCTCTCTGAGATCCCTTTGGTGCGGAACATATTGGCTCCCTTCTGGCTGTTGGCCTTGTTGCAGCGGAGGTGGAGGCGGGGGCTGTTGCCATGAAGCTTGAGGTTGACTTGCCGAAGCTACGGAAACTGCAGGGTGGTTGCCCACGTACTCCGGGATGTAAGGCTGATGATACGAAGCAGTATGCATGACCTGCTTCGGCTGGCCCTGTTGCGCTGCAGCTTCTGCTAGCTCCTTTTGTTTCTGGATAGTGACATGGCACATCCTGGTGGTATGGCCCTTGTTCTCACCACAGAATAAGCAAAATATCCTCCTTGGTTGATCTCCAAATCTTCCGCCGAAGCCCCTGGCGCCTCTGCCTCTTGGAGCTGGTGGCCGGAAGAAAGTTTGCTGTTGCCCCGAAGCCTGTGAGGAGCACTGCGGCCTGTTCTGCTGACTCCCCTTATCATCATTTTGAGTGTTGTGGATGGACCTGACATGCCTCGGATAGAATCTTCCTCCGAAGCCCCTGGTCATCTCAGAAAATCTGAAGGCCTCCTCCCTTCTTTGGCGAAAGTCATTATCGGCACGAATATACTCGTCCATCTTTTGGAGCAGCTTCTCCAGAGTCTGAGGAGGCTTCCTAGCAAAGTATTGAGCTGTAGGTCCAGGACGAAGCCCCTTGATCATGGCTTCGATGACAATTTCATTGGGCACCGTTGGTGCCTGCGCCCTCAAACGCAAGAACCTTCTGACATATGCCTGAAGGTATTCTTCATGATCCTGAGTGCACTGGAACAAGGCTTGAGCAGTGACCGGCTTCGTCTGAAATCCTTGAAAGCTGGTTAACAACATATCCTTCAGCTTCTGCCATGAAGTGATCGTTCCCGGTCGAAGGCAGGAATACCAGGTCTGAGCAACACTCCTGACGGCCATAACGAAGGACTTTGCCATGACTGCAGCATTGCCCCCGTACGAAGACACTGTTGCTTCGTAGCTCATCAAGAACTGCTTCGGGTCTGAGTGGCCGTCGAACATGGGAAGCTGGGGTGGCTTATAGGATGGAGGCCAGGGTGTAGCCTGCAGCTCAGCGGACAGAGGAGAAGCATCATCGAAAACAAAATTTCCATGATGGAAATTGTCATACCAGTCATCTTCGTTGAAGAAGCCCTCCTGATGAAGGTCTTTTTGTTGAGGCCTTCGGTTCTGCTCATCGTGGGTAAGATGACGAACTTCTTCAGAAGCTTCGTCTATCTGCCTTTGCAGCTCAGCTATCCTGGCCATCTTTTCCTTTTTCTTCTGCACCTGTTGATGAAGCATCTCCATATCCCTGATTTCTTGGTCGAGGTCATCCTCCTGAAGCGTCGGGCTGACGGCCTTCCTCTTCTGGCTTCGGGCCTCCCGAAGAGAGAGGGTCTCCTGGTTGGGGTCCAATGGTTGCAGTGCTGCAGCCCCAGTCGCTGAAGCTTTCTTCGGTGCCATAGCGAAGGTCTATAGCTTCCGAAGGTGTTCAAAAAACTCGAAGTGGAAGTGAGTTCACCGGAGGTGGGCGCCAATGTTGGAGACTTGTTCTCAAATGCTAAGAGTCAAGAACAAGGCAACATAAAAAGTGTTAAGTGTTAAAGCCCTTCGTCCTACTAAACATTATTCCCCTTCGGGAAACAATGAGTTTCGGACGAAGGTCACAAGAGACATACCTTCGTAAATATAACAAGTAATGACGAAGGATTCATATAAAGCATGAAATATAAACATCATCATAGAATCATTTCTATTTTATTAACATGGAGAAATAGAAATGATTACAAATTACAAATGTACCTTCGGTCCTGAGAGAAGGTAAAAAGTACAAGCGTGACGCAAAAGCATATGCCAAGTCAGCGTGAACAGTACGGGAGTACTGTTCATCTATTTATAGACGCGGGACGCAGCCCACGTGAAATTACATTCATGTCCATTTGCCAATGACTTATGGAAATCTGTCAAGGCCCAAGTAGTCTTTTCATCTTTAAGTCGGTTCCCCTCTCTGCTATCGTGACGAAGCTCCCCTGCGCACAGCTTCGGCTGCGCACCATCCTTCGTGGAGCTCGGTAATCAGCCCGTCCTCCATTTTAATCCTCCTTCGTCTGGTTCAGGCTTCGTCCTGACCGTTCTTCATGTTCATAATTCTGAGTCCGAAGATACCTGTTCACATAATCCACTCGGAAAACATTGTCAAATCATGTTTTTGAGGACCTTCGGAGGACGAAGGCCCCCAACATAGGCTTACCGATTTACCATATTTCTCGGCATGTGCTTAGTACGTTCAAACGCTTGACACAGGTATCCGCACATTAATCCTTATTCCAATTTCATCTCGTAGACCACGCATCCCCATGGATCCGTGTCCACAGACCTTCATCATTCTGTTATCAAAGTGGATACAACCAATTCTTGACCTCACGCGAGTGCTAGAAAAATCAATCGACTTCTACCGAGATCCCTAATAATTAAGTAGCTACTCGACCTAGCATACTAGTATCCATCTCAAAAGGAATCCTGAGTTCATGCAACTAGGGTTTCAGTCAACTCCTACACTTAAGTGCACATTACAAGCCTACAAAAATTAAGTGTAGTAAAATTGCATATATCAACGGTTATGCATAAAACCGGGGCTTGCCTTCCAAAGCTGGGGCAGGCAGATCCTCGATGGCAGGCTCTAGTGCTGGATCCTGGGCTACCTCCTGAGCAACTCCTTGCTCCGGCACAAGGATGTATTCCCCGTCAGCGAGATTACAATCTATCGAATGCAATGCATGAGATATATGTATAAATATGACATGAACAATTTTAAGGGTTGTCGGGGACCATAATTAGGGGTACCCTCAAGACTCCTAATTCTCAGCTGGTAACCCCCATCAGCATAAAGCTGCTAAGGCCTGATGGGTGCGATTAAGTCAGGGATCAGTCCATTCGAGCGACTCGATCACGCCTCGCCCGAGCCTAGCCTCGGACAAGGGCAGCCGACCCCGGAAGATTTCCGTCTCGCCCGAGGCCCCCCTCCAACGGCGGACACATCTCCGGCTCGCCCGAGGCCCTGCCTTCGCTAAGAAGCAATCCTGACTAAATCGCCGCACCGACCGACCAAGTCGCAGGAGCATTTAATGCAAAGGCGACCTGACACCTTTATCCTGACGCGCGCCCTCCAGCAGAGCCGAAGTGACCGCCGTCACTTCACCGCTCCACTGATCGGCCTGACAGAAGGACAGCGCCGCCTGCGCCACTCCGACTGCAGTGCCGCTTGACAGAGTGAGACTGACAGGTAGTCAGGCCCTGCCGAAGGCACCATAGGAAGCTCCGCCCAACCCAGGGCTCGGACTCGGGCTAAGTCCCGGAAGACGGTGAACTCCGCTCCGCCCGACCCAGGGCTCGAACTCGGGCTAGGTCCCGGAAGGCGGCGAACTCCGCTCCGCCCGACCCAGGGCTCGGACTCGGGCTAAGTCCCAGAAGATGGCGAACTCCGCTCCGCCCGACCCAGGGCTCGGACTCGGGCTAGGTCCCGGAAGACGGCGAACTCCGCTCCGCTCGACCCAGGGCTCGGACTCGGGCTAGGTCCCGGAAGACGGCGAACTCCGCTCCGCCCGACCCAGGGCTCGGACTCGGGCTAAGTCCCGGAAGACGGCGAACTCCGCTCCGCCCGACCCAGGGCTCGGACTCGGGCTAAGACCCGAAAGACGACGAACTCCGCTTCGCCCGACCCCAGGGCTCGGACTCCGCCCTGGCCTCTGCCGAACGACCTCCGCCTCGCCCGACCCAGGGGCTCGGACTCGGCCTCGGCCATGGAAGACAGACTCGACCTCGGCTTCGGAGGAGCCTCCACGTCGCCCAACCTAGGGCACAGGCCAGCCACGTCAACAGGAAGCGCCATCATCACCCTACCCCGAGCTGACTCGGGCCGCAGAGAGCAAGACCGGAGTCCCATCTAGCTAGCTCCGCCAGATAGGCAATGATGGCGCCCCGCATGCTCTGTGACGATGGCGGCTCTCAGCTCTCTTACGGAAGCAGGAGGACGTCAGCAAGGACTCAACCGCTCCGACAGCTGTCCCTCCGCCAGGCTCCGTCGCTCCTCCGACGGCCACAACATCACACCAGCTGGGTGCCAAAATCTCTCCGGCTACCACGTCGGCATGTACTTAGGGCGCTAGCTCTCCCCCGCTAGACACGTAGCACTCTGCTACACCTCCATTGTACACCTGGATCCTCTCCTTACGCCTATAAAAGGAAGGACCAGGGCCCTCTTAGAGAGGGTTGGCCGCGCGGGGACGAGGACGGGACAGGCGCTCTCTTAGGGCCGCTCGCTTCCCTCTCCCGCGTGGACGCTTGTAACCCCCTACTGCAAGCGCACCCGACCTGGGCGCGGGACGAACACGAAGGCCGCGGGATTCCCACCTCTCTCACGCTGGTCTCCGGCCGCCTCGCTCCTTTCCCCCCTTCGCGCTCGCTCCACGCGCTCGACCCATCTGGGCTGGGGCACGCGGCGACACTCACTCGTCGGCCCGGGGGACCCCCCGGTCTCGAAACGCCGACAGTTGGCGCGCCTGGTAGGGGCCTGCTGCGTGTTGACGAACAGCTTCCCGTCAAGCTCCAGATGGGCAGTCTCTAGCAACCTCACCGACCCGGGACGGTGCTCCGTTTCGGGAGTCTTGAGTTCATGCCCTTCGACGGCAGCTACGACATGATACTCCTTCCACCGCCGCGCGACAACGACAATGGCGGCCGATAGTCCGCCCGCCGGCGGCGGAATCGACGACGTCTTCCCCGCGTGGTGGAAGAACAACGTTCGAGCTCGCCCCGTCCTCTCCCCCGCCAATGGAGGAGGAGGCGGGGCAACCAAGGCCGAGCAGGAGGCCGCGCCTCGTCGGCTGTCGAGCGAGTCGACGTCCCTAGCGCCCCAACGGGGGGTGCGTCGAGCATCGACCTCGCGTTTGAGACGAAGGCGAGCGCCGTCTCCCCGCGACACGCCAATCTCGAGCAAGCGGACGATGCCAGCACGCTCGCGGAAGGCTTGCTGGGCGTCACCCTCGTACCTGAGAAGACGGTGCAGTCAGTCCCCGACGTGACTTCATCGCCGTTCGTCGACCGAAAGGTACCGACCGATTCCCATCCTACGTCATTTGGATTTAGCCTCAACCCGCCTAGCGACCTTGCTTTGGCGGGCACTCTCGTAGAGGAGAGTTCAAACCCTCTGGGGTTTCGCATGCGGTCGCCTTGGGACCGGCTGACGGACGTCTCGACCTATGGACCCTCCGGGTCCGAGGAAGACGACGACCCCAGTATCTGTTGGGATTTCTTTGGACTTGGCAACCCTAGTGCCATGCGGGACTTCATGACCGCATGTGACTACTGCCTCTCCGACTGTTCCGACGGTAGCCGCAGCCTCGACGACGAGGACTGCGGCCCAAGCCGCGAATGTTTCCACGTCGATCTAGGGGGTCCCTCCGAAGGCAATCATCTCGGCATGCCGGCGGACGGTGATCTCCCTAGGCCGGTGCCTCGCGCTGACATCCCGCGGGAGCTAGCTGTGGTCCCCGTTCCGGCGGGGGGTCACGACCCACAGCTCGAGCAAGTCCGCGGGGCACAGGCCAGGTTCGACGAGGAAGCAGGAGCGCTTGAGCCAATCCGCCGGGACGTCGGGCAGGCATGGGCGGGCCAACCCCCGGCCAGAGAAATACGTCACCTGCCCCAGGGTCTCCAACTCCGCGCCACCGATGACGTCAGGGTCAGGCCGCCACCCGCATCCAGTGGGGTCGGTCAAAACCTGGCTGCAGCAGCGATGCTCCTCCGCGCAATGCCGGAGCCATCAACCACCGAGGGTCGGCGAATCCAGGGAGAGCTCAAGAATCACCTGGAAGGCGCTGCGGCCCGACGGGCCGAGAGCTCTGCCTCCCGAAGGCAGGGATACCCCTCGGAACCTCATGCCGCGACTTCCCGACCCATGCGGGAAGCCTCGGTCTACACCGGGCGCACGCGCAACACCGCGCCTACGGCCCTGGGCCACCTCGGCAACGAGCACCATCATCGCGACCGTTGGGCCCACCTCGACGAGAGGGTGCGCCGAGGCTATCACCCCAGGCGTGGGGGACGCTACGACAGCGGGGAGGATCGGAGTCCCTCGCCCGAACCACCCGGTCCGCAGGCCTTCAGCCAGGCCATCCGGCGGGCACCGTTCCCGACCCGGTTCCGACCCCCGACTACAATCACAAAGTACTCGGGGGAAACGAGACCGGAATTGTGGCTCGCGGACTACCGCCTGGCCTACCAGCTGGGTGGAACGGATGACGATAACCTCATCATCCGCAACCTCCCCCTGTTCCTCTCCGACACCGCTCGCGCCTGGTTGGAGCACCTGCCTCCGGGGCAGATCTCCAACTGGGATGACCTGGTCCAAGCCTTCGCCGGAAATTTCCAAGGCACGTATGTGCGCCCCGGGAATTCCTGGGATCTCCAAAGCTGCCGGCAGCAGCCGGGAGAGTCTCTCCGGGATTACATCCGGCGATTCTCGAAGCAGCGCACCGAGCTACCCAACATCACCGACTCGGATGTCATCGGCGCGTTCCTTGCCGGCACCACCTGCCGCGACCTGGTGAGCAAGTTGGGTCACAAGACCCCCACCAGGGCGAGCGAGCTGATGGACATCGCCACCAAGTTCGCCTCTGGCCAGGAGGCAGTCGAGGCTATCTTCCGAAAGGACAAGCAGCCCCAGGGCTGCCAACCGGAAGATGCTCCCGAGGCGTCTACTCAGCGCAGCGCCAAGAAGAAAGGCAAGAAAAAGTCGCAAGCGAAACGCGACGCCGCCGACGCGGACCTTGTCGCCGCCACCGAGCACAAGAACCCTCAGAAGCCCCCCGGAGGTGCCAACCTCTTCGACAAGATGCTCAAGGAGCCGTGCCCCTATCATCAGGGGCCCGTCAAGCACACCCTTGAGGAGTGCGTCATGCTTCGGCGCCACTTCCACAGGGCCGGGCCACCCGCGGAGGGTGGTAGGGCCCGCGACGACGACAAGAAGGAAGATCACCAAGCAGGAGAGTTCCCCGAGGTCCGCGACTGCTTCATGATCTATGGTGGGCAAGCGGCGAATGCCTCGGCTCGGCACCGCAAGCAAGAGCGCCGGGAGGTCTGCTCGGTCAAGGTGGCGGCGCCGGTCTATCTAGACTGTTCCGACAAGCCCATCACCTTCGACCAAGACGACCACCCCGACCACGTGCCGAACCCGGGGAAATACCCGCTCGTCGTCGACCCCATCATCGGCGACGTCAGGCTCACCAAGGTCCTTATGGACGGCGGCAGCAGCCTCAACATCATCTACGCCGAGACCCTCAGGCTCCTGCGTGTCGATCTGTCCTCCGTCCGAGCAGGCACTGCGCCCTTCCACGGGATCATTCCTGGGAAGCGCATCCAGCCCCTCGGATGACTTGACCTTCCCGTCTGCTTCGGAACGCCCTCCAACTTCCGAAGGGAGACTCTGACGTTCGAGGTGGTCGGGTTCCGAGGAACCTACCACGCGGTACTAGGGAGGCCATGCTACGCGAAGTTCATGGCCGTCCCCAACTACACCTACCTGAAGCTCAAGATGCCGGGCCCCAACGGGGTCATCACCGTCGGCCCCACGTACAAACACGCGTTCGAATGCGACGTGGAGTGCGTGGAGTACGCTGAGGCCCTCGCCGAGTCCGAGGCCCTCATCGCCGACCTGGAAAGCCTCTCCAAAGAGGTGCCAGACGTGAAGCGTCATGCCGGCAACTTTGAGCCAGTGGAGACGGTTAAGGCCGTCCCCCTCGACCCCAGCGGCGACGCCTCCAAGCAGATCCGGATCGGTTCCGGGCTCGACCCCAAATAGGAAACAGTGCTTGTCGACTTTCTCCGCGCGAACGCCGACGTCTTCGCGTGGAGTCCCTCGGACATGCCTGGCATACCGAGGGATGTCGCCGAGCACTCGCTGGATATTCGGGTCGGAGCCCGACCCGTCAAGCAGCCTCTGCGTCGATTCGACGAGGAGAAGCGCAGAGCGATAGGCGAGGAGATCCACAAGCTAATGGCAGCCGGGTTCATCAAAGAGGTATTCCATCCCGAATGGCTTGCCAACCCTGTGCTTGTGAGAAAGAAAGGGGGGAAATGGCGGATGTGTGTAGACTACACTGGTCTCAACAAAGCATGTCCGAAGGTTCCCTACCCTCTGCCTCGCATCGATCAAATCGTGGATTCCACTGCTGGGTGCGAAGGCCTGTCTTTCCTCGACGCCTACTCGGGGTACCACCAAATCAGGATGAAAGAGTCCGACCAGCTCGCGACTTCTTTCATCACGCCCTTCGGCATGTACTGCTATGTCACCATGCCGTTCGGTTTGAGGAATGCGGGCGCGACGTACCAGCGGTGCATGAACCATGTGTTCGGCGAACACATCGGTCGCACGGTCGAAGCCTACGTTGATGACATCGTAGTCAAGACGAGGAAAGCTTTCGACCTCCTCTCTGACCTTGAAGTGACATTCTGATGTCTCAAGGCGAAAGGCGTCAAGCTCAATCCTGAGAAGTGTGTCTTCGGGGTGCCCCGGGGCATGCTCTTGGGGTTCATCGTCTCCGAGCGGGGCATCAAAGCCAACCCGGAGAAGATCGCAGCCATCACCAGCATGGGTCCCATCAAGGACTTAAAGGGCGTACAGAGGGTCATGGGATGTCTCGCGGCTCTGAGCCGCTTCATCTCACGCCTCGGCGAAAGAGGCCTGCCCCTGTACCGCCTCTTAAGGAAGGCCGAGCACTTCACTTGGACCCCTGAGGCCGAGGAAGCTCTTGGGAACCTGAAGGCGCTCCTCACAAAGGCGCCTATCTTGGTGCCCCCAGCTACCGGAGAAGCCCTCTTGGTCTACGTCGCCGCGACCACTCAGGTGGTTAGCGTCGTGATTGTGGTCGAGAGGCAAGAAGAGGGGCATGCATTGCCCGTTCAGAGGCCAGTTTACTTCGTCAGCGAGGTACTGTCCGAAACCAATATCCGCTACCCACAAGTTCAGAAGCTGTTGTATGCAGTGATCCTGACGCGGCGGAAGTTGCGACACTACTTCGAGTCTCATCCGGTAACTGTGGTGTCATCCTTCCCCCTGGGGGAGATCATCCAGTGCCAAGAGGCCTCGGGCAGGATTGCAAAGTGGGCGGTGGAAGTCATGGGCGAGACAATCTCGTTCGCCCCTCGGAAGGCCATCAAGTCCCAGGTCTTGGCGGACTTCGTAGCCGAATGGGTCGACACCCAGCTACCGACGGCTCCGATCCAACCGGAGCTCTGGACCATGTTTTTCGACGGGTCGCTGATGAAGACGGGAGCCAGCGTGGGCCTGCTCTTCATCTCGCCCCTCGGGAAACACCTACGCTATGTGCTACGCCTCCACTTCCCGGTGTCCAACAATGTGGCTGAGTACGAGGCTCTGGTCAACGGGTTGCGGATCGCCATCGAGCTAGGGGTCAGGCGCCTCGACGCTCGTGGTGACTCGCAGCTCGTCATCGACCAAGTCATGAAGAACTCCCACTGCCGCGACCCAAAGATGGAGGCCTACTGTGATGAGGTTCGGCGCCTGGAAGACAAGTTCTACGGGCTCAAGCTTAACCACATCGCTCGGCGCTACAACGAGACTGCGGACGAGCTGGCAAAAATAGCCTCGGGGCGAACAACGGTTCCCCGGACGTCTTCTCCCGGGATCTGCATCAACCCTCCGTCAAGATCGACGACTCGCCCGAGCCTGAGGCGCCCTCGGTCCAGCCCGAGGTGCCCTCGGCACAGCCCGAGGCACCCTCAACTCGGCCCGAGGCGGCCTCGGTTCAACCCGAGGTACCCTCGGCCTCCGAGGGTGAGGCACTGCGCATCGAGGAGGATCGGAGCGGGGCCATGCCTGATCGAAATTGGCAGACCCCGTACCTGCAATATCTCCGCCAAGGAGAGCTACCCCTCGACCGAGCCGAGGCTCGGCGGATAGCGCGATGCGCCATGTCATTCGTCTTGCTGGGCGATGAGGAGGAGCTCTACCACCGCAGCCCCTCGGGCATCCTCCAGCGATGCATCTCCGTCGCCGAAGGTCAGGAACTCCTGCAAGAAATACACTCGGGGGCTTGCGGCCATCACGCAGCGCCTCGAGCCCTTGTCGGGAATGCTTTCCGGCAAGGCTTCTACTGGCCAACGGCGGTGGCTGACGCCACTAGAATTGTCCGCACCTGCGAAGGGTGTCAATTCTATGCGAAGCAGACCCACCTGCCCGCTCAGGCCCTGCAGACGATACCCATCACCTGGCCCTTTGCTGTGTGGGGTCTGGACCTCGTCGGCCCCTTGCAGAAGGCGCCCGGGGGCTACACGCACCTGCTGGTCGCCATCGACAAATTCTCCAAGTGGGTCGAGGTCCGACCTCTGAACAGCATCAGGTCCGAGCAGGCGGTGACGTTCTTCACCAATATCATTCATCGCTTCGGGGTCCCGAACTCCATCATCACCGACAACGGTACCCAGTTCATCGGCAAAAAATTCTTGGACTTCTGCGAGGATCACCACATCCGGGTGGACTGGGCCGCTGTGGCTCATCCCATGTCGAATGGGCAAGTAGAGCGTGCCAACGGCATGATTCTACAAGGGCTCAAGCCTCGGATTTACAACGACCTCAACAAGTTCGGCAAGCGATGGATGAAGGAACTCCCCTCGGTGGTCTGGAGCCTGAGGACAACGCCGAGCCAGGCCACGGGTTTCACGCCGTTCTTCCTGGTCTACGGGGCCGAGGCCGTCTTGCCCACTGACCTAGAATACGGCTCCCCGAGGACGAGGGCCTACAGCGATCAAAGCAACCAAGCTAGCCGAGAAGACTCGTTGGACCAGCTGGAAGAGGCTCGGGACAAGGCCTTGCTACACTCGGCGCGGTATCAACAGTCCCTGCGACGCTACCACGCCTGAGGGGTCTGGCCCCGAGGCCTCCAGGTGGGTGACCTGGTGCTTCGGCTGCGGCAAGACGCCCGAGGGAGGCACAAGCTCACGCCCCCCTGGGAGGGGCCATTCGTCATCGCCAAAGTTCTGAAGCCCGGAACGTACAAGCTGGCCAACAGTCAAGGCGAGGTCTACGGCAACGCTTGGAACATCCAACAGCTACGTCGCTTCTACCCTTAAGATGTTTTCAAGTTGTTCATATACCTCGCATCCGCGCAAAGTTTAGTCATCAAGGAAGGGTCGGCCTCACTTCGGCAGAGCCCGACCCTCCCTCGGGGGCTAAAAGGGGGGAACCCCCTCTGCGTTGAAATTTTCCTCGAAAAAAAATCTCTTCTGCCAGAATATCTTTCGTGCTTTCTGACTACTTCGAAAAGTGGGTCCTGAAAACGACGGAGTACACGTAAGCAGCCAAGGCTGACCGAGCCGAGGGACACCTACGCCTCCGGGATATGGATACCTCACTCATCACCTTCTGTGATAAGTAACTCGCGTTCGGATAAAGTGATTCCGCGGACCGAACAAGTCTTCACGTTCGGAAGCTCTTGTGCCGAAGCGATCCTTCGAGCCTTCTCGACTGAGTCGGTGACAGGGCCTCATGGACGGGTGAAAGTGCGCGTAAGCGGCAAGGCCGACTGAGCCGAGGGACTCCCACGCCTCCGGGATACGGATACCTCACTCATCACCTTCCGCGAGAAGCAACTCTCGCTCGCACAAACGTCCCTGTTACCGACAAAAAAGTCCAGATACTCGAAACAAGAGGAATGGAGACGCAGCTTTACAACGCAGCGAGGGTGTGTGTACTCTGGCCTCGGCGGCCGCAGAAGGCACACGCTACAAGACACTCTGATCCTGCAGGCTCGGGTCTTGATGCTGGAAGGGGGCAGTAGCACCCTCGGCATCGACGACACCTTCAGCGAGGTCCGACCTAGCCTCGGACGGCGACGCGGTCCAAGGATCCCCACTCTGGAGGACGACGTCATCGTCACGCCCGGACAATCGCCGCCAGGGACTTCTCTGGGAATCCGGCCCGAGCAGGCGGCTCGGCCGGTCGCCCCTGGGGCCTCGGCCAACCATCTTCCAGGGGCGCCGGCCTAACCCGAGGCCTCGGCTGATCGACTCCGGCGTCGGTCCCGCTGACGGACAACCCGGCTAGGCTCCGGCCAACCAGGTTTCATTTTCGAGCCAACTCCGCCTCTGTTCATGCTGATATCGCTACCCCTAGCCTCGGCTCGTCGAAGAGCGGCCAAGGGGTCCCTTTAACTAAGCTAGGGGAGCCTCAGACAACAAGGCCGACCGAGCCGAGGGACTCCTACGCCTCCGGGATACGGATACCTCACTCGTCACCTTAACACGGGGCGACTCATGCTTGGTGAAGCGGTTCAGACAACCAACAGGCGAGTCTTAGTGCTCAAAAATGAGGAAAAAACATGGCTCCGTGCCAAAATTACATACATGTTCAGGCCTCGACAGCCGCAATGAACAAAAAACCCTGGCATTCGAAGTGCCATTACAAACGGAACTCCGGTTCCCCTCCGCAGGTACGAACAACCCCACTTGATAGGGGCGGGCCTGCGGAGCAACAGAAGACCGATGGACGGCGCGCCGTCACCCGCTCCAGCAACGGCGACGACAGCGACTTCTGCTCCGGGGGGCCGAACAGCGGCAGCACTGACCTCAGGGCGGATGCTGCTGCCAGGAGGCCCCCGCCCATGCCCAAACTCGTGAGGCAAGGACGGGCAGAAGGCCGTAGAGTTGGAGGTCAGTCCGTGGCCGGCCTTGGCTATCTCGTCGGCGGGAGAACCTCTTCCAGCTGCCGTGGCAGACGCCAGCGCCGCGAGCGGCTCCGAAGCCACTCGCGTCCGAGAGCCAGGCACGGTGCAGCTGCCGGTGCCACGGACGACGACAGCCCTTCCCTCCGGTCACTGAGTGAAGGAGCGGGCCGCCGCCCACACGGGGGCCGACCCCAACTCGGCACACCCCCCTCCCCAGCCCTGGTGATGAAAATCCTTGAGGCTGAGGGAGGGGCAGAGGCCGCGGCCCGGCTCGCTTTCCCCCACCATCAAGCTGGAGGTCACCATCTTGGGTGACCGCCGGCGGAGGGGTGCAGCCGGGCAGCATGATGAAAATCCTTGAAGCCGAACGATGGCTGAAAGGTACCAACTCCCACGGAGTTGCGTTCCTCCAACGACGAGGTGGAAAGACGGCGGATCTCCCCCATCCGGGGGCTTGGAAGGTGGAAGGACACGATGCATAAGGGAGCGTGAAGACATGGTCGCCTTCCAAGAGGGTCACCCCCCCTTTTAAGGGCGGTTCTCCCTACTCGTGTCCCCAGCCGTCACGGGCTGAGTCTTCTCCAACACACTCCAAGGTCCTCCCCTGTGGCGCGGGGGCTGGGTCCCACACGTCATGCAAGCCGGCTCAGAGCAGAAGAAGCCAAACCGCCGCGCGTGGTGCACACGACTGCCCAGCGGTTACAAGTGACCCTCCACTTTTACCCAGACCAACGGGCGAAAGAGGCGGGCAGCCATGCAGGCGGCATGCAACCGCGCCAAGTGGACGCGCTTCTCCGACTCCCGACACGCCAGCATGGAGGCCCAGGCCCACGCGTCACGTAACCGGCGCGCCGGATGCTGCATGCAAGCGACTGCACCACCACTTGCGCCACCACCGCGCCTCCTCGATTGCGGAACCAATACCGCGACTCGAGGCGACCCAGCGCACGACCCAGCAGCGCCAGCCTGACGCGGCGGTCAATGCGGTCAAAAGTGGGCCGGCAGCAATGACGGTGGCAGGCGGGCAGGAGCAGCGGTCACGTCGTCAGCCAAGCTCACGTCCCATCCGGGGGCAGCAAGAGAACCCCCTCTCACGACGTGAAGACAACGCGCCCGTGATCCGTTCCTCGAACGGCTCGCTCACGCGCAACGGCCGCCCCGCCAACCGCTCGCCCCATCGCATTAACTCCGCGGCAGGACACGCGGCGCTTCTGGCAGAAGAAGCGGGCGACGCTTCGCCTTCGCCGTAATAACCGCGCCAAAAAAGGTACGCCGCGTCGTTTCGATTTCGTATCATTTTCCTTTTTTCCTCTTTCTCTCTCTTGCAACAGGGACCGGGAAAGGGGGAAACCCCGAAAAGGATCCTTCCCCGTGAAGGAACCAGGCTCCGAGCCAACTTACTGATCAGAGGTTCGAAGGCTGGCCCCCCGAGGGGTTTCAACAGCCGCCTCAGATCGCGTGGGCCCTACACCCACTACTGGTCAGAGGTTCGAAGGCCGGCCCCCCGAAGGGTTCCACGGCTGCCTCAGGCTACTCGGGCTCCGCGCCCATTACTGATCAGGGGTTCGAAGGCTGGCCCCCGAAGGGTTCACAGTCGCCTCAGACGCCGAGCGAGGGATGACCAGGGGTACGTTCGATACATAACCAAGGCTCGAGCTGCGCTCCCGAGGTACCCTAGGACATTTCCGAGACCAGCGGGAGCAATCTTGTAACGGAATCCCATCAGAGGGAGGCATCGAGCCCTCGGACCCCGTCGCCAGGGGACCGGGTCCGGCAGATCACCCGCAGGTACTTTTGGGCGTGCCTCTGGGCCCCTAGCCGACCCCTAACGAACGGGGCACGGACGTCCACTCGGATTACCCGCTTGCAGCTCACCGGAGACACCATGTTCGGCGCCCATCGAGGGTAACATGGCGCTTTCCCCCCTCCTCCTTGCGGAAAGGCGACGCAGGGGCGTATGCAAAAAGCCGAGTCTGTCCCTGATCGCCCTCTCGCCCTGTGCAGAGGCTCGGGGGCTGCTCTCGCGAACCCGGCTCCGGCCGAACCGTTGACAGCGTCAACATACCAGCCCGAGAACTTGGGCCCCGACCGTACACCCGGGCTACGGCCAGTTCGCATGAGGGAACAACTAGACCAGCCGAAGCATTATGCGAGGCATTAAGACCTCGAAGGAGTGAAACCACTCCTCCGAGGCCTCGGGGGCTACACCCGGCGGGTGCGCTCGCGCGCACCCACCGGAACAAAATGCAACCGAGGAAGGCTGGTCCCCTTGCAAAAAAGTGCGACGAAAGCCTCCAAGCGAGTGCTAACACTCCCTTCGAGGCTCGGGGGCTACTGTCGGGGACCATAATTAGGGGTACCCTCAAGACTCCTAATTCTCAGCTGGTAACCCCCATCAGCATAAAGCTGCTAAGGCCTGATGGGTGCGATTAAGTCAGGGATCAGTCCATTCGAGCGACTCGATCACGCCTCGCCCGAGCCTAGCCTCGGACAAGGGCAGCCGACCTCGGAAGATTTCCGTCTCGCCCAAGGCCCCCCTCCAACAGCGGACACATCTCCGGCTCACCCGAGGCCCTGCCTTCGCTAAGAAGCAATCCTGACTAAATCGCTGCACCGACCGACCAAGTCGCAGGAGCATTTAATGCAAAGGCGACCTGACACCTTTATCCTGACGCGCGCCCTCCAGCAGAGCCGAAGTGACTGCCGTCACTTCACCGCTCCACTGACCGGCCTGACAGAAGGACGGCGCCGCCTGCGCCACTCCGACTGCAGTGCCGCTTGGCAGAGTGAGACTGACAGGCAGTCAGGCCCCGCCGAAGGCACCATAGGAAGCTCCGCCCGACCCAGGGCTCGGACTCGGGCTAAGTCCCGGAAGACGGCAAACTCCGCTCCGCCCGACCCAGGGCTCGGACTCGGGCTAGGTCCTGGAAGACGGCGAACTCCGCTCCGCCCGACCCAGGGCTCGGACTCGGGCTAAGTCCCGGAAGACGGCGAACTCCGCTCTGCCCGACCCAGGGCTCGGACTCGGGCTAGGTCCCGGAAGACGGCGAACTCCGCTTCGCCCGACCCAGGGCTCGGACTCGGGCTAGGTCCCGGAAGACGGCGAACTCCGCTCCGCCCGACCCAGGGCTCGGACTCGGGCTAAGTCCCGGAAGACGGCGAACTCCGCTTCGCCCGACCCAGGGCTCGGACTCGGGCTAAGACCCGGAAGACGACGAACTCCGCTTCGCCCGACCCCTGGGCTCGGACTCCGCCCTGGCCTCTGCCGAACGACCTCCGCCTCGCCCGACCCAGGGGCTCGGACTCGGCCTCGGCCATGGAAGATAGACTCGACCTCGGCTTCGGAGGAGCCTCCACGTCGCCCAACCTAGGGCGCAGGCCAGCCACGTCAACAGGAAGCGCCATCATCACCCTACCCCGAGCTGACTCGGGCCGCAGAGAACAAGACCGGAGTCCCATCTGGCTAGCTCCACCAGATAGGCAATGATGGCGCCCCGCATGCTCTGTGACGATGGCAGCTCTCAGCTCTCTTACGGAAGCAGGAGGACGTCAGCAAGGACTCAACCGCTCCAACAGCTGTCCCTCCGCCAGGCTCCGTCGCTCCTCCGACGGCCACGACATCACACCAGCTGGGTGCCAAAATCTCTCCGGCTGCCACGTCGGCATGTACTTAGGGCGCTAGCTCTCCCCCGCTAGACACGTAGCACTCTGCTACACCTCCATTGTACACCTGGATCCTCTCCTTACGCCTATAAAAGGAAGGACCAGGGCCCTCTTAGAGAGGGTTGGCCGCGCGGGGACGAGGACGGGACAGGCGCTCTCTTAGGGCCGCTCGCTTCCCTCTCCCGCGTGGACGCTTGTAACCCCCTACTGCAAGCGCACCCGACCTGGGCGTGGGACGAACACGAAGGCCGCGGGATTCCCACCTCTCTCACGCCGGTCTCCGGCCGCCTCGCTCCTTTCCCCCCTTCGCGCTCGCTCCACGCGCTCGACCCATCTGGGCTGGGGCACGCGGCGACACTCACTCGTCGGCCCGAGGGACCCCCCGGTCTCGAAACGCCGACAAGGGTTATGCATAGTATAACAATATTAAGTTTAGTGTTTCCCTAGGGTTTATTTTTGATATCCTTAAGGGCTTTGTACTTCCATCTATATCTCCCCAAGGTTTCCCCTTTTCTTTCTATTGTGCTTCTTATTAAGCAGTTTGAACTATGAGGGTTAGTTAACATTTTCCAAAAATTGTTATAAAAATTACAGTGGGTAAATATTAACCTTTGTAGGTCCTTCCAAAAATTTTGAGGTGGATATTAATTCAGATACTACTTGTGCAAAATTAACAAAAACAAGTGTAAAAGGGTATTTTACACTACAGCTATGATTTTAGTGAGGTTTTTGTACCAAATTTTATTTTTGTCCATATTCATGGGTGATATTAGGCCTCTATGTTAAATATCACAGAAAAAGACCAACTGGATATGTAGTTGTGAATTTCTAAAGTTTCATGCCAAAAAGGTACTTATAATTAACTTGTTATTTGAAAAATATCAAACAACAGAATTCATATTTTTCCTATGTTCATAATAACAAAGTATTAGTTATCCTAAGGTTTGGGGTGTTTTCTCCTCAGGATTATTTCTCTAAGATTTTCCTAAGTTTTCATTGTTTTCATAAAATAAAAGGTATCCCATGTATTTTGTACTAAACAGGGGTCTAATAAAATTTTCCAGTGAACTATATTAAATAAGTGAGCTAACAAAAATGTGGTTGCTCCCTGGTTTCTATTTTAAATTACCTTTCCTATTTTCCTTATCTTTAAGCTAAAAATGATTTAAATGGCAAACTCTTCCTTAATTTGGTGTACTGAGGGGTCCAATATTTTTAAACAGATCAGGGAGTGATTAAGTACCTCTCTGATTTTTCTTAACCTCAGTCTAACAGTGTAGCTATTTTTCCTTCTATTATTTAACTTTTTGCCAAAACAATATTTAAATCCAAACTTTAATTTCTTTTGCAATACTAAGGGGGTTTTGTATTTTTCCTAAGTAGTTCACATTATTTAGAATCAGGCAAAATTGGTTTGACCAAATTTGGTTGAATAAAACTGAAGTTATGAATTTTACAAGCTCTGTTTGTATTTAAATTAGAAATATTAAAAGATTTCCCGGAAAAACCAGTTTACACCGAGGACCCTGGGTTCTTCCTAAACCGTTTCTTTAATTTATACCCCTGCGCAACTATTCCCCTGAGCCACTAACAGTTCAAAAACCCCCTGGCTTCTATTTCTTCTTCCCCGAGGTCCCTCCCCCCTTTTGAACAGTACCCGCGAATGGAAAAAGGGTGGCACGGCTTACCGGCGGCGAGGAAGGTCCGGTGAAGGGCGGGGTTGGCTCCGGGGAGTCTCTGCGGTCATGTCGAGGTACGGCTTGCCGTCGGTGATGGCCGGAATCGGCCGGTCCACGAGCGCAGGCGAGCGGGCTCGTCGGCGGCGAGTACACCGGCCTATCCACGGCGATAGGGTTCAATTAAAGCGCTAGAGGAGCTTCACAGGGTGATGGGGAGGCCATGCGTGCAACGAATTGAGAAATGGCGCAGAGGTTTACCCGGTCCACGTGCTCCGGCGGGGTTCCGTACTCCGGCGAGCACGATTGCGCTATTCCGGTGGCGCGGGTCCTCGGTTCAACCTTGGGCAAGCTTCACAACCTCCATGGGATCTATCTGAAGGCTTGGATCGAGTGGAGGAGGGCAGGAAAGGGGTTGGCCACGGTGGTTGCCCTTGGGCGGCTCTGGCGGGTCGCGGGGAGGTCGCCGGAGCTATTGGCGAGCTCGGGGGAGTTAGGCGTGGTACAGAGGAGGCAACAGGGAAGGTAGCCGGGCACTGGGGTGGGCTTTATAGCCGCGGCACGGGAGTGGTCACGTGGCAGCCATGGGCGCGCGGGGGTTCGCGTGTGGGCGTGCTCTGAGCGCGCTACCGAGTGTCAGCCCACGTCGAACACGTGTGGGTTTGCTTCTGCCGAGGTTCAACGACCGATTTGGTCGACTTAGCGTGCAGATCTTAGCAAAACCCTCATGTACGGTCTCTTCCCTGCACCAAATCCTACCTTTTTGATGTGAGTTCCAAGCAAAGATATGGTCTGGTTAGAGAGATATGGGGGTGAGAAGTCGGCTCTGTCAGAGCTGTCCATACCAAGACAAAAGCCATGCCAAGTCATGTCAAATGGCTTAGGGTTGGGTTCAAACTTTTCCAGGGTATTCTAGGGGTCTTTGGGCGCCATTTTGTCATTTGGGCCCTAAGGTTTTGAGTTTGGGAACAAGATGAACATGTGTGATCTTTGATAGAGGGTCGGTTTTGAACTTGGGAAAAAACCTGATTTTTATTTTATGTCTTTCTCTTTGGTGACCTTTTTGGGGTTTTTCTGGATCGTTTTTGGGGTCACACTCTGACTATGTTTTGTAGGGTATTAAGTGTACTACAACTTTTGTAATTGGTCCAAGTCATGACAATGTGATTTACATAGGTTTTTTGCCATAACCCCCTCTAGGGCTCCATTTGCCTATAAGGGATTTGAATTAGGGTTTGGGTCATTCCCATCTCTTTTGTGCATGATAAGGCCAAGGTATGACTCCTATAATGGTTTACACCTACTTAGGATCTTGATCCCCAAGTTTGGTGTCCTTTGCTCAAACTAAACCACATGTGATGATGGGTTTACTAATGTAGTCTTGAGTGAAAACCCTAAGTAATACCTAGGGTGTTACAGCCCTCCCCCCTTAAAGGAATCTCGCCCCAAGATTTTTGGGTAGGGATCCTTTAGAGGGTACCCAGAAGATGGGTGTGTGTGATGTGGATTCTTTAAGCTAAGTTTCTCTAATTAACTGCTCTTCGAATGTCATCCTCTTTGCAACTTTAGAAGGAAGTCCTTTTAAAGTTATTTTCAAAGCTTACTATACCTTTAACATCTAAGTTTTTCTTATATTTAGATTCAAAGGGCAGGTGGGGGTGGGGTTTTGGATTATGTACCGATTCCTTTGGGCAGAAAGTCGGGGAAACGAGAACGCAGAAAATCCTCAGTCTCCCACGTAGCCTCTTCCACTGAGTGATGACTCCACTGAACCTTATACATCCTGATCGACCTTGCCTGTGTTGATCTCTCCTTTTGATCCAATACCTTAATAGGGTGCTCTTGATAGGATAAGTCTGGTTCTATCTCCAATTCTGGTTTAGGTAGTACTTTCGTGGGTAAGCAGACACACTTCCACAACTGAGATACGTTGAACACATCATGAACTGCTGATATATGGGACGACAACTTCAATTGATATGTTACAGGCCCACAAGTTTCTTTGATCTCATAGGGTCCAATGTAGCCGGAAGTCAATTTGCCCTTAATTCCAAATCTCTAAACACCTTTAGTGGGTGACACTTTAAGGTAAACATGATCTCCTATTTCAAACTTCAGAGGTTTCCTCCTCTTGTCATGATAGCTCTTTTGTCTGGCCTGAGCAGCTTCTAGGTTCTTTCTTATGACTCTGACCTTCTCCTCTGCTTCAAGTACCAAGTCAGGTCCAAATATTTCCCTTTCTCCAGCTTGAGACCAATTTAGCGGTGTCCTACACCTTCTTCCATACAAGGCTTCGAAAGGTGCCATCTTTAAACTAGACTGGTAGCTGTTATTATAAGAGAACTCTGCTAATGATAGACACTTGTCCCAATCTTTACCATAGTGTAGCACACAGGCTCGCAGCATGTCTTCGAGAATTTTATTCACTCTTTTGTCTGACCATCTGTCTAGGGATGGTACGCTGAACTTCTTATTACATGGGTCCCAAGTGATTTTTGGAGCTGCTCCCAAAAGCGTGCCACAAACAGTGCTCCTCTGTCAGACACAATAGTCTTCGGAATTCCATGCAAACGCACTATTTGGTCAATATAGATTTCTGCATACTTCTCGATCTTGTAAGTGGTATGCACTCGCAAGAAATGAGCTGTCTTGGTCAATCTATCCACGATGACCCAAATAGAATCATGGTGTTGGGAGGTATTGATCCCATGATAAAATCCATGCAAATATCCTCCCATTTCCAAGATGGTATGGGAAGGGGCTGTAAAGTGCCTGCCACCTTCAAATGACTGGCCTTGACTCTCTGGCAAGTGTCGCATTTAGATATATACTTCGCAATTTCCCTCTTCATTCTGGTCCACCAGTACAAGGATCTGAGGTCATGATACATCTTGTTACTGCCCGGGTGCATGGAGAATTTGAAAAGGTGAGCTTCATCCAATATTTTCTTTCTGAGTTCAGGGTTCTTGGGAACAACCAATCGGTCTCCAAACCATAGAATTCCCTTGCTGTCTTGACGAAAGCACTTGTACTTATCTACCTTCTGCTTGAGCATTTCCTTGATGACTTGAACACCCTTGTCACCAATTTGAGCCATGACTATCTGCTCATGCAATGTGGGTTCCACTGAGATATACTCCAAAGTTCCTGAGGAAACAACTTCTATGCTCAACTTGCATAACTCATCACATAGGGTGGCAATCTTGGAGTCCATCGTTACACAGTTGCACTGGGCCTTTCGACTTAAAGCATCTGCCACAACGTTTGCCTTGCCAGGATGGTAATGTACTTCCAAATCATAGTCCTTGATGAGTTCCAACCATCTCCTCTGCCTCATATTCAGATCAGCCTGAGTGAAGATATACTTGAGACTCTTATGATTAGTATAGATATTACAATGAGCTCCCATCAAATAGTGTCTCCATATCTTGAGAGCATGAACTACGGCTGCTAACTCCAGATCATGTGTGGGGTAGTTCTGCTCATGGGGTCTGAGTGCTCGGGAAGCATAAGCAATGACTCTATTGTCTTGCATCAAGACACATCCCAATCCAGTACCGGAAGCATCACAATAGACCTCGAAAGATTTTGCGTTGTCTGGTTGAGCTAACACGGGTGCTGTTGTCAAATGTTGCCTTAGTGCATGGAAGGCATCTTCACATTTCTGGCTCCATTCATACTTGACTCCTTTCTTCAACAATTCAGTCATTGGCTTGGCAATCCTGGAGAAATCCGGAATAAATTGCCGATAATACCCTGCCAATCCCAGAAAACTTCGAATTTGCCGCACAGCGGTAGGAGGTTTCCAATCCATCACTTCTTGGACTTTCTCAGGATGAACAGATACCCCCTCCTGAGAAATGGTGTGACCCAGAAACTTGATTTCCTTTAGCCAGAATTCAAATTTGGACAACTTGGCATATAAATGATGATCGCACAGTCTCTAAAGTACTGTATGCAAGTGTTTAGTGTGCTCCTGCTTTCTCCTTGAATATACCAGAATGTCATCAATGAAAACCACCACGAACTTGTCCAACTCCGGCATGAACACTGAGTTCATCAAATACATGAAATATGCCGGGGCATTGGTCAATCCGAAGGACATCACCAAGTACTCATAAAGCCCATATCTGGTAGAGAAAGTCGTCTTTGGAATATCGCTGGCCCTGATTTTGATCTGATGATAGCCAGAGCGAAGATCTATCTTGGAAAATACCTTGGCTCCCACCAACTGATCAAACAACACATCAATGTGGGGCAACGGATACTTATTCTTGATGGTCACCACATTGAGAGGGCGGTAATCAACACACAATCTCAGACTCTCATCTTTCTTCTTAACGAACAATGCTGGACATCCCCATGGCGAAGTACTTGGGCGAATGAATCCCTTGTCCAACAACTCTTGCAATTGCTTTTTCAATTCTGCCAACTCTGTCGGGGGCATCCTATAGGGTCTCTTGGATACAAGGGCAGTTCCGGGTTGTAATTCAATCGCGAACTCTATGTCTCTGTCGGGTGGCATCCCTGGCAATTCATCTGGAAAAACATCTGGGTAGTCACAGATGACAGGGATTCTCTCAACAGGTGACTCTATCATGGTGAAGGCACAGGAACGGGTACAACCCTGGTTAGGCAAATACAAAGTAATTTCACCACAAGTAGGTGAATGAATCCCAACGGCCCTGGCTGCAACATCAATTATTGCCTGATGCCTTGTTAACCAGTCAGTTCCTAATATGATGTCCACATTATCCAACCCCAAGATAAGGAGGGTGGTTCCAATTATAAGACTACCAAATTTTATAGGCACCTGCCTGTTGATTTGATAGGTGGCAACCCTGCCTCCTGGTGTGGAAATGGTAATGCCCCCATTGGTGTGATGCAAAGGTAACTGACATTTGGCACTGAATTTTGCACTGATAAAACTGTGTGATGCACCAGAATCAAAAAGAATGATTGCAGGATTATTCAAAACGGAAAAGATACCAGTCATGACGGGCGCTCCCTCTGGAATGTCGGCCATGGTGGTGAAGTTCAGCTTGCCTTGCCTTACTTGCACCTTCTGCCGCTTGCCTTGGTTCTGATTGGAATTCTGTCCCTACTTCTGTTGGTTCCGGGGGCAATTCTTGGCATAGTGTCCCGTGTTACCACAAGTGAAACACCTGTTGTCATTGGCCTGACGGTACTGCTGCTGCTGTGGCTGATTGTTGTTCCTCTGAACTAGGGGCTGAGAGCGGTTGGGTGCCTGCTGCTACTACTGTGGTCAGATCACCCAACGTCCTTGCTGTTGCTGGGGTCCCCTATTCTGAGGGTCAGATACAATCCTGAAGCATTGTGGCTGGGCTGAAGGTCCTGTCACAGGGGTCTTCCTCTTCTTTTCTGCCTGACGGGCTGTGATGCAGTCCTCCTGAGATATGTCCATGTTGACTAACTCATCGTAACTGTTGGCCCTGACGGTGTTGAGACGGTCATGGAGCTTAGTGCTGAGCCCCCTCCTGAACCTATCCCTCTTCTTCTCATCAGTGTCTGCAAGATATCCGGCATACTGGCACAGGTCATTGAAGGCCTGAGCATACTGTGACACTGTACAATTCCCCTGAGTGAGTGCCAGAAACTCGTTTAGCTTGCAGTCCATAATGCCTGCTGGTATATGATGCCCTCTGAAAGCTGCCTTGAATTCTCTCCATTCCACCATGTGGCCGTCTGGCTGCATAGTGAGAAAGTGATCCCACCACGTTCGTGCGGGTCCACGAAGCTGCTGAGTGGCAAAACGAACTTTGGCCGCATCTGAACAATTGTCGGTAAGTAATGGGAATTTGGATTCCACTACCCTGATCCATACATCAGCATCAAGTGGGTCCTCTGCCCGAGTGATCAATGGCGGCTGAGTGCTGAGGAACTCCTGGTAAGTGGCTGCTGCTGGGGGACCCTAATGGTGATCACCACCACCATATTGTTGCGGTGGTGGATGTCGCTGAGCCAACTGACGTAGAATCTCATTCTGCTGAGCCATCAACTCTTGCATGGTAGGAGGCGGTGGCGGGGGTGGCGGAATGCGCTCATTCTGTCCACGACACGCTCTTCCTGCCATTTGAAAAAAATTAAGGATGCTCTCAACATTATACTTCGTGGTGAAAGATCTGAAAGGGTAAAACCAATATTTTCTTGCACAATTCATAAAAGATACTACATGGCACAACACTTCTCTTCATAATGTAAAGCTGACATCATTCATCATCCAAACTTCCAAAAGAGTTTGTTACGATTACATCAGTGACCCAAAAGACTCAACTCTGTCTAGCCTAGTACCCAAGGGTGCAAAATCTAAGCTAGCTTCGAGGAGTTCTATCCACCTACTTCTAATTCTATCTCAGCAACCTAATGAGCAAACGAGGCAACGCTCGACTCGAGGGAAGGTGGTCTCCCTGAGCCAGCAGTGTCGAGACTAGATGCGGGCTTCGGCTCCTCTCCTCCCTCGATGTCGACATCCTGGTTGGCCTCCATGTCCTAGATCAACTGGTGGTGCATATCCAAATGTTGGTTAGCCTCCGCAAGTTGCTGCTGAGTGTTGACTAGCTGATCCTCGAGAACCTCAATGGTGTTCTCCATGGTTCCCACTAGCTCCTCAAGCTCCTGGATCTCGTTGGACAGCTGTTCCACTTGTAAGTCCTTTTCCACCATCTCAGTGGACAGGTCTACCACAAGCTCCTCTCTGTTATCCAAGGTAATTTTGGTAGCCTCCAACAATGCCATCAGATGAGACATAGCCTCTCCTCGCATCACTTGCAGATGATACAGGGCATTCATGCATCGCACCGTGAGGTGAGCAGTTTGCCCTAGGTAAAGAGCCCATATGTCCTTGGCATGTTCCACTCAGTCTTTCCACATTGGGTCGTCCTCATTATCCGCGGGGAACAAGCCAATGGGATGAGTAGATAGCTCCAAGGGGTGAAAACCACAGAAAGTAGTCAGCCCGTGGAGAGCAATGGCCTCGATAGTGTCTTCAGCCCGGTATCTGAAAGACTCAGAGTCCAACGAACGCCAGCCTGGCTGTAAGGGATGAGGCTCCAAGGTCATCCTCACCCTACAGCGGGGCACTCGGTGCTTCTCGAACAGCTGCACCGCGTACTGGGGAGGCGTCGTGTAACCGGCTCTCTGAAGTACCTCCCACAAGATACGGGGAAAACCCTCTCGTGCAAGTCCGTCCGTGTGGGACTGTGCGTTCCCTCCGTCTAAGGATCCGTGAGAAGTCATCTGTGTATAGTTAAGCGTAAACGAAAAAGAAAAAGGATTATAAAATAAAAAGGGATCAAAGCTTGGCCCCTCTATGGCTATGACAAATGTCACAGAGTGTACTTAATCTGTCATTATCATGTATTAGAATTCTTACCTAATTATCAATAGTTTAAGTAGGGATGCATGCATGCTCGTCCTAACGACCTCATTCCAACTCAGAGGGAATAGGGAAAAGCTCCCATCCCATATAGTAGCTTGTAGGGCTTACACAATTAGCCACCTAGCTACCCCTCTATCATCCTAAGGCTTCACGTCCTAGGTCTACCCTTATCGTCCTGACGATCTATCCAACATTTGTTTCTATCAAGTTTTACTTTTGAAAAGGATGGTACTTATAGGTTATTGATTCCTCTGTGGTGGTACGAGCTCAAATACCAGTTGTGGCGGAACCGTCCGAATTATTCCAACTTAAGTGCCTAAGTCCCACCTTAGAGGCTAGACCACACTTAAGTAGGAATAAAACGCCAGTTCCTTGGATCTAGTCCGACGAGGCCACTAACAGGATCAAGTACCACGTACTCACTCGAAGGTGAGGCACAGAGCAAATACAATAAAGCATAAGACCATACATGAAGAAATATTAAATTTATTACAACATCATCGGAGTTTTAGCAAAAGTAGCGATCATTGTTCGGGATGCAGCGGAATAAAACTAACGATAAATAAGTGGAGGGATGGGGAAGCCTGTCCCCTCACTCCTCATGCTCCTCCTCGGCTGAGGTAGGGTCCCACTCGACTGTCCAACCCGGTGGCAAAGTGGACGGCCAAGTCACTCCAGCAACCATGTCCTCCAGAGAACCTGTAAAAAAAATTATGCCACAAGCAAGGCTGAGTATACTAATACTCAGCTAGACTTATCCGGTGTGAGGAGTATACTCCTCTACCTCTAGACATGCAGCTATTTGGCTGAGGGGTTTGGTTGCCAAAAGCACTAGCTGAGTCTAAAAATCAAGTTTTAGCTTTTTCAAGTTTTAGTGTGACTCTCTTAAGAATAAAGGTGTACTATCTACTCATTCATGGTATCAAGCAAATTAGCAATCAACATCTTTTGCCAAATCATCACCTTTTCACTTGTTACTCAATGTAGTACAATGGATCAAGCAGTCTCATTAGCTGCGAGAAGCAGACGATTCGAATCGAGTTTTCATCCTTGCTAGGTAAACCTAAACACACGACGTGGCGAGGCACTCTGTCCCCACACACATCAACCGTCCCCATCGATTACCTTGCAACAGAAAGAGGCCCACCGCCTTGGCGTACAATGCCTAACTGACCCCGACTGCCGTCGTGCAGTGACCGCACTTGTACCCACCATAACCAGAATGGGAGACTACGTCTCAGGTCGCGTGAGGAGATCAATCCACGGGCAGGTTCACTCAGGTACTAGGCTTACCGATTTACCATATTTCTCGGCATGTGCTTAGTATGTTCAAACGCTTGACACAGGTATCCACACGTTAATCCTTATTCCAATTTCATCTCGTAGACCACGCATCCCCATGGATCCGTGTCCATAGACCTTCATCATTCTGTTATCAAAGTGGATACAACCAATTCCTGACCTCGCGCGAGTGCTAGAAAAATCACTCGACTTCTACCGAGATCCCTAATTAGTAAAGTAGCTACTCGACCTAGCATACTAGTATCCATCTCAAAAGGAATCCTAAGTTCATGCAACTAGGGTTTCAGTCATCTCCTACACTTAAGTGCCAGTACAAGCCTACAAACATTAAGTGTAGTAAAATACCATATATCAACGGTTATGCATAAAACCGGGGCTTGCCTTCCAAAGCTAGGGCAGGCAGATCCTCGATGGCAGGCTCTGGTGCTGGATCCTGGGCTACCTCCTAAGCAACTCCTTGCTCCGGCATGAGGATGTATTCCCCGTCAGCGAGATTACAATCTATCGAATGCAATGCATGAGATATATGTATAAATATGACATGAACATTTGTAAGGGTTATGCATAGTATAACAATATTAAGTTTAGTGTTTCCCTAGGGTTTCTTTTTTATATCCTTAAGGGCTTTGTACTTCCATCTATTTCTCCCCAAGGTTTCCCCTTTTCTTTCTATTGTGCTTCTTATTAAGCAGTTTGAACTATGAGGGTTAGTTAACATTTTCCAAAAATTGTTATAAAAATTACAGTGGGTAAATATTAACCTTTGTAAGTCCTCCCAAAAATTTTGAGGTGGATATTAATTCAGATACTACTTGTGCAAAATTAACAAAAACAAGTGTAAAAGGGTATTTTACACAACAGTTATGATTTTAGTGAGTTTTTGTACCAAATTTTATTTTTGTCCAAATTCATGGTTGATATTAGGCCTCTATGTTAAATATCATAGAAAAAGACCTACTGGATATGTAGTTGTGAATTTCTAAAGTTTCATGCCAAAAAGGTACTTATAATTAACTTGTTATTTGAAAAATATCAAACAACATATTCATATTTTTCCTATGTTCATAATAACAAAGTATTAGTTATCCCAAGGTTTGGGGTGTTTTCTCCTCAGGATTATTTCTCTAAGATTTTCCTATGTTTTCATTATTTTCATAAAATAAAAGGTATCTCATGTATTTTGTACTAAACAGGAGTCTAATAAAATTTTCCAGTGAACTATATTAAATAAGTGAGCTAACAAAAATGTGGTTGCTCCCTAGTTTCTATTTTAAATTACCTTCCCTATTTTCCTTATCTTTAAGCCAAAAATGATTTAAATGGCAAACTCTTCCTTAATTTGGTGTATTGAGGGGTCTAATATTTTTAAACAGATCAGGGAGTGATTAAGTACCTCTCTAATTTTTCTTAACCTCAGTCTAACAGTGTAGCTATTTTTCCTTCTATTATTTAACTTTTGACCAAAACAATATTTAAATCCAAACTTTAATTTCTTTTGCAATACTAAGAGGGTTTTGTATTTTTCCTAAGTAGTTCACATTATTTAGAATCAGGCAAAATTGGTTTGACCAAATTTGGTTGAATAAAACTGAAGTTATGAATTTTACAAGCTCTGTTGTATTTAAATTAGAAATATTAAAAGATTTCCTGGAAAAACCAGTTTACACCGAGGACCCTGGGTTCTTCCTAAACCATTTCTTTAATTTATACCCCTACGCAACTATTCCCCTGAGCCACTGACAGTTCAAAACCCCCTGGCTTCTATTTCTTCTTCCCCGAGGTCCCTCCCCCCTTTTGAACAGTACCCGCAAAGGGAAAAAGGGCGGTGCGGCTTACCGGCGGCGAGGAAGGTCCAGTGAAGGGCGGGGTTGGCTCCGGGGAGTCTCTGCGGTCACGTCGAGGTACGGCTTGCTGTCAGTGATGGCCGGAATCGGCCGGTCCACGAGCGCAGGCGGGTGGGCTCGTCGACGGCGAGTGCTCCTGTCTATCCATGGCGATAGGGTTCAATTAAAGCACCAGAGGAGCTTCACGGGGTGATGGGGAGGCCATGCGTGCAACGAATTGAGAAATGGCGCAGAGGTTTACCCGGTCCACGTGCTCCGGCGGGGTTCCGAACTCCGGCGAGCACGATTGCGCTATTCCGGTGGCGCGGGTCCTCGGTTCAAGCTTGAGCAAGCTTCACAACCTCCACGGGATCTATCTGAAGGCTTGGATCGAGCGAAGGAGGGCAGGAAAGGGGTTGGCCACGGTGGTTGCCCTCGGGCGGCTCTGGCGGGTCGTGGGGAGGTCGCCGGAGCTATGGGCGGGCTCGGGGGAGTTAGGTGTGGTACAGAGGAGGCAACGGGGAAGGTAGCCGGGCACTAGGGTGGGCTTTATAGCCGCGGCGTGGGCGTGGTCACGGGGCGGCCACAGGCGTGGGGGTTCATGTGCGGGTGTGCTCTGAGCGCGCCCCCGAGTGTCAGCCCACGTCGAACACATGTGGGTTTGCTTCTGCCGAGGTTCATCGGCCGATTTGGTCGACTTAGCGTGCAGATCTTAGCAAAACCCTCATGTACGGTCTCTTCCCTGCACCAAATCCTACCTTTTTGATGTGAGTTCCAAGCAAAGATATGGTCTGGTTAGAGAGATATGGGGGTGAGAAGTCGGCTCTGTCAGAGCTGTCCATACCGAGACAAAAGCCATGCCAAGTCATCTCAAATGGCTTAGGGTTGGGTTCAAACTTTTCTAGGGTATTCTAGAGGTCTTTGGGCGCCATTTTGTCGATTGGGCCATAAGGTTTTGAGTTTGGGAACAAGATGAACATGTGTGATCTTTGAAAGAGGGTCGGTTTTGAACTTGGGAAAAAAACCTGATTTTTATTTTATGTCTTTCTCTTTGGTGACCTTTTTGGGGTTTTTCTGAATCCTTTTTGGGGTCACACTCTTTCTATGTTTTGTAGGGTATTAAGTGTACTACAACTTTTGTAATTGGTCCAAGTCATGACAATGTGATTTACATAGGCTTTTTGCGATAACCCCCTCTAGGGCTCCATTTGCATATAAGGGATTTGAATTAGGGTTTGGGTCATTCCCTTCTCTTTTGTGCATGATAAGGCCAAGGTATGACTCCTGTGATGGTTTACACCTACTTAGGATCTTGATCCCCAAGTTTGGTGTCTTTTGCTCAAACTAAACCACATGTGATGATAGGTTTACTAATGTAGTCTTGAGTGAAAACCCTAAGTAATACCTGGGGTGTTACACAAGCATGGATCGTCCGGCCCCTAGGCACGTACCGTCTGCCTATTGAAAACCAGAAAAAACCCGAAGGTACCGGGTTCGGTAAAATTCATTTTTATCGTCCTCGTGGACTATCCGAGGTGCACAGTTGGATCGTCCGCGACAGCCTTATCTGACATCCGACGACACATTTAATACACTTATAGCCGTTGATGTAGCCATTACTGCTGACTGTTGCGATTTCAGTCGTTGATGTGCAGGGACAGACCGTCCGGGCCAGGAGTGCGGACCGTTCGCGGTTGGTAGAAAGTGGACAACAACTAGGAAGTGGTTGGTGGCTATAAATTTAATCCCCAACCACATCCATTCATTCATCCAAGCATTCCATTCATCCACATTCAATACAAGAGCAAGCACATCACTCCAAGACACATTCAAAGCTCCCAAGCTCCTCCAAGTGCCATAATTGTGACTAGTGATCATTAGTGATTAGTGCCATGGAAAGTCTACAGAGAGTGTGATCTTGTGTTTTTCTAATTGCTTATGTTGCTTGGCTTTGTTGATCATGCTTTCTTTCTCTCCTTCTAAACTCTCAAGTGACTTGTAAAGTTAGCAAGAGACACCTAATTGTGTGGTGATCCTTGCGGGGTCCAAGTGACCCTCGAGATTAAGAAGAAGCACTCAACCAGTCTAAGTGACTGTTTGAGAGAGGGAAAGGGTTGAAAGAGACCCAACCTATGTGGCCTCCTCAATGGGGAGTAGGTTCTTTGGAACCGAACCTCGAGAAACAAATTGCCCATGTCTTTATGTTAATCTTGTATTGCGATTTGATTCTTCCTCTCTCCTCTCTCTAAGTTCTATTGCTTGCAATCATTTTGAGTTAGCGCCCAAAGCTATCCGCATTGATTGAGCAACTCGTGGCAAGAAGAACTATCTTTCGCACTTCAATTTCATTACTACTTATTCTAACGCTAACCTCAAATGAAGTTTGTGTTCAATGTTTATAATTTACAGGTTTTGCCTATTCACCCCCTCTAGGCGACTTTCAAAAATCATTTGACTAATTCAGGCCTTACCAGATCTATGTGAGCCAAGTAAGGATTATGCTACACAATAATAAAGTGTGAGTTGACTAATTCAAGCCTACACAAATTGATAGAAACATAAATTCATTTGGATAACAAATTCGAACTCAATATTCATCTGAGGCTTCATTTTCATTTAGGTTTCTCATTTAGTGATTTCTCCATCTACCAACCAACTATAACCATTGGCGGCTGCACTAAAAATACCAATAGAAAAATACAATGAACATTTGAATGCTAAAAGAATTTAGATTCATGGCATCATAACTAATGGGATACAATAAGAGCTAATGAAAGTAGCTTAGAGGGGGAGTAAATAGGCTAAACCTGAAAATTATCACCACAAACTTCGAGATAATGTTAAATCAATAGTTCAACCGGTGCAGGCTAGTTCAACTGCTATAAAAGCAAGTTGAACTACTCTGAACCAGTCCAACTATAAAAAATCTAGACTATGAACTATGCGAAAAATAGAAGATGGATTTCTTATAGTGGAAAACGCGAAAGATAAGTTAAGTGTGGATGGTGAAAATACGAGAGTTAATTCACCACAAAATCCACACGACGAGTAAACCTATATGTCTATCTTGCCAAATAAAATCACAATCATAGATCAAGCAAGAACACAAGACACAAGATTTATCTCGAGGTTCGACCACACCACAAAGGTGTCCTACTCCCCGTTGAGGAGCCCATAAAGGGCCACCAGGTCTTTTTCAACCCTAATCCTCCACAACCCGACCACCAAGGTCAAGGGATTCTTTTCTCAAATTTGCTCACAAGAGCGGGGAATACAAACTTCTTGGGGTCGTCCACAAATTTGGAGACTCCCAAGCAACCTCAAACCACCTTGAAACCCTGGGGTTTCAAGAACACAAAATCGCACAAGAGGTGTTTGCAACAATCTCAAGAGATTAGAGTGAGACAGGAGAGGAAAACCAAATCAGTGAGCACAAGCACAAAACTCACACCAAAGGGCTCCTTCAATCGATTTGAATCAAGAGCAAGTTTGGGTGAAAGAGGAAGAAGAAGTGTGCCTTTTGTCTCAAGTCAGGCGTGCAACGAATCTGTGGGTGACCAGCAGTTATGAAGAGAAAGATGTGGGGGCTATATATAGGCTCTCTTCAAAAGTAGCCGTTTGACTGGATTTTCGAGGGGGGAGACCAGTTGAACCGCCCCTGGATTGACTGTCAGCCAGTCTGCCAGTCTGACTAGCAGACTACTGGACAGTCTATTCAAACGGGTCTGATACCGGTTGAACTGGCCCTAGGGGGCGGTTCAACCGCCCTTGTCTGAGTTGTTAGCCTGTCTGCCAGTCTGACTGGCAGACTACTGGACAGTTTGAGCAGATGTCCTAGAGACAAGTTGAACTGCCCCTGGGGACCAGTTCAACTGGTATTGACCATAAAGTTTAGGAGAGAAAACCCAGTTCAACTTGCCCAGAGGCAAGTTCAATTAGTGTATGGTCAGAGAGGTTCACAGTTGAAGTTGAAGTTCAACTCAGCTGAAAAAGCTCAACTGCAAATGAAGAAGTTCAACTCAGCTAAAAAAGCTCAACACAGCTGAAGAAGTTCAATTTAGCTGAAAAAGCTCAACTGCAGCTAAAGAAGTTCAACTCAACTAAAAAAGCTCAACTGCAGCTGAAGAAGTTCAACTCTGGTGAAAAAGCTCAACTGCTTTTGAACAGGAACATTGTCTGTTTCTCAATCCTAACAGCAGTCATTCATAGAGCGTTCAAGGGTTTTGGTTTTCGAAATAGCTTTTGAATTTGGAGGCTTGAGCTATATTAAACACCTTTACCTGTGCAAAAATTACTAAGGAAGAATTAGATCCTATGACTCAAGATGTACATAAAATTTTATACGTCCGCTGCATGGAGTCTTTTCATGGCACCACTGATGTGTTTTCTTTGTCCTTGAAACTTCCCATTTGAATTCTCAACAAAAGTTGTAACTCCTTTAATTTTTGTATATTCTGAGCATACACTAGGAGCAAACTTGTTAGTACCCTTATTTGTTTTGTCATTAAATCACCAAAACCCTCAGTTAGGGTTGATTGCACTTTCAATCTCCCCCTTTTTGGTGATTGATGCCAAAACATATAAGGTCAAGGATAAATGGTTAAAATAGTAAAATTCTTTTAGATAATTGTATATAGATATGTGCATAAAATTTTGAATTAGCGTGTTGACTTAATATGTCAAGCTAGAAACACATTTGGAGACTGTGACCAAGTCCATACTAAATACAATTATCCAAGGGTTGCAAGGGTGTCATAAAAAATTGTGATGCATATGACTACTTCTTGACAAAACTCATCATATATCATGCAGCAACACAAGTATCATATGAACAGATGAGAGTAAAAACAAATGATGATGGCCAGATGACCATCATATCATAAAGTTAACTTATTGAGAACATACCAAATGTTTATTACATCAATATTACAGAAATGAAAGATACAAGCCACAAAGTGGCCAAGCAATAAAAACAACCAGACTCTGCTGCCTACTAGGGACTAACTACCCTTACAACCTCAGATCTTCTCCCCCTTTTGGCAGCAAGTACCAAAAACAAAGAGAGGCACAAGACTCAATAGTCCCCAGGGTCAATACCACCGTAGTGACCCGAAGGAGGAGGATAGGAAGGATGGGGAGGATAGCCTGAAAAGAAGGTATGCATCAACTCTTCCTCAAATGTCGAGTCTCGAGGGGGCTCGTTAGATGGAGAAAAACCTGACGAAGATGAAGGAACCTAGAACAGAGGAGGAGGAGGAGGGTGACTAGAGCAAGAAGGTCTGGGGTCACTAGGAATAGGTCCAGGGGCGACAGCAGGAGCAGACTGGAAGAAGGAGTCGCCAAACTCCTCGGCTTCATAGTCAGGAGTAACGAATGGCACACCATACTCCTATTGGTGCCATTCATTATGGGTCTCAAGGTAGGCAGGGATCGGAGGCGGAGGAGGGCGATGTGGCATGGGATGGCCCATGGAGGCTGGGAAGCCTCGCATGTCATCGTGCAGTGCCTAAGTCTCGCGCCTGTGCATAGCCTCCTCGACAACACGGTTGCGGCCCATTGCGAAGACCCCAGCGATTCCCTCAGCCAAGCGCACAAATAGGCCCTGACCCTGACCCCTTTCCTGGCCCTGACCTCTACCTCTACTGCTATGGTCCATCGGACACGAGGCAGCGGTAGCACGAGATGAGGTCTCATGAAGCGGAGGCTGAGGAGCTGGCTCATCAGAAGAAGCAGGGCCTCCTGACCCTGCAGGAGCCCGCTTGGAACGTGCAGCTAGGTTGTTTGAGTCAACCCAGTATGGCACGTAGTGGGAGTGCTTGACGGGCTTGTCGAAACGGATCTGGGGAACGACTTCGATCATCTTCATAATATAGGGTGCATGGACACCCCTTCAAAGGAGACCAAGATGCCCAAAGAATTTCCTCCTAGATCATGTCAAACACATTAAGGCGGGCGGTGCTGTTGGGAGTATGCATGTTGGAGGTACC
Source organism: Zea luxurians (assembly GCA_029449295.1). Classification (NCBI taxonomy): domain Eukaryota; kingdom Viridiplantae; phylum Streptophyta; class Magnoliopsida; order Poales; family Poaceae; genus Zea; species Zea luxurians. The sequence continues at coordinate 9,907,379 of JAOPSE010000086.1, forward strand.
GATAGTACCTATGCATGTTGGAGGTCACCGAAAATCCCTTTCTTTGGAAATATGAACAATTTCTTGTTCTTCCCGCTTAGGCAGTCTAATGTCATGGACTTTAAGATTACTGCCTCCAATATCTTCATTAAAGAAACCCAGAATGTGAGCAAAACGACGGTAGCTAACCTTATGCCACACTCCCTGGATAAATTACATGACTGGGTAGTCATACCCATCAGCCTCTTCATCAACCGCCTTTATCCAGAGAGTGGCATAGAACTGAGCCACTACCTCATCGTTCCAGGGGTACTCTAAAGTCATGATGTTCTTGAGCCCCTTACTCTCACAAATCCTGAGAGCCGCAGTCATGTCATCATCACTCATCCTCTCACAACCTTCTCAGTCAATCACCCTGTGACGGACAACTGGGTGCTTCTTGGAGATGATGACAAAGTTATAAAAATCGGCTTGAAAAAGATTCTAGAACCTTGGGTCATGGACACCAGGGTGTCTAGGGAAGAGGGTGGGATTAGTGAACCTGATTTTCTGAAAGGAGTCCACACCCTTCAAGGAGAAGTCAACCATAGTGTCATGAGGGCCTCGAGACACTGCGACCCGATGCAGCTGAGGCCTCTGACGAATGGAGCATCGGACGGAGGTGGCTCTGCATCATCGCCTTGAGCGTCGTCTTCTTCTTGACAGGGAAAGTTCCCTGCCAAAGAGCTGCTATGGTGAGAGTGAGAAGAGGCCACCTTTTGCCTCCCCCATGACGGAGCTGAGAGGGCATGGAGGGCCCCTCCCCCTCAATCCTTCCTAAGCCTCGGCCCCTCTTGGAGAGGGAACGATGAGGCGAAGGTGAAGGAATGGGAGATTCCTCCTGAATCTCATCCTCATCAATGTTGAACTCCACCATCAAGGGATTCCTACGTCGAACCATATTGAAGAAAGGAATGGATAAAATGAGATGGTTTTGCGCAAGGAAGTAGAGAACAAATGCTAGGGGAGGGTGTGTGAGGTACAAGAAGTTCAACTGTTCATACGAATGGTTCAACTATCCATGAACACCCAACACACTCTACCACAACATATGTGAATAACAAGGCTAAACTTTTGAAGGGAAATGTTCAATATGTATAGCTTAGCATACACCTCGAATGGATTTACAAAACGATGGCTAGAATCGTAGATCAGGGCAAAAAGGTGAAAAACAAGGAAATACCTTGATCTAAAGATCTACCTAAAGAACTTGAACAAAACTTTGGAAAGTGGAGGAGAAACCCTTGAGGAACGATTCCTCAAAGTTTGGACAAGTTTGGATAGATGGATTTGCGGGGATCTGGATTTGAAAAATGTGAAGTGGGAGAGATTCTGCGCACAACCGAGAGGCTAGGCTGCTGAGAATGCGAGGTGAAAGAAAGAGGAGTTAGGGGGTCGGTTAAATAGGCCAGGAACAAACTGTAGAAAACCGGTTCAATCGGTCCCTAAGACTGGTTCAACCGGTCCCCAACACCGGTTCAACTGGTCCGTGCCAGTTCTGCCAGACCTGACGACTGACCGTTAGCGCAGTCTGACAGGTTAGGTGTCAGCACGTCAGACCGGTTAGTAGGTCAGAACAGTCAGGTTTGACCGTTTGACCAGACCGATTCAACCGCCCGCCGACACCGGTTCAACCGATCCTGACTAGTGAAAACTGGAAAAGACCGGTTGAGCTGAGAAAGTTTAGCTGGTCTACACCAGTTGAACCTTTAAAAGGGTTGAGAATTTTTATATGGCTAGTATATTGTAACACCCAAATTTTGGATTGGGAATGGGTAGAAGAAATTTGAACAAAATATCATAATGTTTTGGAAATTGGGAAATAAGAAAAAGATGGGAAAAGAATTGTTCTTTTAAAAGAAACTATTTATACATCCCATGAAATAAATAACAAGAATAAAGCTTAACTTAGTAAAAATTAAAATAATATGGTTTATATTCACCTTTGGGTTCAAATTGATACATTTGAAAAATCTGAAAACAAAATAAAAGTATAAATTTGAATTTGGAATAGAAAATAAAAGAGAAAGGAAAAGTTCATAAAACCCTTTTATTCCCCCATGAGTAAAAGGGAAGAGAATGAATCATAATATTTTAAAACACTAAAGTTATATTCACATTAAGGAATATTTGGCTCTTGGAAATTGAAACTCAAACAAGGAATTCAAATTTGAGTTCAAAGTGAATTCAAAATGGAATACAAACAGAAAATTAGAAAAAGAAAAAGAGAAAAGACCACCTGGGCCGATTCTGGCGCCCTTGGCCCAGCTCTCTACTCCCTCTCGGCCCAAAACACCCCAGAATCGCAGCCCACGTACGCCTGAAAAGCCACACTGCCGCGCTGGCCCCACCGGTCAGCTACTCCCGCTCAGCCCGTGGTGCTCACTGCTTATCACTTGTGTGGCTTACCGGTGGGCCCACCCTGTCATCATCTTGCTCAGTGCTCACCTCAACGGAATCCGCCGTTCTCGCGTGGTCAGCTCTCCCGTCCTCCTCGCCGCGGATTCCGCTAACTCCTGGGCTCCCAGGAATAAGTAGCGTACCCTGCAGTCTTCCCTAAACCCCCGTTCTTCATTCTCTCGTGCCGAGAGCCACTTCATCGCCGTGAGCAGAGGAAAACGTGTCATCGCCGCTGCCGAATCGCGTGGGCACTTGCGTCGGGTCCCTTGGCCTGGGGCGAGGGGCTTCACCGCGCCGCGCTGGTCGGGTCTTGGGCTTCGGCCGAGCCGATTGTGCCTAGAATCATGGATTGTGCAGTCCTTCCGCCGCGGAGCTTCTACCCATCGCGCGCCGCACCGATTGTACTCGGATTCGCGGTAAGTTCCTATGTATCGAGTTCTTGGCGCAGCTCGGGTTCGATCGACGGCGTTTAGTCACGGGATTGCTACTTCATGGCGCGGATTCGGTTTACTCCGCCATGGTCGTGGCCGTCGATTTGGGCGGGCGCCGCCGTGGTCGGCCGTTGTCAGTAGAAGGATGAAGAAGCCGCTCGGGCCATTGGATCGTATTCAACGGTCACGATTAGATCTCCCTGTAATGTGTTAAGCACCGTTGGATTCAATGAATCGCGTGGCGTACCGGTTGGACGGCTTGTGATTCGGGATGAGCGTCCACCGTCGGATTTCGGATGAACAGCCCTGGTTAGAAGTTGGGAAGAGATGGGTTTCTGGCCGTTGGATCGACCCTGTGCGGGCCGGATTAGATCGTTGAAGGGTTGTTCAAAGATTTTGGATCCGAGCCATCGGATCTTGATCTACCGGTTGTCACTGCGTATCGCGTCATGGCATGCCAGATCTAATCATGGCCATCCGAATTTGATCCTGTGGCTGATGCGCTTGCATACCCCTTCGGCTGGGTCTTTTGCTAAAGAGCCCTCGGAGTCTTGGTTATTTAACCCGCCGTCCACCTTAGGGCTAGGTTGAGTCTGTGGATTACTTCTGATTTTGCCCCTGCACTTATCTGATATTGAGGCCCAGTCCAGATAATTAGAAAATCAGATAAATTCATTAGGAAAATACTTTTTAGTGTAAAAATAAATGCTAGAACTTGTTTAAATCATAGAAAATCCATTTTTAGTCCAAATTAATCCATTCCACTTTCTAAAATTTTATAATTTTATTCTCTACCACCTAGAGCCTCTGCTTTGACATGAACTCTGTCAGAAAATTTATTTATCATTTAATCATATTTTAATCACATTAAACCTTAGGAAAATCATAACTTGAATTCTACAACTCCAAAATTAATAATTCTTTTTCCTGTGATCTTATTTTAATATGTAGATTATTAATATGTATTTTGCATATATGTTTGGTGTAATGTTAATTTTGCCTATACCATGTATGCTTGTATTGCTACGACTAGCAGTGAGGTCACGAGTCATCTGAAAGAATCATCCTGATACCTGGAATCTCAAGGCCCAGGCAAGTTGTGCCCTTGATCACTTCTTTTTACCCAGCCATGTTCTGATTAATTATAATGATCTGCATAGGTTAATTTTGATGGGACCCAATAGGTTACCCTAGTTTGTCTATCTTTATACCTTGTTTACCACTGAACTGTCTGGGTAGTACTTGCTAGTGCTATATGTGGTTTTGGGTATGAAGATTTCACTATTCATGTTTACACTTTTGTTATCAGTGGTTATTTATGGTTCATGTTAAGATCATTATGTTAATTGGAACATGGAGAACCACCCGGGAAAACAGTGCTACCACAAGGGTAGTATGGGATGCCCTTGGCTGATTAATTAGGAAAGCTAGTGGAAGACTACCTTACCCGAAAGGGGCAAGGGCAGTAGGGGAGAGGTCAGTGTAGGGAGGCCCTCGGGAGGATTTTGCTGCGATGGCGGTCCTGCAAGGGATTCCTGCACTGGATCTTCCTATAAACTGTAGCGGGTTTTCGGAAGCTAGTGGAACTTTGTAAAGGCCTCGTAGTGGATCCCTAGCCATTCACCTCGGAAGTGTCTAAGGGCCTTGCAAACCCTGGCGACATGGGATACACGACTTGTGGGTAAAGATGCGCAACCTCTGCAGAGTGTAAAACTGGTATACTAGCCGTGCTCACGGTCATGAGCAGCTCGGACCCTCACATGATTAAATTATGGAACTTAAACTCAATTTGTCATATGCATTGCATCGCAGGTGGTGTTGTTACTTTTGTTCTACTATTTAACTGGGTTGGTATTTACTTATACCTAGTAATTGCTAATAAAATTTTGACCAACTTTAAAAGCAATGCTCAGCTCTAACCATCTTCTTTGGTAAGCCTTACACTTCACGTGAGCTCCCACCTTTGGCGAGTTCATGCACATTATTCCCCACAACTTGTTGAGCGATGAACGTATGTGAGCTCACTCTTGCTGTCTCACATACACCACAGGTCAAGACCAGGTACTGCAGGATGATGCTCATGGAGGATGCTGTGATGAGTTCGTGAGAGGTCTAGGTCGTCGTCTCCCAGTCAACTTTGGGATTGCTGGACCGTTGTCTCCTTATAATGTAATTATTTATTTTGTATAGAACTCCTGTTATATATAAAGTTGTGACATTCGATCCTGTGCCACTATACATCATATGTATGAGACTTGGTCCCAGCATACCTGGTGTTTATGTTAGCGCCCGGGTTTTGGACCCCTAAAATCCGGGTGTTACATATATTTCCATTCTCAACCTAATATACACATATATGATTGAAAAACATAATTTTTGAAAGTTTAAAATTCAAACAATGACTCAACCAATTTTGTGTGCTAACTTTCAAGATAAGTTACGAGAGTCGAAAATGTTTAGTTCACTTCTAGAAAAACAAAACCTAGTCTCATCGAGGGGTTTTGTGAAGATATCAGCTAGTTGATTTTCTATGTTAACATGACATAATTCGATATCTTCTTTTGCTTCATGGTCCCTCAAAAAATGGTGTCTAATTTCAATATGTTTGGTTCTAGATTGTTGCACGAGATTGTTTGCTAGTTTTATTACACTCTCATTGTCACAAAGTAATGGAATTTTATTAAACTCACAACCAAAGTCCCTCAAGGTTTGCTTCATCAATAGCACCTGGCCACAACACGCACTAGCAGCTATGTATTCAGCTTCGGCAGTGGAAAGTGTTGGGGGCCTTCGGCTCCCGAAGGTCCTCAAAAACACAGTTTGACAATGTTTTCCAAGTGTAAAATGTGAACAGGCACCTTCGGAGTCAGGTCGCAAATATATAAGGGCATGTTCGAGACGAAGCTGGAATGGAAAGCGGTCATGACGAAGGATAAGACGATCATGAAGCCATATGCGGAAAAGCTTCGGCATAACGGCAGAAAAGAGGAACCGACTTAAAGATGAAAAGCCAAATTGGACCTCGAAGAATTACTATAGAGTTATTGATAAATGTAAAGGGCATCAATGTAATTTTACACGGGCTGCGTCCTGTGCCTATAAATAGGTGAGTACTACTCTCGTACTGTTCACGCTGACTGAATACACGTCTTTTTGCGTCACGACTTGTACCTTTGCCTTACATCAGTCTGAAGGTACATTTGTAGCTCGCTTTCATGAATTTAATAATGGAAATGTATTGATGATAACGCTGGTATTATTATTTTCGCACTTTATATATATATATATATATATGTTTATTCTGTTTACTCATTTACCAACTTAACGAAGGTCTTTTCCTTCGTAACCTTATCCTTCGTCCGAAGTTCATTAAACCCTCGAGGAGATAATGCTTCAGCGGACCAAGGGTATTTAATACTTAACATCTTCGTGTTGTCTTGTTCTTGATTTATAGCATTTGAGAACAAGCCCCCAACATTGGCACCCACCTCCGGTGAACTCACTTCCACTTTTTGAGTTTTGAAAATCTTCGGCAAGCATCACCTTCGTCATGCCGCCGAAAAAAGCTTCAGCAACAGGGGCTGCTGCTCTGCAGCCGCTAGACCCCAATCAAGATGTCGTTTCTCTTAGGGAGGCCCAAAGCCAGAAGAGAAAGGCCACCAGTCCAGCGCCTCCGGAGGACGAATTGGATCAAGAAATCCAAAATTTGGAAATGCTCAATCAACAGGTCCAACGCAAGAAGGAGAAGATGGCTCGTCTAGCTGATCTTCAAAGGCAGATAGATGAAGCCTCTGAAGAGCTTCGACATCTTGCTCAAGATGACCAAAACTAAAGGCCCCCGCGCAGAGAGCTTCATCAAGAGGGTTTCTACAACGAGGATGACTGGTATGAAGATTTCCATCACGGAAATTTTGCTTTTAATGATGCTTCTCCCTTGTCAACAGAACTGTAGGCTGTTCCTTGGCCACAGTCTTACAAGCCACCTCAGCTCCCCATGTACGACGGTCATTCAGACCCGAAACAATTCTTGATGAGCTACGAAGCAACTATATCTTCGTACGGTGGCAACACGGCGGTCATGGCAAAGTCCTTCGTCATGGCTGTCAGAAGCGTCGCACAAACTTGGTACTCTTCCCTTAGGCTAGGGACAATCACCTCATGGCAAAAGTTGAAGGACATGCTGATAACCAGCTTCCAAGGCTTTCAGACGAAGCCAGTCACTGCTCAAGCTTTATTCCAGTGCACCCAGGATCATGAAGAATATCTTCAAGCATATGTCCGAAGGTTCCTACGTCTGAGGGCGCAGGCACCAACAGTGCCCAATGAAATTGTCATTGAGGCCATGATCAAGGGGCTTCGGCCAGGACCTGCAGCTCAGTACTTTGCCAGGAGGCCTCCCCAAACTCTGGAGAAGCTACTCCAGAAGATGGACGAGTACATTTGAGCTGACAATGATTTTCGCCAAAGAAGGGAGGAAGCCCTCAGGTTCTCTGAAATGACTAGGGGCTTCGGAGGAAGATTTTATCCAAGGCACGTCAGGTCAATTCACAATTCTACTCAAAATGACGACAAAGCAAGTCAACAGCAAAGGCCACAGTGCTCCTCCCAAGCTTCGGGGCAGCAGCAAAGCTCCTTCCGGCCGCCAGTGCCAAGGGGCAGAGGCGCCAGGGGCTTCGGGGGAAGATTTGGGGATCAACCAAGAAAAATATACTGCCTATTCTGTGGTGAAGGTAAGGGCCACACCACCAGGATGTGTCACATTACCATCCAGAAGCAAAAGGAGCTAGCAGAAGCTGCTGCACAACAGAATCAGCCGAAGCAGGTCCTGCATACTGCTTCGTTTCATTCGCCTTACATTCCAGAATATGTAGGCAATCACCCTGCAGCTTCTGTTGCTTCGGCAAGTCAACCCCAAGCATCCTGGCAACAGCCTCCACCGCCGCCACCGACGCAGCCAGGGCTCCAGCCAGAAGGGAGTCACCACAATCTTAGGGATTTCAGAGAGGGCTCCGAAGCTCGCACAGTCAATAGCACTGTGCCAGAGTCGAAGCACATTTACTGATAAATATCCTACCTCAACAGCAGTTTTTTCGCATTTTTACATTCGGTATTACTTTTTTGTTAATAAGGAACAATTATGGGAAGATCAAGTGTCCTTTATCATTTTTTAATTCCTTGTAACACTTTCGTCTTCCACTTTAATAAAAATGTGTCTTTTTCATAGGCTTGAATCGTTGAAGCATACGAATTTATGGTGGCATGAAGGACCTTTGTATTATCAAAATTTTGTTTTAATAGACACAGAGCAAGTTGTTCGAAACAGTAAAAAGTCGTTCCTAAGCGAGCGCAGTGTAAGTTTTCTGAGCCTACAGCGAAAAGTCAGCGCTGATTCCGCCGAAAGTAAAAGGCGAAGAAGCTCCTAAGGGAGGCTTACAGCGAAAAATAAACGCTGATTCCGCTGAAAGTAAAAGGCGAAGAAGCTCCTAAGGGAGGCTTACAGCGAAAAGTCAACGCTGATATAAAAAGTGTGTATGCTCTATTACAGGGATATGTATCTGTGGCACAAACGTCATCTTGCATAACATAACATCATCACATCATTCTGCATAACATAAGCATCATACAGCATATTGCATATGGAACAAGAAGGGGATACAGTATTGATCTTCGGAGAATAATTCGGAAAAGAGAAAATCGTGCTAAACCATAAGACAAGCCGAGAAGAAGTGTAGCTTCATTAGAGAGGCAACAAAAACTTTTCTATAGCTTCGGAGAATATTTCACGAAGCTTGGATAATCGTCACCACGAACGTATGCAACTTCTGGCGATATAAAATTTTCTTCACGAATCATGAAAAGAAGGGAAGGTGTTTTTTCGCCGAAGGCTCAAAAAACGGTATGTACGCAAGATTTCATGCATCGTAAAGAATTAAAACTGTACATGGATTATATATTACATTCAAAGTCACAATATATTACATACGTTACGTTCCAAATGTTTTTACAGTAGCATTTAATCCTCTCTTAGAACTATTTCTACAGCTTCGTTCAGTAACTGGTCAACAACCTTGTCCATAATGGCTTCGGCCATTTTTCTAATTTCATCGTCCCCCTTCGGGTGGGGGCCCGGAGATGCCTCAACAGGTTCTGAGCGAAGAGAAGATACGGCTATATTACTATTACAAACCGTGAGCAAAGTTTGGAATCAAAAATTACAACATAATAAAAATCACTAATTAATACCTATTTGCCCTTTGGGCTCGGTACTTTTTTCGGCAGCCGCCGCTATTTTTCTGGCATCATGGATGCCTTTTTCGCTTTTTTGAATAATTTCTTGTGCCATTTTTCGACCGCCGTTGTCCCAGATATCAGTGAAAAATTTTCCGCCGATCATGCTTGCTTCGGCTGAGGGGTCTTTAATGTCTTCGGAAGACAAAGTAGCTTCGGATTGCGCTAAAGATTTTACATGCTCACAACCTTTCTTCTCCAAAACAGTAGCAATTCCTCTAGCACCCGAAAAAGCACATATGTCTCCGCGGCTATTCAGGATTTCTTCGAAGGCCTCAGCTTCGTTACTAATCCATTCCATCGGACCTTCGGGATTGCCCCTTGAGAAATTCTCCTCGCTAGAGAATGCGCCAACGTTGGCAAAGCTGGATTTTATCTTCTTAACGCACTCTATGGATTTAACATAGCATTTTCTTTGAGAAGCACGAAGCTCTTTAACATTAACTTCCAAATGATCTGCCCATTGTTCACTTAACTCTCGTTTTGTTTCTTCAAGAATACGTTCTTCTTTGGCTCGGGCTAGTTGTTTACGAAGATCTTCAATCTCAAGCCTCTGTGCTTCGGCTTGAGTTTTAGAGTTAGCTTCGTCCTCCTTCATTTTTTCCACTAATGTAAGCAGAATTCTGTCTTTCTCCAAGGCTTCGTTTCGTAGCCTAATAACCTCTGTTCGAATGTTGTTGAGAGCAATGGTGCAGCTCTCGTCTTCAGCATTCTTTTGTGCCCTTAAGGCATTGCTGAGAATTAGGCCCTATTCAAAAAGAATGAATGGATTAACACAACAAGTAAAGGATTCATTCAAAATCCACAAAATTTAAAGTTTACAATCTTCGTACCTTTAGACTGTTATATGCAAGACTATCCGCAAGATCCTCCTTCGTCATGGCGCAAAGGCTAGCTTCAAGCTTCGGGAATCCCATGCTTCTAGCCATTTCCCGGCACACGGATAATTCTTTATTGTCTGGGAGGCAATATAAGAAGTCATCTTCGTTTGTCCCGTTGAATACTACGGCCCCCTTCGGATATTTCAGTTCTCGGGCATAGTGATTGGCTTCAAAAATCTCTTCTTCAGACAGTTTCTTCCCCGAAGCATGTCGCACAATATAATCATGTATTTTGGAGGATGCTTCGGGGGTGGCAGTACCAATTTCCCCAATCAGAATCGGTTCTGTTATTGTTGCTTTTTCAGTTCCTAAACTTGCCTTTGACATTTTTTCGACCTCCAAAGGCTGTATCTTGGTGGATTCCGAAGGCCCAGCTTCAGTTTCAGATTGCTGCTTCAATAGGCGCCTCAATAATTTTCCTTGGAGTTGTGCTTGAAGATTTAATCGTTTCCAGGACATCCAGCACATTTACCATTCTTTTTCTTTTCGGGGTTGCTGCTGGCCCCTTCTGGCTTTTAGCTGTCTCAACTTTTGTCGAAGGACTTATAACATCTGGTGTTTCTCTTTCTTCAGATTTCTCCTTTCTTATTGCTGGTGCCTCGGCCATTTCTTCGGACTTTAGCGCTGCACTTGGTTCTCTGGCTTCGGTGGCCGAAGAGGCCTCGCCAATAAACTCGGGCACTGTAGCCGGCTCAATACAACGTGGAGGGTGTGTGGACACTTTTACTTTCTTCCTCTCCGGTGCTGGCTCCCCGGGAGCAGCCGAAGTAGTGTCCTTTGCAGGAGTAGTATTTTTTCTCTTTTGACCTCGCATTGGATAATAGTAGTCGGGATAGATAAACCCAATAGCATCAAATACTCGGTTGAGCCTCTTCTTCTTTCGGCCTCCGAAAGCCGCTGATAATGCAGTGTTTTCAGCCTTTGAATAGGTCCCAAGCAATTCATCACTTACATTCTCAATACTTTTTAGCCAATCATCATCTGGTTCAACAAATTTATCTCCATACTTGAATGTATATTTCAGTCTAATAAGTTCACCCTCGTCAGCTTCTTTGATGGTCTCCTTCGGCATTTCCCAGTCATCTACAAGTGGCCACACTCTGAAGGCAATGTGCTCTTGCATTAAATCCCTGGTCCCAATAAAGGAACAGACTACGCCGAAGGCCCTCTGACATTCTTCAGCTGCTTCGTCCATTTCTACCGTTGGTTTCCGAAGTCCGAAGCGCTGCCAGATAGGGCGCATGATGATATCCTTGATATCTTCCCGAACCGTCAAATCGTTTTTCACATAGAACCATTCCTTCATCCATTCCCCGGGCCATCTCTTCCGAAAGGTTGGCACGGGACAGCTCGACCCAGAGCGGGCACCGAAGCTATAACAACCAAAATTATTATGATATTGTTCCTTACCCCACGGTTTCGTCTCATATACTAGCTCGTGTATATTGCAAAAGCTTTTTAGCACTTGGCTCCAAACCCTGGCTCCTCACGGCCCAGACGAAGATTCCCAATCTTATCACTGCTTCAGGGGTAAGTTGATGAAGGTAAACTTGATATATTTTCAGAACTTCTACTACAAACTTGCTTAGGGGGAATCGTAGCCCAGCCTTTAAAAAGCTTCGAAAGATCACAACCTCATTACCTTCGGGGGTCGGCGTAGTTTTTTCTCCGTCATCCGCCCTCACGATGGATATATCTCGGAAGTATCTCCCCCTCATGTTTTCAAGGTGACTCTGCTTTATAGTTGATTTTCCGAAGATTGAGTGACTAGGCCGCCACGGGCGATCTTCGGAATCCTCTCCGCCACTATCCACATCATAGCTATCACTGTCGCCAGTATCTTTAGATAAACCCTCCAAAGTTTCCTTGACAATCTTTTCAGTATTGGTCTTCGACATTGACTCAAGAAAACCCATATGCATCTCCTCCGAAAGGCTTAGCTTCGAAGCACCAGCAGCTGTCTTATCTTCAGACATTTTCGCGAATGCTGGCAAACTAGACTTGAAACCGAAGCTTAAAAATTTAAGACCGAGCAAATGCTGTCGCGCGCAGGCTAAGGGCAGGGTGCGCAGGTTGAAAGCTGGTGAGTAAAAAGCAGGTGGCAAAAGGGCATGTCAAATAAACTCGCGGAGAGCTTGTATTTATACGCCCAATATGTCGAAAACTGGAGGGCCCCGCTTGTGACTGTTGCTATTCTAGCAAAAGGAAGGTGTTTTTTTCGGATCTTCGGCTTAAAGCCTTCGTCCATGTCGCAATATGAATTTATCTTTACAATAAATTGATATTGCGAGGGGCTACTGTTGGGGGCCTTCGGCTCCCGAAGGTCCTCAAAAACACAGTTTGACAATTAGCAGCTCTTCTCCACTCTCTAAAGGCTTATAGTTGTGCCTTCTACACAAACTAGAGAGATACACACAAGAGGGAGAGGGAGAATTGATCCGAGTGATGTCCACACTTGTTGGCTACGCTTGTACATTGCTTGAGACGCCTAGGGGTCCCTTTTATAGGCACAAGGGGCCTAGGAGTCGTTGAGAGCAATCCAGGAAGGCAATCCTTTCCTTCTGTCGGGTGGCGCACCGGACAGTCCGGTGCACCACCGGACACTGTCCGGTGCCCGATTTCCTTCCAAAATTGGTGTAGTCGACCGTTGAAGATCCAGAGCCGTTGGCGCACCGGACACTGTCCGGTGCACACCGGACAGTCCGGTGCACCCTTCTAGCCGTTGGCTCGGCCACATGTCCCGTGCGGATCGTGCGGCTGACCGTTGGCCCGGCCGACCGTTGGCTCATCGGACAGTCCGGTGCACACCGGACAGTCCGGTGAATTATAGTCGTACGCCGCCGACTTCTCCCGAGAGCGGCCTGTTCACCGGTGTTCAGCCTGGCGCACCGGACACTGTCCGGTGCACCACCGGACAGTCCGGTGTGCCAAGCCGAGTTGAGTCTTGGCCGAACACAGCCAAGCCTTTTGCACCTCTTTCCTTTTCTTCTTCCTTCTGTTTCTAACACTTAGACAAGTATATTAGTACACAAAACCAATGTACTAAGTCTAGAAACATACCTTCTCTTAATTATTACATCTATAGCATTTGACATGCTTGAGCTTTGATGTTGGACTCATAAATCATCAAGTCAGCTTGACTTGATCTAGATTGACATTACTTAGCTCCAACATCCTGCAAAGGTCACATAGAACATCTCCAAATATAAGAACAACCCAAACTACAGATCAAGGTGAACTTAGCTCTTTTGGGCTGCTTCCAGTTCTGGTTTTGACACTTGTTCTCCTTCTAGTGACTTTGTTCTCCTTCTTAGAGCTTGATCTTGAGCCTTATGACTTACACCACATAACTGTAGTTGTTACCTTATTGGTTGTAAGTCACGTCCTTATGTAGTGATCCTTGATGTGTTGTAGTTGTTCTCAACTCGATCACCCTTGACTTTGCAAGCCTTCTTCTTCACCCTTGGCTTTGGGTTCCTCAGCCTCCTTGACCTTCTCCCGTGCACTTGGTACCTCGAAGCTCTTCTTGCCTCCGTCCTTGGCTTGATCAGTTGTCTCCGAGCTACGCACCTGAGTATCACTTTTGCAATGTCCATCTTACTTGTGATGTCCATTATCTATCATCATCTAGTCCTTGGACCATCACACTTGTTCACTTGTGTTGAACCCTGTTAGCTTTACATTAATCACCTGTTCAACACTGAGCACACTTGTTAGTCCTTTAATTGAGTTGTCATCCAAACACCAAAACCCACAAGGGAGCTTTCACACTCCGATAAGAGGGTAACTCACTCCATGTTCATTCCCATCTTCTTATTGCCTTTGTACTCTTATGTGAGGATTTTGGTGAGGCAATGAGGTTTAGGGGCCAAAATTGATCCCGTTTTGGTGCTTGATGCCAAAGGGGGAGAAAATAAGGCCAAAGCAATGAATGGATCAGCTACCACTTGAGAAATTTTGAAAATAGTAGAATAGAGCTTTTGGTTTGTCAAAACTCTCTTATTGTCTCTCTTGTCAAAAGTTGGCCTCTTGTGGGGAGAATGGTTGATTATGGGAAAGAGGGGGAGTTTTTTGAAATCTTTGATCAATTTCTCTTGGAACAACTCTCTTTATGTCTCTACAATTGTGTTTGAATTAGAGATAGGAGATTGAGGTTGATTTGCAAAAACAAAACCAAGTGGAGCCAAAGAATGATCCATATATGCCAATTTTGAATCAAAATAATTTTGAGTTCTAATTTGTATTGATATTGCACTTCTTTTAGTTGATTTTTGTTGTGTTGGCATAAATCACCAAAAAGGGGGAGATTGAAAGGGAAATGTGCCCTTGGGCCATTTCTAAGTATTTTGGTGATTGAGTGCCAACACAAGTGCTTAAGTCAAAATATATGCCAATTGATGGAAAAAGTGCAAATCAAGTCTAAAGTATGTTTCTAGACTTAGTACATTGTTTTGAGAACTAATGTATTGTGTCTAAGTGCTGGAAATAGGGGAAATCAATTTGGAGATGACTTGGCTTGTTCAGCCAAAGTCTGCTCAGTTTGGGTGCACCGGACAGTGTCCGATGGTGCACCGGACATTGTCCGGTGCGCTAGGCTGGCTCTCGCGAACTTGCTGCTCTCGGGACTTCGACAGCGGTGTACGGCTATAAATCACTGGACTGTCCGGTGGTGCACCGGACTGTCCGGTGAGCCATTCACAGGCGAACTCGTCGCTCTCAGGAGATGATTAACGGCGTACGACTATAATTCACCGGACTGTCCGGTGGTGCACCGGACTGTCCGGTGACCAACGGTCGGCCGGGCCAACGGTCGGCCGCGCGATCCGCGCAGGACACGTGGCCGAGCCAACGGCTAGAAGGGGGCACCGGACTGTCCGGTTTGCACCGGACTGTCCGGTTTGCACCGGACAGTGTCCGGTGCGCCAACGGCTTTGAATCTGCAACAGTCGGCTTCGCCAAATAAGGAAAGAGATCTGCACCGGACAGTGTCCGGTGGTGCACCGGACTGTCCGGTGCGCCAGGCGACTGAAGGCTAGAATTGCCTTCCTGGATTGTTCTCAACGCCTCCTAGCTGCCTTGGGGCTATAAAAGGGACCCCTAAGCGCATGGAGGAGAACACCAAGCATCCTTTGAGCATTGTTGATCACTCACACTTCATTCTTGCGCACTTGTTCGACATTCTTAGTGATTTGCGCTCCGTTCTAGTGAGAACCTCGTGATATTCTTTTGAGCTCAAGTCTGGGTCTTGTGTGTGCGTATTTGCTGTGATTTTGTGTCTTGTGTGCGTTGCTCATCCCTCCCTTACTCTGTGCTTCTTTGTGAACATCAAAGTGTAAGGGCGAGAGGCTCCAAGTTGTGGAGATTCCTCGCGAGCGGGATATAGTAAACAAAGCAAAACACTGTGGTATTCAAGTGGGTCTTTGGACCGCTTGAGAGGGGTTGATTGCAACCCTCGTCCGTTGGGACGCCACAACGTGGAGTAGGCAAGCGTTGGACTTGGCCGAACCACGGGATAAACCATTGTGCCATCTCTGTGTTGATCTCTTTGTGGTTATTGTGTTTTGCTAAGACTCCTGTCTAGCCACTTGGCATTATTGTGCTAACTCCTAATCAAGTTTTGTGGCATTAAGTTTTCAAGTTTCACAGGATCACCTATTCACCCCCCCCCCCTCTAGGTGCTCTCACAAGCCACAGTTGTATCTGTTGCGCTTATTACGAAGGCTGGATGTGTTGTCGTAGCCCTGATGGCCGCACACGCGTTGACACCAAACGCTAGAGCTTGTACTCGTGTGGATTGTGGTGGGTTGTTCAAGCTCCTGAAGCCACATCATAGCGCAACCTTCATAAACAATTTTATTTGGCTATATATTTTATTTGATTGTGTTGTGTGACATCATATATTTATATATATCGCCAAGTGGCCACAACAGATATATCAAGCTCTATAGTGCTTGGAAATCTGAGAAATTAAATCGAAATACAATGAAACACAGATAAGTTAAACCTCTGCTCTCTCCTCGTGCATAAAGTTTTACCCGAAGTAACCTAAAGAAATTCAATATTAATGCATAAAAGCCTTTTTAGCATAGAAAACATCACAAATTGAGATTCTATTAGTAAGCAATAAGACCTTGTCAGATGAATAAATGCTAGAATCTCAGTCATACATTGCTCAACCAGATGTTGGCACATTGATATTTGTCGCTGAACGGCATGAAGCGAACTTTGAGATAAATGGCTAGTACCTTAGCAACACGAAGTTGCGAGTACATCGAAAGGTAATTCTGAGAATTTTTTCACAACGTTGGTGTGAAAAAAAAAACATTGTGTGTTCTCGTCGAACCACTTTACTCGGCCTATCTAGGACCTCTATGCTTGTGTTGCATACATCTCTCAGAATTTAAATACTTATAGCCGCTGAATTGACTTGGGATAGTTCTTTGACTGGTATGGTATATACTATAAACCAAATGGTAAAGGTCGATTCTGAATAGACATATATCTGAGGTTTATGTAGCAGAACTACATTGTATTCCACCCCTTGGTATGCTTACCATAATCTATATCTGATCTACCAGAAGTAATAAGAGTACAAAAATAGCCATGGAATCCCACATCACCACAGAGCTTGAAGCTACATTAGGCATTAATTTGTCATTGGTTCTTGGCGTTGGAAGAGCCACAATTCTCGACCGCAATACTGTCAGTGATGGTAATTTGTGATAGAAATATAAAGATCTTATGGAGACCTGTTGTATTCTCCCTAGTCCTGATGACTCCTTCGTATGAGAGTAGTACTATCTATTGTTGAAGACGGATCCTAGGCGGATACTAGTCTTGTTTTGTTCTTGCCAAGTAGTTATCATCATTTGTTTTATGAAAAGCTAGTTATATGGTAATTTTCCTAGATAAAAAGTGAATTCTTGGCCTTGTCTGTTCTATTCCAAAGCTTCTCTTTTTGCTGAACAATGAAGAGATCGAAATAATGCTTTATAGAACAAGTTGGTATATAATATGAGGAGAAATATTTGCCCTGCTGGCAACACCATAAATATTTGACTATTGTTATAAGTTCTCTCCCAAAATTATAATACCTAAAAAAATGTTGCATAACTTGAAACCTGATTTCAGACCGGTATGAGTAATTGGGTAAACAATGGGCAATGGTAAAATGAGTTGGACTATACATCTCTGCATAACAAAAATATCTGCTTGGCAGCATTGGCCTGACGTCGTGCACTTTACTACCAATAAAAACACACACATTTTTCCTATGTGCCTCAAAGCACAATTCAACCAGTGAATGTCCTTGTGAGCTCTAGACCCTGATGGTCATTTTACTTGTAAAGGGAAATGTGCCCTTGGGCCATTTCTAAGTATTTTGGTGATTGAGTGCCAACACAAGTGCTTTTGTGTTAATCTATGCAAAGTAGTGGACAAAGTGCAAATCATGTCAAAAGGTATGTTTCTAGACTTAGTACATTGTTTTATGGACTAATGTATTGTGTCTAAGTGCTGGAAACAGGAAAAATTGAATTGGAAATGAGATGGCTCTGTTCAGCCAAAATCAGCTCGGTCTAGGGGCACCGGACAGTGTCCGGTGCGCCAGACTGGCTCTGGCGAACTTACTGCCCTCGGGACTTCGACGGCGGTGTACAGCTATAATTCACCGGACTTTCCGGTGGTGCACTGGACTGTCCGGTGAGCCGTTCACAGGCGAACTCGTCGTTCTCGGGAGATGATTAACGGCGTACGGCTATAATTCACCGGACTGTCCGGTGGTGCACCGGACTGTCCGGTGAGCCAACGGTCAGCCGGGGCAACGGTCGGCCGAGGATTCCGCGCGTGACGCGTGGCCGAGCCAACGGTCACATTGGGGCACCGGACTGTCCGGTGTGCACCGGACAGTGTCCGGTGCGCCAACGGCTCTCAATCTGCAACGGTCGGCTTCGCCAAAGAAGGAAAGAAATCACCACCGGACAGTGTCCGGTGGTGCACCGGACTGTCTGGTGTGCCAGGCGACAGAAGGCAAGATCTGCCTTCCTGGAATGCTCTCAACGGCTCCTAGCTGCCTTGGGGCTATAAAAGGGACCCCTAGGCGCATGGAGGAGGACACCAAGCATACTCAAAGCATTCCTAAGCACCGAGACTTCGATTCCACGCATTTGTTTCTTCGTGATAGCATCTAGAGCTCTAGTTGAGTTGTGAACTCGTCGGGTTGTGTTGCGAGCTCTTGTTGCGACTTGTGTGCGTGTTGTCTCTGTGATTTTGTGTCTTGTGTGCGTTGCTCATCCCTCCCTTACTCCGTGCTTCTTTGTGAACTTCAAGTGTAAGGGCGAGAGACTCCAAGTTGTGGAGATTCCTCGCAAACGGGATAAAGAAAAGCATAGCAAAACACCGTGGTATTCAAGTGGGTCTTTGGACCGCTTGAGAGGGGTTGATTGCAACCCTCGTCCGTTGGGACGCCACAACGTGGAGTAGGCAAGCGTTGGTCTTGGCCGAACCATGGGATAAACCACTGTGCTATCTCTGTGATTGATCTCTTGTGGTTATTATGTTTTGTTGAGACTCCTCTCTAGCCACTTGGCAATTATTGTTTAACGCTTAACCAAGTTTTTGTGGCTTAAGTTTCAAGTTTTACAGGATCACCTATTCACCCCCCCCCCCTCTCTAGGTGCTCTCAATTGGTATCGGAGCCGTTCTCTTCACAAAGGGACTAATCGCCCGAAGAGATGGATCCTAAGGGGAAGGGAATCGTGATCAACGATAAGGAGAAGGAGTCCTTCGTCAACGAGCCGAAGAATGACAAGCCTACCGACTCGGGCTTGGGCCACAAACGCAAAGATGGGAAGAAGAAGAAGACGAGATGCATCAAGGAGATCGTCTACTACGACGACAGCGATGAGTCCACTTCTTTCCAAAAGGATGACTACGACTACGAGAAACAAAAGACGGTTAATTCGAATTTTTCTTTCGATTACTCTTGTATTCCTCAGAGTTCAAATGCTCATTTGCTTTCCATCTCTCTTGGCAAACCTCCACACTTTGATGGGGAGGACTACGGATTTTGGAGTCACAAAATGCGTAGTCACCTGTTCTCTCTCCATCCATGCATATGGGAGATTGTTGAGAATGGAATGAAATTTGATAGCTCGGATAGTCCTATATTTATTAATGAACATATACATAAAAATGCACAAGCTACTACTTTGTTGTTAGCCTCTTTGTGCAGGGACGAGTACCATAAGCTGAGCGGCTTGGACAATGCCAAGCAGATCTGGGACACCCTCAAGATCTCTCATGAGGGGAACGATGTCACCTTGCTCACCAAGATGGAGTTGGTAGAGGGTGAGCTTGGAAGATTCGTGATGATAAGGGGCGAGGAGCCAACCCAAACATACAACCGGCTCAAGACCCTTATCAACAGAATAAGGAGCTACGGAAGCACGCGATGGACGGACCACGACGTCGTTCGCCTGATGCTAAGGTCCTTTACTGTACTTGATCCACATTTGGTGAACAATATTCGTGAAAATCCTAGGTACACCAAGATGTCGCCCGAAGAAGTCCTTGGGAAGTTCGTGAGCGGGCGAATGATGATCAAGGAGGCGAGATACGTGGACGACGCGTTGAACGGTCCAATCCATGAGCCTCAACCCATTGCTCTCAAGGCAACGAGGAGCAAGGAGACGCTACCTAGCAAGGTGGCGCAAGTTGAGGCGGCCGGGCTCAATGATGAAGAGATGGCCCTCATCATCAAGCGCTTCAAGACGGCGCTAAAGGGTCGCAAGGGACAGCCAAGCAAGACCAAGACAAAGGGGAAGCGCTCATGCTTCAAATGTGGTAAGATTGGTCATTTTATTGCTAACTGTCCCGATAATGAAAGTGACCAGGAAAAAGGGAACAAAACAGAAAAGAAGAAGAATTACAAGAAGGCCAAGGGCGAGGCACATATCGGAAAGGAGTGGGATTCGGATTGCTCCTCCTCTGACTCCGACAATGAAGGACTCATCGCCACCGCCTTCAACAAGTCATCCCTCTTCCCCAACGAACATCACACATGCCTCATGGCGAAGGAGAAGAAGGTGTGTACTCGGGATACCACTTATGCTTCTTCAAGTGATGATGATTCTAGTGATGACGATGAAATAGACTATTCTACTTTATTTAAAGGTTTAGATAGAATTAAAATTGGCAAAATTAATGAGTTAATTGATGCCTTGAATGACAAGAACAGGCTACTAGAAAAGCAAGAGGATTTGTTGTATGAAGAACATGATAAATTTGTAGAGGCACAAAGATCTCATGCTTTAGAAGTTAAAAGAAATGAAATGCTTTCTTATGAACTATCTACTTGTCATGAAACCATTTCTACTTTAAAAGGTGTAAATGATGATTTAAATGCTAAACTAGAAGTAGCAAGTAAATCTAACTCTTGTGTAGAACATGTTAGGATTTGCAATAGGTGTAAAGATTTTGACATTGATGCTTGTAGTGAACACCTAGTTTCAATTTCCAAATTAAATGATGAATTGGCTAGTCTCAATGCCAAACTTAAGACTAGCAAAAGTGAATTTGACAAACTAAAATTTGCAAGGGATGCCTACACGATTGGTAGACACCCCTCAATTAAGGATGGTCTTGGCTTCAAGAGGGAAGCCAAGAACTTAACAAGCCATAAGGCTCCCATCTCCGCCAAGGAGAAAGGGGAGGCCCCTATGGCTAGTAGTGTGCAAAAGAACCATGCTTTCATGTATCATGATAGGAGACATTCTAAGAATGCCTTTAGAAGTTATGATGCTTTTGATTTTCATGCTATGACTGCTTCTAGTTCCCATGTTATGCATGATAGGAATGTTGCTAGGAGAAATGTCGTTCATAATATGCCTAGGAGAAATGTTGTTAATGTTCCTAGGAAAGTTAATCAACCTTCTACAATATATCATGCTTGCAATGCTTCATTTGCCATTTGTAGAAAGAATAAGAAGGTTGTCGGGGACCATAATTAGGGGTACCCTCAAGGCCCCTAAATCTCAGCTGGTAACCCCCATCAGCACAAAGCTGCAAAGGCCTGATGGGTGCGATTAAGCCAAGGATCGGTCCATTCAAGGGACATGATCGTGCCTCGCCCGAGCCTAGCCTCGGGCAAGGGAAGCCGACCCCGGAGAACCTACGTCTCGCCCGAGGACCCCCCTCCAGCAACGGGCACACTATCGGCTCGCCCGAGGCCCAGTCTTCACCGAGAAGCAACCTTGGCCACATCGCCACGCCGACCAACCAAATCGCAGGGGCATTTAATGCGAAGGTGGCCTGACACCTTTATCCTGACGCACGCCCTCCAGTCGACAGGGCCGAAGTGACCGCAGTCACTTCGCCGCTCTACTGACCGGTCTGACAAGAGGACAGCACCGCCTGCGCCGCTTCGACTGCTGAGCCACCCGATAGAGTTAGGCTGACAGCAGCCAAGGCCGGCCTCGGGCGTCATAAGAAACTCCGCCTCGCCCGACCCTAGGGCTCGGACTCGGGCTCGGCCCCGGAAGACGACGAACTCCGCGCCGCCCGACCTAGGGCTCAGACTCGGGCTCGGCCCCGGAAGACGGCGAACTCCGCTCCGCCCGACCTAGGACTCGGACTCGGGCTCAGCCCCGGAAGACGGCGAACTCCGCTCCGCCCGACCCAAGGCTCGGACTCGGGCTCAGCCCCGGAAGACGGCGAACTCCGCTCCGCCCGACCCAGGGCTCGGACTCAGGCTCAGCCCCGGAAGACGACGAACTCCGCCTCGCCCGACCCCAGGGCTCGGACTCAGCCCTGGCCTCAGCCGACGGTCTCCGCCTCGCCCGACCCAGGGGCTCGGACTCGACCACGGCCACGGAAGACAGACTCGACCTCGACCTCGGAGGAGCCTCCACCTCGCCCAGCCTAGGGCGCGGACCGACCACGTCGATAGGAGGCGCCATCATTACCCTACCCCGAGCTGACTCAGGCTACGGGGAACAAGACCGGCGTCCCATCTGGCTCGCTCCGCCAGATAGGCAATGATGGCGCCCCGCACACTCCGTGACGACGGCGGCTCTCGGCCCCCTTACGGAAGCAAGAGGGCAGTCTCCAGCAACCTTTCCAGCCCGGGACGGTGCTCCATTTCGGGAATCTCGAGTTCATATCCCTCGACGGCAGCTACGACAGATACTCCTTCCCCCGCCGCGCGACAGCGACAATGGCGATCGACAACCCGCTCGCCGGCGGGGAAATCGACGACGCCTTCCCCACGAGATGGAAGGACGACATTCGGGCTTGTCCCGTCCCCTCCCCCGCCAACGGAGGAGGAGGCGGGGCAACCAAGGCCAAGCGGGAAGCGGCACCTCGTTGGCTGTCGAGCGAGTCGACGGCGCCGGCGCCCCAACGGAGGGCGCGTCGGGCATCGATCTCGCATCTGAGGCGAAGACGAGCGCCGCCTCCCCGCAACACGCCAATCTCAAGCAAACGCACGACGCCAGCACGCTCGCGAAGGATTTGCTGGGCGTCACCCTTGTACCCGAGACAACGGTGCAGTCAGTCCCAGATGCGACCTCGTCACCGACCGTCGACCGAAAGGTACCAACCGATTCCCATCTCGTGTCTTTTGGATTTGGCCTCGACACACCAAGCGACTCCGCTTCAGTGAGCACTTTCATAGAGGCGAGTCCAAACCCTCTGGGGTATCGTGTGCGGTCACCCTGGGACCGACTGACGGCCGACTCGACCTGTGAGTCCTCGGGGTCCGAGGAAGATGGCGAGCCCGACATCTGTTGGGATTTCTCCGGACTTGGTAACCCCAGTGCCGTGCGGGACTTCATGACCGCATGCGACTACTGCCTTTCCGACTGTTCCGACGGCAGCCGCGGCCTCGACAATGAGGACCGCGACCCAAGTTGTGAATGTTTCCACGTCGATCTAGGGGGTCCCGGCGAATGCAACCATCTTGGTATGCCGGAGAACAGTGATCCCCCTAGGCCCGCGCCTCGCATTGACATCCTTCGGGAGCTAGTTGTGGTCCCCGTCCCGGCGGGGGGTCCTGACCCACAGCTCGAGCAAATCCGCGAGAGGCGGGCCAGGCTCGACGGGGGAGCAGGAACGCTTGTGCCGATCCGCAGGGACGTTGGGCAGGAATGGGCGATCCAACCCCCGACCGGAGAAGCGCGTCATCTCCCCCATGACATCCAGCACCGCATCGCCGACGACGTCAGGGTGAGGCCGCCGCTGGATTCCAGCGGAGTCGGCCAAAACCTGGCTGCAGCAGCAATGCTCCTCCGCGCGATGCCGGAGCCATCGACTATGGAAGGGCGACGTATCCAGGGAGAGCTCAAGAATCTCCTGGAGGACGCCGCGGTCCGACGGGCCGAAAGCTCTGCCTCCCGAAGGCAGGGTTTCCCCTCGGGACATCGCGCCGCGACTTCCCGATTTACGCGGGAAGCCTCCGTCCACTCCGGGCGCACGCGCAACACAGCGCCTGCGGCCCCAGGTCCCCTCGGCAACGAGCGTCATCATCACAGCCATCGGGCCCACCTCGATGATAGGGCGCGCCGAGGCTACCACCCCAGGCGTGGGGGACGCTACGACAGCGGGGAGGATCGGAGTCCTTCGCCCGAACCACCCGGTCCGCAGGCTTTCAGCCGCGCCACACGACGGGCATCGTTCCTGACCCGGTTCCGAACCCCGACTACTATCACAAAGTACTCGGGGGAGACGAGACCGGAACTGTGGCTCGCGGACTATCGGCTGGCCTGCCAACTGGGTGGAACGGACGATGACAACCTCATCATCCGCAACCTCCCCCTGTTCCTCTCCGACACCGCTCGAGCCTGGTTAGAGCACCTGCCTCCGGGGCAGATCTCCAACTGGGACGACCTGGTCCAAGCCTTCGCCGGCAATTTGCAGGGCACGTACGTGCGCCCTGGGAACTCCTGGGATCTCCGAAGCTGCTGCCAGCAGCCGGGAGAGTCTCTCCGGGACTATATCCGGCGATTCTCGAAGCAGCGCACGAAGCTGCCCAACGTCACCGACTCAGATGTCATCGGCGCATTCCTCGCCGGCACCACATGCCGCGACCTAGTGAGCAAGCTGGGTCGCAAGACCCCCACCAGGGCGAGCGAGCTGATGGACATCGCCACCAAGTTCGCCTCTGGCCAGGAGGCGGTTGAGGCCATTTTCCGGAAGGACAAGCAGCCCCAGGGCCGCCCACCAGAAGATGCTCCCGAGGCGTCAACTCAGCGCGGCGCCAAGAAGAAGGCCAAGAAGAAGTCACAAGCGAAACGTGACGCCGCCGACGCGGATCTTGTCGCCGCCGCCGAGCACAAGAACCCTCGGAAACCTCCCGGAGGTGCCAACCTCTTCAACAAGATGCTCAAGGAGTCGTGCCCTTATCATCAGGGGCCCGTCAAGCACACCCTCGAGGAGTGTGCCATGCTTCGATGACACTTCCACAAGGCCGGGCCACCCGCGGAGGGTGGCAAGGCCCTCGACGACGCCAAGGAGGAAGATCACAAGCCAGGAGGGTTCCCCGAGATCCGCGACAGCTCATGATCTATGGCGGGCAAGTGGCGAATGCCTCGGCTCGGCACCGCAAGCAAGAGCGCCGGGGGGTCTGCTCGGTAAAGGTGGCGGCGCCAGTCTACCTAGACTGGTCCGACAAGCCCATCACCTTCGACCGGGCCGACCATCCGGACTACGTGCCGAGCCCGGGGAGATACCCACTTGTTGTCGACCCCATCATCGGCAACGTCAGGCTCACCAAGGTCCTCATGGACGGAGGCAGCAGCCTCAACATCATCTACGCCGAGACCCTCGGGCTCCTGCAGATCGATCTGTCCTCGGTCCGGGCGGGCGCTGCCCCTTTCCATGGGATCGTCCCCGGGAAGCGCGTTCAACCCCTCGGACAACTCGACCTACCCGTCTGCTTCGGGACACCCTCCAACTTTTGAAAGGAGACCCTCACGTTCGAAGTGGTCGGGTTTCGAGGAACCTACCACGTAGTGCTGGGGGGCCATGCTACGCCAAGTTCATGGTCGTCCCCAACTACACCTACCTCGAGCTCAAGATGTCAGGCCCCAACGGGGTCATCACCGTCGGGCCCACGTACCGACACGCATACGAATGCGATGTGGAGTGCGTGGAGTACGCTGAGGCCCTCGCCGAATCCGAGGCCCTCATCACTGACCTAGAGAGCCTCTCTAGGGAGGCGCCCAACGTGAAGCGCCACGCCGGCAACTTCGAACCAGCGGAGACGGTCAAGTCCGTCCCTCTCGACCCCTGCAACGACGCCTCCAAGCAGATCCGGATCGGCTCCAAGCTCGACCCCAAATAGGAAGCAGTGCTCGTCGACTTTCTCCGCGCGAACGCCGACGTTTTCGCGTGGAGTCCCTCGGACATGCCCGGCATACCGAGGGAAGTCGCCGAGCACTCTCTGGATATTCGAGCTGGGGCCCGACCCGTGAAGCAGCCTCTGCGCCAATTCGACGAAGAAAAGCGCAGAGCCATAGGCGAAGAGATCCACAAGCTACTGGCGGCAGGGTTCATCAAAGAGCTATTCTGTAACACCCTGAATTTGGGGGTATAAAATTTCTTTGCTCATATTCACAAATTCAGGTGTTACTTCCCTTTTCTCATCCTTCCCCGATCTTCTCTTTCTCATTTCTATAGGAGAAAAGTGGTTATTTTATTTGTAACTATAGTCTATTAGCTCAAACTCCAAGGGAGTATGAATTGTTGCATCATGTTGAACCCTAGATTTCACTTTTGTTTGGTGCATAATTCTTAGAAAGTCTAATTTGAATTTGTGGCTTATTTGAATTTGATTCAAATAGAGAAAATAAAAAGAAAAAGGAAAAACAATTCCAGATTAAAAAGAAAAGGAAAAGAAGCCCAAACCCCCGCCCCCCTCGGCCTTTCGGCCCAATTGGCCCATCCCGCGCGCGCGCCTCCCCCCCCCCTCCTCTCTCTGCCCTGGCGGGCCCACCCGTCAGCGCAGCCGGCCCAATCCCGCGCGCGCCTCCCCCCCCTCCTCTCTCTGCCCTGGCGGGCCCACCCGTCAGCGCAACCGTTCCCCGCGCCCGCGCCCGCTTTCCTCTCTCTCTCTGCTCGCGGGCCCGGGCTGTCAGCCCCGTCGTCTCCGCGTAACCGCCGCCGCGCGTGCCGCGGACTCCGCGCCCACACCACGCGTGGGGCTCGCCACCACCTCGCCCTTGGCCACTTGAGCCCCGAACCTCGCTCGCCATCTCCCCCTCCCTCATTTGCGCACCCGCAGACCCCTCCCTCACCTTCCCCACGCTGCGCGCACGCCCGAGCGCCGTCGCCATTAAACCGCCGCCGTACCGAGCTCGTTCCTCCGTCGCCGTTGGAGCCCCGCCATGCCCTCTGCCACGGTGAGCTCTGCCCCGACGTCCACAACCCGGGACGCGCTCCAATTTCCCCTTCCCCTCCCTATTTCCCTCTGCCCGCGCTCACCCGCCGTCCATCGTGCAGCCGCCGAGGTCCGCCACCGTCGACCCGGGCCGTCGTCGCGCCGTTGCCGCCACCAAGGAGTCTCCGGAGTTCGCCTTGAGGTAAGGGACCTCCCCTGCCCTCTCCCTTCCCCTCTACTGCACTCTGACGCGTTTAATTCCTCGTCGGAGTTGCTTAACGCCGCCGCCGAGCCGCTTCGCCGTGAACCGCCCCCCTCCGGTGCCCCCGCCCGACCCAGTCCCCACCAGAAGACTCCCCGCGCCCTCCCCAACCTCCCCGGCCATTCAGGTCGCCCCAAGGACCCGCAGGGCCCCCGCGCCCCTCGTCTCCGGCGAGCTCCTCCGCCGCGGGGACGGGCACCGCCGCCTCAGCTGGCTGGGGAAGGAGACAGAAGCCAGCCGCCCTATCTCCGCCGTCCATCTTAGATCGGATGGCCCTGTTTCAAATAGCCCGAACCCAACCTCAGCCGTTCGCCTGAGATCCGACGGCCCAGAGCCGTTTCCCCCGCGCCTTGCCTCCCTGCCAACTGGGCCCCGCCTGTCAGCCCGCCCGCGCCCCGCTCTGCCGCTGGGCCCCGCCTGTCAGCCCGCCCGCGCCCCGCTCTGCCGCCCGGCCCCGCCTGTCAGCCACCCCAGCCGCCGCGCGCTCGCGCGCCCGCCCGCAGGATCTAATCCTGGCCGTCCGCTTGAGATCCGATGGCCGTAGGAGTCCGATACCCCTTCGCCCGCGCGTTTTCTTAAAGAGCCCCCCGGTTTTCTGGAATTTGAACCCGCCATCCCTGGTTTCTTACAGTTAGGTCCTCGGACCTTTTAATTAACTCAAAATAGGTACTTAGGGTATATTTTTAACCCCTAAACTTGTAAAATTCATAACTTTGCCATATGAACTCCAAATTAGGTGCTTCAAATTGCAAAATGTTCATAATATTATTATCTATCTGTTTATGCAATGTTTCCCTGCTGTTTCTATGTCCCAATTAATAGTTGATCATTAGGGTAAAATTAATGTTATGGGAACCCTATTTGAGATAAATAAAAGATAGTAGACTTTAATAAAAGTTGGAGCACTTAAGTTTATGGACTTAACACTATGTAATGATTTAACCCCCACCACTGACTTAGATCTGATTAGTGGATAGTGAATCACTTGGTATAGTCCTCCACCCTAGACCTAGGGAATACTAGAGTACCAATCCTTTTCTATTGTGAACTTGTGATCTCTCTGCTGCATATGTTTGGTATATTGCTTTTGTTTGTTACTTCCCAAGTGCATAGTGTGAATGATTACTTTACGTAGACAACGAGCAGTCTGTGTTTTCCGAGGAAGTTGCAGAGGAAGTTCCTGATCAACAGTTTGGTGAAGGCAAGTGTCCTCTGACCCATTATGTCCTATTCATTTATAACTTACTATCCCGCATTACTTACTTGAAACCTAAGGATTGACTAGCTTTACACTTTACTTTATCCTTGATGACCTTAGGGGCTGTTATGGTTAGCATTCTGCTACTGCCTTAACTTAATCAATGAGCATGATGTGAATATTTATGATACTGTTATCCTGATGATGTTGATGATCTTGTGATACTCTAGGGGGCTCAGGCTGTTTCCTGAGTACCTCTCCGTAAGGACCTGTTCGTTGAGAGACCACCCGGGATAACAGTGCAACCATGAGGGTGAAATGGGGCACCCTTAGCTAAATAATTAGAGGAACTAGAGGTGTAGTTGCTTCGCCGTCGTGCCGTCAATGGGGTCCAGGCACAGTGCTTGCTCTGCCGAGGCTGAGTGCCGAGGTTCTTTCGTTTTGCTTTTGTTAGTCACTCTCCTGCGGGGAGGAGTACTGTGTTTATCAAACTGGAGAAACCTAACGGGCGGCTACGATCTCTAGGGAATCTTTGTAAAGGCTACGTAGTGATACCCTGCCGGACCACCTAGATAGTGGTCAATGGGGATTAGCTCTCCCCGGGCAGAAAGGGCATCATGACTCATGGGAAAAGTGTGCGACCTCTGCAGAGGGTAGTGAAACTGATATATCAGCCGTGCTCACGGTTAAGAGCAGCCTTGGGATCCTCTTTGATTAGAGATACAGATGGTTCGAGATACAAGGATTATGTTATGGTTTTGGTTCGAATATGATGATGCTGTTCCTCGATGAGGAAATGGTTCATGGGTTGGTTAATACTAAAATCTGGCTTCTACTAATGATAAATACCTGACCAACTAAAAGCAACTGCTTGAGCCTAACCCCACATAAAGCTAGTCCACCTCAGCTAAACGGGACATTTGCTGAGTACGTTGATGTGTACTCATCCTTGCTTTACCACCAAACACCAGGTTGTCCGCATTGTAACCACTGCTCAGGAGAAGGTGAAGCCGTGGAAGGAGACTTCCAGGAGTTCCAAGACTACGACGAATTCTAGGTGTGGGTTGGCGGCAACCCCCAGTCAGCTGCCTGTGAAGGCCTTATCTTTACTGCGTTTCGCTAGCACTTTGATTTAACTGTTAAGTTGATGACTATGTGGATGTCTATGACTCTGTGATGTAATAAGTTAATACTCTTTTATGTTATTATTCGAGCATTGTGCAACGATGTTCATTTATGTAATCGCTGTGTACGTGAGTTCTGATCCTAGCACGTACATAGTTCGCATTCGGTTTGCCTTCCAAAACCGGGTGTGACATATTCCATCCCGAATGGCTTGCCAACCCTGTGCTAGTAAGAAAGAAAGGGGGGAAATGGTGGATGTGTGTAGACTACACTGGTCTAAACAAAGCATGTCCGAAGGTTCCCTACCCTCTGCCTCGCATCGATCAGATCGTGGATTCCACTGCTGGGTGCGAAACCCTGTATTTCCTCGATGCCTACTCAGGGTATCACCAGATCAAGATGAAAGAGTCCGACCAGCTCGCGACTTCATTCATCACACCCTTCGGCATGTACTGCTATGTTACAATGCCGTTTGATTTGAGGAATGCGGGGGCGACGTACCAGCGATGCATGAACCATGTGTTTGGCGAACGCATCGGCCGAACGGTCGAGGCCTACGTCGATGACATCATAGTCAAGACGAGGAAGGCCTCCGACCTTAAAGCGACGTTTTGATGTCTCAAGGCGAAAGGCGTGAAGCTTAATCCCGAAAAGTGTGTCTTCGTGGTCCCCCGAGGCATGCTCTTAGGGTTCATCGTCTCCGAGCGAGGCATCGAAGCCAACCCGGAGAAGATTGCAGCCATCACCAGAATGGGGCCAATCAAGGACTTGAAAGGCGTACAGAGGGTTATGGGATGCCTCGCGGCTCTGAGCCGCTTCATCTCCCGCCTCGGCGAAAGAGGCCTGCCTCTGTACTGCCTCTTAAGGGAAGTTGAGTGCTTCACTTGGACTCCCGAGGCCGAGGAAGCCCTCGAGAACCTGAAGGCGCTCCTCACGAATGCGCCCATCTTGGTGCCCCCCGCTGCCGGAGAAGCCCTCTTGATCTACGTCGCCGCGACCACCCAGGTGGTTAGCGCCGCGATCGTGGTTGAGAGACGAGAAGAAGGGCATGCACTGCCCGTCCAGAGGCCAGTCTACTTCATCAGTGAGGTACTGTCCGAGACCAAGATCCGCTACCCACAAATCCAGAAGCTGCTGTACGTGGTGACCCTGACACGGCGGAAGTTGCGACACTACTTCGAGTCTCATCCGGTGACGGTGGTGTCATCCTTCCCCCTGGGAGAGATCATCTAGTCCCGAGAGGCTTCGGGTAGGATCGCGAAGTGGGCAGTGGAGATCATGGGCGAGACGATCTCGTTCACCCCCCGGAAGGCCATCAAGTCCCAGGTCCTGGCGGACTTCGTGGCTGAATGGACCGACACCCAGCTCCCGATGGCTCTGATCCAACCGGAGCTTTGGACCATGTTTTTCGACGGGTCGCTGATGAAGACAGGGGCCGGCGCAGGCCTCCTCTTCGTCTCGCCC
Source organism: Zea luxurians (assembly GCA_029449295.1). NCBI lineage: Eukaryota > Viridiplantae > Streptophyta > Magnoliopsida > Poales > Poaceae > Zea > Zea luxurians. The sequence continues at coordinate 9,937,821 of JAOPSE010000086.1, forward strand.
CTCGGGAAGCACCTACGCTACGTGCTATGCCTCCACTTCCCGGCGTCCAACAATGTGACGGAGTACGAGGCTCTGGTAAACGGTTTGCGAATCGCCATCGAGCTAGGGGTCCGACGCCTCGACGCTCGCGGTGACTCGCAGCTCGTCATCGACCAAGTCATGAAGAACTCCCACTGTCGTGACCCGAAGATGGAAGCCTACTGCGATGAGGTTCGGCGCCTGGAAGACAAGTTCTACGGGCTTGAGCTCAACCACATCGCCCGACGCTACAACGAGACTACGGACGAGCTGGCTAAAATAGCCTCGGGACAAACAACAGTTCCCCCGGACTTATTCTCCCGAGACCTGCATCAACCCTCCGTCAAGACCGAGGACACGCCCGAGCCCGAGGCACCTTCGGCTCCGCCCGAGGTACCCTCGGCTCAGACCGAGGTACCCTCGGCACGGTCCAAGGTACCCTCGGCTCAGCCCGAGGTACCCTCGACCCCCGAGGGTGAGGCACTGTGCGTCGAAGGGGAACCAAGCGAGGTCACGCCTAATCAAAGCTGGCAGACCCCATACCTGCAATATCTCCACCGAGGGGAGCTGCCCCTCGACCAAGCCGAAGCTCGGCGGTTGGCGCGGCGCTCCATGTCTTTCGTCTTGCTGGGGGATGGGAAGGAGTTGTACCACCGCAGCCCCTTAGGCATCCTCCAGCGATGCATTTCTATCGCCGAAGGCCAGCAGCTCTTGCAAGAGATACACTCGGGGGCTTGCGGCCATCACGCAGCACCTCGAACCCTCGTTGGAAATGCCTTCCGACAAGGATTCTACTGGCCGACGACGGTGGCCGACGCTACTAGAATTGTCCGCACCTGCGAAGGGTGTCAGTTCTACGCGAGGCAGACCCACCTGCCCGCTCAAGCTCTGCAGACAATACCCATCACCTGGCCGTTTGCTGTGTGGGGTCTGGACCTCGTTGGCCCCTTACAGAAGGCACCCAGGGGCTACATGCACCTGTTGGTCGCCATCGACAAATTCTCCAAGTGGATCGAGGTCCGACCCCTAAACAGCATCAGGTCCGAGCAGGAGGTGGCGTTCTTCACCAACATCATCCATCGCTTTGGGGTCCCGAACTCCATCATCACCGACAACGGTACCCAGTTCACCGGCAGAAAGTTCCTGGACTTCTGCGAGGATCACCACATCCGGGTGGACTGGGCTGCCGTGGCTCACCCCATGACGAATGGGCAAGTGGAGCGGGCCAACGGCATGATCCTGCAAGGACTCAAGCCTCGGATCTACAACGACCTCAACAAGTTCGGCAAGCGGTGGATGAAGGAACTCTCCTCGGTGGTCTGAAGTCTGAGGACAACGCCGAGCCGAGCCACGGGCTTCACACCATTCTTTCTAGTCTATGGGGCCGAGGCCATCTTGCCCACAGACCTAGAATACGGTTCCCCGAGGGCGAGGGCCTACACCGACCAAAGCAACCAAGCCAACCGAGAAGACTCACTGGACCAGCTGGAGGAGGCTCGGGACATGGCCTTACTACACTCGGCGCGGTACCAGCAGTCCCTGCGACGCTACCACGCCCGAGGGGTTAGGTCCCGAGACCTCCAGGTGGGCGACCTGGTGCTTCGGCTACGACAAGACGCCCGAGGGCGGCACAAGCTCACGCCTCCCTGGGAAGGGCCGTTCGTCATCACCAAGGTTCTGAAGCCCAGGACATACAAGCTGGCCAACAGCCAAGGCGAGGTCTACAGCAACGCTTGGAACATCCAACAGCTACGTCGCTTCTACCCTTAAGATGTTTTCAAGTTGCTCGTATACTTCGTTCACACACCAAGTCTGGTCGTCAAGGAAGGGTCAGCCTTGCCTCGGCAAAGCCCGACCCTCCCTCGGGGGCTAGAAGGGGGCAACCCCCTCTGCGTCAAAATTTTCCTTGAAAAAAGAAAAAAAATCTTTTCTGCCAGAATGCTTTTCGTGCTCTTCGACTACTTCAAAAGTGGATCCTGAAAACGGCGGAGTACACGTAAGCAGCCAAGGCTGACCGAGCCGAGGGACTCCTATGCCTCCGGGATACGGATACCTCACTCATCACCTTCTGCGATAAGTAACTCGCGCTCGGATAAGTGACTCCACGGACCGAACAAGTCTTCATGCTCGAGAAGCTCCTCTGCCGAAATGATTTTTCGGGCCTTCTCGACTGCGTCGGTAACAGAACCCTATGGACGAGTAAGAGCGCGCGTAAGCGGTAAGGCCGACCGAGCCGAGGGATTCCTACGCCTCCGGGATACGGATACCTCACTCATCACCTTCCGTGAAAAGCAACTCTCGCCCGCACAAACAATTCTGTTACCGACAAGTGAGTCCGGGTACTCGAAACAAGAGGAAAATAAATGCAGCTTTACAACACGGCAACGGTGTGTTTAGGCCTCGGCGGCCGCAGAAAACATACACACACTACAAGACGACCTAAACCTGTAGGCTCGGACGTCGACAGCCGAAGGGGGCAGCAGCACCCTCGGCATCAACTACACCTTCGGCAGAGTTTGACCTAGCCTCGGACGGCGACGCGATCGGAGGGCCCCCACTCTGAAGGACGACATCAGCACCACGCCCGGGCCATCGCCGCCAGGGTCTTCTTTGAGAATCCGGCCCGAGCAGGCGGCTCGGCCGGCCACCCCGAGGCCTCGGCCAGCTGACCCCCCAAGACATCAGCTCGGCTTGTGGCCTCAGCAGCTCAACTCCGGCGTCGGCTCCACCAGTGGACGACCCGGCCAGGCTCTGGCCAACTTCACCTCCTTTTCGAAGCCAACTCTGCCTTCGTCCGTGCTGACACCGCTACCTCCGGCTTCGGCTCATCGAAGAGCAGCCGAGGGGTTCCTATAACTAAGCAAGAGGGGCCTCGGACAGCAAGGCCGACCGAGCCGAGGGACTCCTACGCCTCCGGGATACGGATACCTCACTCGTCACCTTTGCACGAGGTAACTCACGCTCGGTGAAGCGGCTCAGATAATCGACAAGGCGAGTCTTAGTGCTCGAAATGAAGAAAAAACACGGCTCCGCGCCGAAAATACGTACATGTTCAGGCCTCGACAGCCGCAATGAACAAAACACCGGCACTCAAGGTGCCATTACAAACGGAACTCCGTTTCCACCTCCGCAGGTACGAACAACCCCACGTGACTAGGGGGGCCTGCGGAGTAACAGAAGACCGACGAACGGCTCGTCGTCGCCCGCCCCAGCAGCGACGACGACGACGACTTCTGCTCCGGAGGGCCGAACAGCGGCAGCGATGACCTTAGGGCGGATGCCGCTGCCGTGAGGCCCTCGCCCATGCCCCCAACTCGAAAGGCAAGGACGGGCAAAAGGCCGTAGAGTTGGAGGTCGGTCCGCGGGTGGCGCCGGCAAGCTCGTCGGCGGCGGAACCTCTTCCAGCTGTCGTGGCGAAAGGCGGCACCGGGAGCGGCTCCGAAGCCGCTCGGCTCAGAGAGCCGGGCACGCTGCAGCTGCCCATGCCGTGAACGGCGGACGCCCTTCCCCCCGATCACTAAGGGAAGGAGCGGACCACCGCCCACGTAGGGGCCGACCCCAACTCGGCACACTCCCCTCCCCAGCACTAGTGATGAAAATCCTTGAGGCTGAGGGAGGGGCAGAGGCCGCAGCCCGGCTCGCTTTCCCCCTCCATCGAACTGGAGGTCACCGTCTTGGGTGACCACCGGCGGAGGGGTGCAGCCGGGCTGTCTGATGAAAATCCTTGAAGCCGAACGATGGCTGAAAGGTACCAACTTCCACGAAGTTACGTTCCTCCGACGACAAGACGGAAGGGCTCCGGGCGCCCCCCGCTCGGGGGCTCGGAAGGTGGAAAGACACGATGCATGTGGGGAGCGTGAAGACATGATTGCCCTCCAAGGGGGTCGCCCCCCTTTTAAAGGCGACTCTCCCTACCTGCGCCCTCAACCGTTGCGGGTCGAATCTTCTCCAACACGCTCCAAGATTCACCCCCCACGGCGCGGGGGCTGGGTCCCACACGTCATGCAAGCCGGTCCAGGGGAGAAGAAGCCAAACCGCCGCGCGCGCGCAGTTCATGCAACCACCCGGCGGTTACAAGCACTCCTCCACTTTCGCCCAGACCAGCAGGTGAAAGGGCGGACAGCCATGCAGGCGGCATGCAACCGTGCCAAGTGGGCGCACCCCTTCGACTCCAACGAGCCCAGCATGGAGGTCCAGGCCCACGCGTCATGCAACCGGCACGCCGGTTGCTACATGTGAACAACTGCACCGCCACTCACGCCACTACCGCGCCTCCTCGACTGCGGAGTCAATACCGCGACTCGAGGCAACCCTGCAGTACCAGCCAAGCGCGACGGTCAAACGCGGTCAAAAATGGGCCGGCAGTAATGGCGGTGACAGGCGGGCAGCAGCAGCGGTCACGTCGCCAGCCAAGCTCATGTCCCATCCAGGGGCAGCGGGGAAGCCCTCTCCCACGGCGTGAAGGCGACGCGCCCGTGATCCGTTCCTCGAATGGCTCGCGCACGCGCAACGGCCGCCCCACGAACCGCTCGCCCCATCGCATTAACTTCGCGGCGGGACAGGCAGTGTCTCAGGCGGGAGAAGCAAGCGACGCTTCGCCTTCGCCATAATGACCGCGTCGAAAGAGGTACGTCGCGTCATTCGATTTCGTGTCCTTTCCCTTTTCCTCTTTCTCTCTCTCACAACAGGGACCGGGAAAGGGGGATACCCCGAAAAGGACCCTTCTCCGTGAAGGAAACAGGCTCCGAGCCTCCCTACTGATCAGAGGTTCGAAGGCTGGCCCCTCGGAGGGGTTCAACAGCCGCCTCAGAGCACGTGGGCTCCACACCCACTACTGGTCAGAGGTTCGATGGTCGGCCCTTCGGAGGGTTCAACGGCCGCCTCAGGCCACTCGGGCTCCGCGCCCACTACTGATCAAGGGTTCGTAGGCTGGCCCTCGAAGGGTTCACAGTCGCCTCAGACACAGAGCGAGAGATGACCATGGGTACGTTCGATACATAACCAAGGCTCGGGCTACGCTCCCGAGGTACCCTAGGACATTTCTGAGACCAGCGGGAACGATCTTGTAACGGAATCCCATCAGAGGGAGGCATCGAGCCCTCGGACCCCGTCGACAGGGGACCGGGTCCGGCAGATCACCCGCAGGTACCTTTGGGCGCGCCTCTGGGCCTCTAGCCGACCCCTATCAAATGGGGCACGGACGTCCGCTCGGATTATCCGCTAGCAGCTCACCGGAGACACCATGTTCGGCGCCACCTGAGGGCAACATGGCGCTTTCCCCCCCCCCCCCTCCTCCTTGCGGAAAGGCGACGCAGGGGCGTATGTAAAAAAGTCGAGTCTGTCCCTGACCGTCCTCTCGCCCTGTGCAGAGGCTCGAGGGCTGCTCTCGCAAACCCGGCTCCGGCCAAACCGTTGACAGCGTCAACATACCAGCCCGAGAACTTAGGACCCGACCGTGCACTCGGGCTACGGCCAGCTCGCATGAGGGAACAACTAGACCAGCCGAAGTGTTGCGAAGCGCACTAAGACCTCGAAGGAGTAAAACTACTCCTCCGAGGCCTCGGGGGCTACACCCGGCGGGTGCGCTCGCGCGCACCCACCGGAACAGAATGCAACCAAAAAAGGCTGGTCCCCTTGCAAAAAAGTGCGGCAAAAGCCTCCAAGCGAGTATTAGTACTCCCTTGGAGGCTCGGGGGCTACTGTTGGGGACCATAATTAGGGGTACCCTCAAGGCCCCTAAATCTCAGCTGGTAACCCCCATCAGCACAAAGCTGCAAAGGCCTGATGGGTGCGATTAAGCCAAGGATCGGTCCATTCAAGGGACATGATCGTGCCTCGCCCGAGCCTAGCCTCGAGCAAGGGAAGCCGACCCCGGAGAACCTACGTCTCGCCCGAGGACCCCCTCCAGCAACGGGCACACTATCGGCTCGCCCGAGGCCCAGTCTTCACCGAGAAGCAATCTTGGCCACATCGCCACGCCGACCGACCAAATCGCAGGGACATTTAATGCGAAGGTGGCCTGACACCTTTATCCTGACGCACGCCCTCCAGTCGATAGGGCCAAAGTGACCGCAGTCACTTCGCCGCTCTACTGACCGATCTGACAAGAGGACAGCACCGCCTGCGCCGCTTCGACTGCTGAGCCACCCGACAGAGTTAGGCTGACAGCAGCCAAGGCCGGCCTCAGGCGTCATAAGAAACTCCGCCTCGCCCGACCCTAGGGCTCGGACTCGGGCTCGGCCCCGGAAGACGGCGAACTCCGCTCCGCCCGACCTAGGGCTCGGACTCGGGCTCAGCCCCGAAAGACGGCGAACTCCGCTCCGCCCGACCCAGGGCTCGGACTCGGGCTCAGCCCCGGAAGACGGCGAACTCCGCTCCGCCCGACCTAGGGCTCGGACTCGGGCTCAGCCCCGGAAGACGGCGAACTCCGCTCCGCCCGACCTAGGGCTCGGACTCGGGCTCAGCCCCGAAAGACGGCGAACTCCGCTCCGCCCGACCCAGGGCTCGGACTCGGGCTCAGCCCCGAAAGACGACGAACTCCGCCTCGCCCGACCCTAGGGCTCGGACTCAGCCCTGGCCTCAGCCGATGGTCTCCGCCTCGCCCAACCCAGGGGCTCGGACTCGACCACGGCCACGGAAGACAGACTCGACCTCAACCTCGGAGGAGCCTCCACCTCGCGCAGCCTAGGGCGCGGACTGACCACGTCGATAGGAGGCGCCATCATTACCCTACCCCGAGCTGACTCAGGCTACGGGGAACAAGACCGGCGTCCCATCTGGCTCGCTCCGCCAGATAGGCAATGATGGCGCCCCGCACACTCCGTGACGACGGCGGCTCTCGGCCCCCTTACGGAAGCAAGAGGACGTCAGCAAGGACTCGACAGCCCCGACATCTGCCCCTCTCGCCAGGCTCCAGCGCTCCTCCGACGGCCACGACACCACACGAACCGGGTGCCAAAACCCCTCCGGCTGCCACGATGGCATGTACTTAGGGCACTAGCTCTCCTTCGCTAGACACGTAGCACTCTGCTACACCCCCCATTGTACACCTGGATCCTCTCCTTACACCTATAAAAGGAAGGACCAGGGCCCTCTTACAGAGGGTTGGCCCACGCGGGGAAGGACAGGACGGCGCTCGCTCAAGGCCTCTCGCTCCCACTCCCGCGTGGACGCTTGTATCCCCCTACTGCAAGCGCACCCGACTCAGGTGCTGGGCTAACACGAAGGCCGCGGGATCCACACTCTCTTACGCCTGCCTCCCTCTGGCTACCTCCTTTCCCCCCTTCGCGTTCCGCCTTGCGTCGACCCATCTGGGCTGGGGCACGCGGCGACAATTCACTCGTCGGTCCAGGGACCCCCCGGGTTTCGAAACACCGACAAAGGTGATTGCTAGGAAGTTAGGGGCAAGATGCAAGGGAGATAAAACTTGCATTTGGGTCCCTAAGACAATTGTGACTAACCTTGTAGGACCCAACAAGAGTTGGGTACCTAAGACCCAAGCCTAAATTTGCCTTGCAGGTTTATGCATCCGGGGGTTCGAGCTGGATTATCGACAGCGGATGCACAAACGATATGACGGGGGAGAAGAAGATGTTCAGCTCCTACGTCAAAAACAAGGTGTTGGTGACTTGTTCTCAAGTGCTATGAATTAAGAACAAGGCAACACAAAATGTTAAATGTTAATCCCCTTCGTCCTTCGAAGCATTATTTCCCTTTGGATATAATGAATCTTGGACGAAGGTTGCAAAGGAAAAGACCTTCGTAAGGTTGATAGATGGTAAAAAAAGAACACACATACATAAAACACGAGTAATGATATGAGTATTATCATCAACTTATTTTTATTACCAAATTCATAAAAACAAATTACAAATGTACCTTCAGATCGACGGAAAGTAAAGGTACAGACGTGATGCAAAAAAGCGTATGCCAAGTCAGCGTGAACAGTACGGGAGTACTGTTCATCTATTTATAGGCACGGGATGTAGTCTGTGTAAAATTACATTGATGCCCTTTACATTTGACAATAACTTTATAGCAATCCTTCAAGGATTAATTTGACTTTTCATCTTTAAGTCGGTTCCTCTTTTCTGCCGTCATGCCGAAGCTTTTCTGCACGTAGCTTCGTGATCGTCTTATCCTTTGTCGTGATCGCTTTCCACCCCAGTCAAGCTTCGTCTTAATCATGCTCTTGTACACCCGCAACCTGACTCCGAAGATACCTGTTCACATGTTTCACTCGGAAAATATTGTCAAATCATGTTTTTGAGGACCTTCGGAAGCTGAAGGCCCCCAACAGTAGCCCCTCGCAATATTAATTTACTGTAATGATAAATTCATATTGCGACATGGACGAAGGCTTGAAGCCGAAGGTCCGAAAAACACCTTCCTTCTGCTAGAATAGCAACAGTCATTGACAAACGGGGCCCTCTAGTTTTCGACACACTGGGTGTATAAATAAGAGCTCACCGCAAGTTTTATTTGGCACGCTCTTTTGCCATCTGCTTTTACTCACCCAACTTTTCAGCCTGCGCGCAACAGCACTTGCTCGGTTTTAAATTTTTAAGCTTCGGTTTCGAGTGTGTTCTGTCAGCATTTGCGAAAATGCCTGAGGATAAGAAAGTTGTTGGTGCTTCAAAGCTAAGCCTTTCTGAGGAGATGCACCTGAGCTTTCTTGAATCAATGTCAAAGACTAATACGGAGAAGATTACCAGGGAGATTTTGGAGGGTTTATCTGAAGATACTGGCGACAGTGAAAGTTACGATGTGGATAGTGGTGGTGAAGATTCCGAAGATCGACCCTGGCGACCAAGCCATGCAGTTTTTGGTAAGTCCAGTATTAAGGAAAATCATCTTGCCAATATGAGAGGGAGATACTTTCGGGACTTGTCTGTTGTGAGGGCTGACGAAGGAGAGAAGACTTGTCCGACTCCCGAGGAAAATGAGGTCGTGATATTCCGAAGCTTCTTAAAAGCTGGATTACGATTTCCCTTGAGCAGTTTTGTCGTGGAAGTACTGAAGACATTCGAAATCTACCTTCACCAGCTTATCCCTGAAGCAATCATAAGGATGAACATCTTTGTATGGGCCGTGAGAAGCCAAGGTTTGGAACCTAACGCAAAAAGCTTCTGTAACATACACGAGCTATTGTATGAGACAAAACCCTAGGGCAAAGAGAAGTATCACAACAACTTTGGCTGCTACAGCTTCGGCGCTCGGTCCGGGTCAAGCTGCCCTGTGCCAACCTTTCGAAAGAGGTGGCCCGGCGACTGGATGACAGAATGGTTTTACGTGAAAAATGACTTGAAATCACGTGAAGATATCAAGGGTATCACTATGCGCCCTATCTGGCAACGCTTCGGCCTCCGGAAGCCGAAGATGGAAATGGATGAAGCAGCCGAAGAATGCCAGAGAGCCTTCGACGTGGTTTGCTCTTTTATTGGGACAAGGGATTTGGTCCAAGAGCATATTGCCTTCAGAGTTTGGCCACTTGTAGAAAAGTGGGAAATGCCGAAGGAGACCGTCAAGGAACCTGGCGAAGGTGGACTAGTTAGGCTAAAATACACATTCAAATACGGAGATAAGTTTGTTGAACCAGATGATGACTGGTTAAAAAGTATTGAGGCCATCAGTGACGAATTGCTTGGGGTATACTCGAAAGCCGAAGATACTGCATTATCAGCGGCCTTCGGAGGCCGAAAGAAGAAGAGACTTAACCGAGTATTTGATGCAATTGGGTTTGTCTACCCCGACTACCATTACCCAGTGCGAGGCCAAAAAGGAAAAATACTTCTCCTGCAAAGGAAATTGCTTCAGCTGCTCCTAGCGAGCCAGCGCCGAAGAGGAAAAAGGTAAAGGTGCTCACACACCGGCCTCGTTATATTGAACCGGCCACAGTGCCTGAGTTTATTGGTGAGGCCTCTTCAGCCACTGAAGCTAGAGAACCAACTCCAGTGTCGAAAATCGAAGAAATGGCCAAAGTACCAGCAACAGAGAAAACAGAAGAACCGAGGACTGAAGAAATAAAAACATTAGAAATTTTAAGTCCTTCAACAAAAATCCAAAAGGGTCCAGCAGCGACCCCAAAAAGAAAAAGGATGGTTAATGTGCTGGATGCTTTGGAAACAATTAAATCTTCAAGCATAACTCCGAAGAAAACTGTTGAAGCTTCTGAAGTGTCTACTGAAGCCTTTGTTGCTGAAGCTTTGAAGCAACAATTTGAAACTGAAGCTGGGCCTTCAGAGCCCACCAAGGTAGAACCTTTGAAAGCTGAAGAAACAAAATTGACAGAGGCAACTTTGGAAACCGAAAAAACAAAAATGACAGAGCCGATTTTGATTGAGGAAATTGACACTGCCGCCCCCGAAGCATCTTCCAAAATACGTGATTATATTGTGCGACATGCTTCGGGGAAGAAATTATCTGAAGAAGAGATTTTTGAGGCTAATCACTATGCCCGAGAACTGAAGTATCCGAAGGGGGCCGTAGTGTTCAATGGGACAGACAAAGATGACTTCCTATACTGTCTCCAGACAATAAAGAATTATCCGTCTGCCGGGAGATGGCTAGAAGCATGGGGTTCCCGAAGCTTGAAGCTGGCCTTTGCGCCATGACGAAGGACGATCTTGCGGATAGCCTTGCCTACAATAGCCTGAAGGTACAAAAATTGTGAATTTTGAAGTTTATGAATTTTGAATTAGTCTTTTGTTCTTATGTTAATCCATTCATTCTTTTGAATAGGGCTTAATACTCAGCAATGCCTTGAGGGCACAGAAGAATGCTGAAGATGAGAGCTGCACCATTGCTCGTAACAACCTTTGAGCAGAGGTTATCAGGCTAAGAAACGAAGCCTTGGAAAAGGACAAAATTCTGCTTACATTGGTGGATAAGATAAAGGAAGACGAAGCTAGTTCTAAAACTCAAGCCGAAGCTCAGAAGCGCGAAATCGAAAATCTTCGGAAACAATTAGCCTGAGCTAAAGAAGAACGCATTCTTGAAGAAACAAAACGAGAACTAAGTGATCAATGGGCAAATCATTTGGAAATAAATGTTGAAGAGCTTCATGCTTCCAAGGAAAGATGCTATGATAAATCCATAGAGTGTGTTAAGAAGATAAAATCCAGCTTCGCCAGCGTTGGCGCGTTCTCTAGTGAAGAAAATTTCACAAGGGGAATCCAGAAGGCCCGATTGAATGGATCAGTCACGAAGCTGAGGCCTTCGAGGAAATCTTGAATGGTCGCGGGGACATTTGTGCTTCGGGTGCTAGGGGAATTGTTACTATTTTGGAGAAGAAAGGGTGCGAGCATGTGAAATCTTTAGCACAATCTGAAGCTGCTCTATCCTCTGAAGATATTAAAGACCCTTCGGCCGAAGCAAGCCAGGTCGGTGGAAAATTTTTCACCGACATTTGGGACAATGGCGGCCGAGAAATGGCCCAAGAAATCATTCAAAGAAGCGAAAAAGGCATCCATGATGCTAGGAAGGTAGCGGAGGCTGCTGAGAAAAGCTCAGGGCCTGAAGGGCAAATAGGTATTAACTATTGGTTTTTATTATGTTGTAATTTTTTATTTCAAACTTTATTCGTGGTTTGTAATAGTAATATAGTCGTATCCTCTCCTCCCTCAGAACCTGCTGAGGCGTCTCTGGGCCCCCACCCAAAGGGAGACGATGAAATTAGAAAAATGGTCGAAGCCATCATGGACAAAGTTGTCGATCAGCTACTGAACGAAGCTGCAGAAGTAGTTCTTAGGGAAGATTAAATACTATTGTAAAAATGTTTGGAATGTGACATGTGTAAAACTTTGTAACTTTGAATGTAATATATAATCTTTTTATGGTTCAATTCTTTACGATGCATGAAATTTTGCATACATACCGTTTTTTGAGCCTTCGGCGAAAAAAACACTTTCCCTTCTGTTCATGCTTCGTGAAGAAAATCTTTTATGTATCACAAGAGTTTTCGTACTTCTCTGATGAAGAATATCCAAGCTTCGTGAAAACATTCTTCGAAGCTATAAAAAAGTTTTATGTTGTCTCTCTAATGAAGCTACACTTCTTCTCAATTTATCTTGTGCCTTAGCACGATTTTCTCTTTTTCAAAACATTCTTCGAAGATCAATACTGTGTCCCCTTCTTGTTCTACATGCGATATGATGTATGATGTTTATGTTATGCAAAATGATGTGATGATGTTATGCTATGCAAAATGATATTTATGCTGAAGATACACATATCCCTGCAATAGAGCACAAAATCTTTTTAACTCAGCGCTGACTTTTCGCTGTAAGCCTCCCTTAGGAGCTTCTTCGCCTTTTACTTTCAGCGGAATCAGCGTTTATTTTTCGCTGTAAGCCTCCCTTAGGAGCTTCTTCGCCTTTTACTTTCAGCGGAATCAGCGTTTATTTTTCGCTGTAAGCCTCCCTTAGGAGCTTCTTCGCCTTTTACTTTCAGCGTAATCAGCGTTTATTTTTCGCTGTAAGCTCTGCATTCCCTTCGGAACGACTTTTGAGCAGAAAACTTACACTGCGCTCCCTTAGGAACGACTTTTTACTACTTCGAAGAAATTATGGTGCGTTCCTTAGAACAAGCTTTTGATAATTCGAAGGTTCTCCGTGCCACCATAAATTCTTGTGCTTCGGCAACTCAAGCCTATGGAGAAGATATATTTTCATTATGATAATAAGCTAAACTATTACAAGAATTTGAAAAAACAATAAAAGACACTTAAACTTCCCATAATTGTTCTTTACTACAAAGAAAGTAAAACTGAATGCGAAAATGTAAAAAGCTGCTGTCGAGGTAGGATATTTTGTCAGTAAATGTGCTTCGACTCTAGCACAGTGCTATTGACTGTGCGAGCTTCGGACTCCTCTCTGAAGTCCCTCTGGGGGTGAGAGTGCTGGCTCCCTTCTGGCTGCGGAGCTCGTTGTACTGGTGGTGGCGATGGAAGCTGTTACCAGGAAGCTTGGGGTTGGCTTGCCGAAGCAACAGAGGCTGCAGGGTGATTGCCTACATATTCTGGAATGTAAGGCGAATGGTACGAAGCAGTATGCATAACCTGCTTCGGCTGGCTCTGTTGCGCTGCAGCTTCTGCTAGCTCCTTTTGCTTCTGGATGGTAACATGACACATCCTGGTGGTATGGCCCTTGCCTTCACCACAGAATAGGCAGTAAATTTTTCTTGGTTGATCTCCAAATCTTCCCCCGAAGCCCCTGGCGCCTCTGCCCCTTGGCGCTGGCGGCCGGAAAGAGCTTTGCTGTTGCCCCGAAGCTTGCGAGGAGCACTGTGGCCTTTGCTGTTGACTCCCTTTGTCATCATTTTGAGTAGAATTGTGAATTGACCTGACGTGCCTCGGATAAATTCTTCCTCCGAAGCCCCTGGTCATTTCAGAGAACCTGAAAGCTTCCTCCCTTCTTTGGCGAAAATCATTGTCGGCTCGAATATACTCGTCCATCTTCTGGAGCAGCTTCTCCAAAGTTTGAGGAGGCTTCCTGGCAAAGTACTGAGCTGAAGGTCCTGGTCGAAGCCCCTTGATCATGGCCTCAATGATGATTTCATTGGGCACTATTGGTGCTTGTGCCCTCAGACGTAAGAACCTTCGGACATATGCCTGAAGGTATTCTTCGTGATCCTGGGTGCACTAGAATAAAGCTTGAGCAGTGACTGGCTTCGTCTGAAACCCTTGGAAGCTGGTTATCATCATATCCTTCAGCTTTTGCCATGAGGTGATTGTCCCTGGCCTAAGAGAGGAGTACCAAGTTTGCGCAACACTCCTGACAGCCATGACGAAAGACTTTGCCATGACCGCTGTGTTGCCACCATATGAAGATATGGTTGCCTCATAGCTCATTAAGAATTGTTTCGGATCTGAATGACCGTCGTACATGGGGAGCTGAGGTGGCTTGTAAGATTGTAGCCAAGGAGTAGCCTGCAGTTCTGTTAACAAGGGAGAAGTATCATCAAAAGCAAAATTTCCGTGATGGAAATCTTCATACCAGTCGCCCTCGTTGTAGAAGCCCTCTTGATGAAGCTCTCTGTGCGGGGGCCTTTGGTTCTGGTCATCTTGAGCAAGATGTCGAAGCTCTTCAGAGGCTTCGTCTATCTGCCTTTGAAGATCAGCTAGGCGAGCCATCTTCTCCTTCTTCCGTTGGACCTGTTGATTGATCATCTCCAAATTTTGGATTTCTTGATCCAAATCGTCCTCCGGAGGCGTTGGACTGGTGACCTTCCTCTTCTGGCTCCGGGCCTCCCTAAGAGAAACGACATCTTGATTGGGGTCCAGCGTCTGCAGAGTGGCAGCCCCTGTCGTTGAAGCTTTTTTCGACGGCATGACGAAGGTGACGCTTGCCGAAGGTGTTCAAAACTCAAAAAATGGGCGTGAGTTCACCGGAGGTGGGCGCCAATGTTGGTGACTTGTTCTCAAGTGCTATGAATTAAGAACAAGGCAACACAAAATGTTAAATGTTAATCCCCTTCGTCCTTCGAAGCATTATTTCCCTTTGGATATAATGAATCTTGGACGAAGGTTGCAAAGGAAAAGACCTTCGTAAGGTTGATAGATGGTAAAAAAAGAACACACATACATAAAACACGAGTAATGATATGAGTATTATCATCAACTTATTTTTATTACCAAATTCATAAAAACAAATTACAAGTGTACCTTCAGATCGACGGAAAGTAAAGGTACAGACGTGATGCGAAAAAGCGTATGCCAAGTCAGCGTGAACAGTACGGGAGTACTGTTCATCTATTTATAGGCACGGGACGCAGTCTGTGTAAAATTACATTGATGCCCTTTACATTTGACAATAACTTTATAGCAATCCTTCGAGGTTTAATTTGACTTTTCATCTTTAAGTCGGTTCCTCTTTTCTGCCGTCATGCCGAAGCTTTTTCTGCACGTAGCTTCGTGATCGTCTTATCCTTCGTCGTGGTCGCTTTCCACCCCAGTCAAGCTTCGTCTTAATCATGCTCTTGTACACCCGCAACCTGACTCCGAAGATACCTGTTCACATGTTTCACTCGGAAAATATTGTCAAATCATGTTTTTGAGGACCTTCGGAAGCTGAAGGCCCCCAACACAAGGATTCCCAAGATTCAATAATATTCGGTGATGGGAACCAAAGCAAGGTAAAAGGGTTAGGTAAAATTGCTATTTCATCCGAGCACTGTATATCTAATGTGTTTTTAGTTGAATCTCTTGGATATAATTTGTTGTCTGTTAGTCAATAATGCAATATGGGATATAATTGTCTATTCACAAATATAGATGTGTCCGTCTTTAGAAGGTGCGATGGCTCACTAGCTTTTAAGGGTGTACTAGACGGCAAACTTTATTTAGTTGATTTTGCAAAAGAAGAGGCCGGTCTAGATGCATGCTTAATTGCTAAGACTTGCATGGGCTGGCTGTGGCATCGCCGCTTAGCACATGTGGGGATGAAGAACCTCCACAAGCTTCTAAAGGGAGAACACGTGATAGGTCTAACAAATGTGCATTTCAAAAAAGATAGACCTTGTGCAGCTTGTCAAGCAGGGAAACAGGTGGGAAGCTCTCATCACACCAAAAATGTGATGACCACATCAAGACCCTTGGAGATGCTTCATATGGACCTCTTCGGACCCGTCGCCTATCTAAGCATAGGAGGAAGTAAGTATGGTCTTGTTATAGTTGATGGTTTTTTCCGCTTCACTTGGGTATTCTTTTTTCAGGATAAATCTGAAACCCAAGGGACCCTCAAGCGCTTCCTCAGGAGAGCTCAAAATGAGTTTGAGCTCAAGGTGAAGAAGATAAGGAGCGACAATAGGTCCGAGTTCAAGAACCTTCAAGTGGAGGAGTTCCTTGAGGAGGGGATCAAGCACGAGTTCTCTGCTCCCTACACACCACAGCAAAATGGTGTGGTAGAGAGGAAGAACAGGACGCTCATCGATATGGCGAGGACTATGCTTGGACAGTTCAAGACCCCCGAGCGCTTTTGGTTGGAAGCCGTGAACACAGCTTGCCACACCATTAACCGGGTCTACCTTCACCGCCTCCTCAAGAAGACTTCAAATGAGCTGCTCACTGGTAACAAACCCCATGTGTCTTATTTTCGTGTATTTGGGAGCAAGTGTTATATTCTTGTGAAGAAAGGTAGAACTTCAAAATTTGCTCCCAAAGCTGTAGAAGGGTTTCTATTATGTTATGACTCAAATACAAAGGCGTATAGGGTCTTCAACAAATCATCGGGTTTGGTTGAAGTCTCTAGCGATGTTGTATTTAATGAGACTAATGGCTCTCCAAGAGAGCAAGTTGTTGATCTTGATGATGTAGATGAAGAAGACGTTCCAACGGCCGCTATGCGCACCATGGCGATTGGCGATGTGCGACCACAGGAACAATTGGAGCAAGATCAACCTTCTTCCTCAACAATGGTGCATCCCACAACCCAAGATAACGAACAGGTACCTCAAGTGGAGGCGCATGATCAAGGGGGAGCACAGGATGTTCAAGTTGAAGAGGAAGAAGCACCTCAGGCACCTCCAACCCAAGTTCGAGCAACGATTCAAAGGAATCATCCCGTCGACCAAATATTGGGTGATATTAGCAAGGGAGTAACTACTCGTTCTAGATTAGTTAATTTTTGTGAGCATTACTCCTTTGTCTCTTCTATTGAGCCTTTCAGGGTAGAAGAGGCCTTGCTAGATCCGGACTGGGTGTTGGCCATGCAGGAAGAGCTCAACAACTTCAAGCATAATGAAGTTTGGACACTGGTGTCTCGTCCCAAGCAAAACGTTGTGGGAACCAAGTGGGTGTTCCGCAACAAACAGGACGAGCACGGGGTGGTGACGAGGAACAAGGCTCGACTTGTGGAAAAAGGTTATGCCCAAGTCGCAGGTTTGGACTTTGAGGAGACCTTCGCTCCTGTGGCTAGGCTAGAATCAATTCGTATTTTGCTAGCATATGCTGCTCACCATTCTTTCAGGTTGTTCCAAATGGATGTGAAGAGCGCCTTCCTCAACAGGCCGATCAAGGAGGAGGTGTACGTGGAGCAACCCCCTGGCTTCGAGGATGAATGGTACCCCGGCCACGTGTGTAAGCTCTCTAAGGCGCTCTATGGACTTAAGCAAGCCCCAAGAGCATGGTATGAATGCCTTAGAGACTTTTTAATTGCTAATGCTTTCAAGGTTGGGAAAGCCGATCCAACTCTTTTTACTAAGACTTGCGATGGTGACCTTTTTGTGTGCCAAATTTATGTCGATGACATAATATTTGGTTCTACTAACCAAAAGTCTTGTGAAGAGTTTAGCAGGGTGATGACGCAGAAATTCAAGATGTCGATGATGGGCGAGTTGAACTACTTCCTTGGGTTTCAAGTGAAGCAACTCAAGGACAGCACTTTCATCTCCCAAACAAAGTACACGCAAAACTTGCTAAAGCGGTTTGGGATGAAGGACGCCAAGCCCGCAAAGACTCCGATGTGAACCGACGGACACACCGACCTCAACAAAGGAGGTAAGTCCGTTGATCAAAAGGCATACCGGTCTATGATAGAGTCTTTACTTTATTTGTGTGCTAGTAGACCGGATATTATACTTAGCGTATGCATGTGTGCTAGATTTCAATCCAATCCAAGGGAGTGTCACTTAGTGGCTGTGAAGCGAATTCTTAGATATTTAGTCGCTACGCCTTGCTTCGGATCTGGTATCCAAAAGGGTCTAACTTTGACTTGATTGGATACTCAGATTCTGACTATGCTGGATGTAAGGTCGATAGGAAGAGCACATCGGGGACGTGCCAATTCTTAGGAAGGTCCCTGGTGTCGTGGAACTCTAAGAAACAAACTTCCATTGCCCTATCCACCGCTGAGGCCGAGTACGTTGCCGCAGGACAGTGTTGCGCGCAATTACTTTGGATGAGGCAAACCCTCCGGGACTTTGGCTACAATCTGAGCAAAGTCTCACTCCTATGTGACAATGAGAGTGCTATCCGCATAGCGGAAAATCCTGTTGAGCACAGCCGCACAAAGCACATTGACATCCGGCATCACTTTTTGAGAGACCACCAGCAAAAGGGAGATATCGAAGTGTTTTATGTTAGCACCGAGAACCAGCTAGCCGATATCTTTACCAAGCCTCTAGATGAGAAGACCTTTTGCAGGCTGCGTAGTGAGCTAAATGTCTTGGATTCGCGGAACTTGGATTAATTTATAGCATACATGTGTTTATGCCTTTGATCATGTTCCTTATGCATTTTATTGCTTACTATGGTGCTCAAGTTGTACAATCACTCCCCG
Organism: Zea luxurians; assembly: GCA_029449295.1. Taxonomy (NCBI): domain Eukaryota; kingdom Viridiplantae; phylum Streptophyta; class Magnoliopsida; order Poales; family Poaceae; genus Zea; species Zea luxurians. The sequence continues at coordinate 9,956,114 of JAOPSE010000086.1, forward strand.
GACCTCACAAGTCCATTTGCAAGTGATGCACATATTTATGGGGAGATGTGCTACAACTTGACCCTTTAAGACTAACCGTGTGCTTGAGTTTGCTTAATTTAGTCTCAAAGGAAGTTTGAAAGGGAAAAGGTGGACTTGGACCATGAAAGACTTCCACTGCACTCCGATGAAAGGGTAACTTATTCCAAATTCATCTCATGTACTCTTATTGCCTTTGTGTTCTTATTTGAAGATTTTTGTGAGGCAATGGGGTTTAAGGGCCAAGATTGATCCTGTTTTGGTGCTTGATGCCAAAGGGGGAGAAAATAAAGGCCAAAGCAATAAATGGATCAGCTACCACTTGAGAAATTTTGAAAATAGTAGAATAGAGCTTTTGGTTTGTCAAAACTCTCTTGTTGTCTCTTTTGTCAAAAGTTGGCCTCTTGTGGGGAGAATAGTCGATTATGGGAAATAGGGGGAGTTTTTGACACTGTGATCAATTTCTATTGGAACAACTCTCTTTATGTCTCTTCAAGTGTGTTTGACTTAGAGATAGGAAATTGAAGTTGATTTGCAAAAACAAACCAAGTGGTGGCAAAGTATGATCCATATATGCCAAAATTGAATCAAAACAATTTTGAGTGTTCATTTGCATTGATATTGCACTTGTTCTAGTTACTTTATGATGTGTTGGCATAAATCACCAAAAAGGGGGAGATTGAAAGGGAAATGTGCCCTTGGGCCATTTCTAAGTATTTTGGTGATTGAGTGCCAACACAAGTGCTTTTGTGTTAATTTATGCAAAGTGGTGGACAAAGTGCAAATCATGTCAAAAGGTATGTTTCTAGACTTAGTACATTGTTTTATGGACTAATGTATTGTGACTAAGTGCTGGAAACAGGAAAAATTGAATTGGAAATGAGATGGCTCTGTTCAGCCAAAGTCAGCTCGGTCTGGGTGCACTGGACAGTGTCCGATGGTGCACCGGACAGTGTCCGGTGCGCCAGACTGGCTCTGGCGAACTTACTGCCCTCGGGACTTCGACGGCGGTGTACGGCTATAATTCACCAGACTGTCCGGTGGTGCACTGGACTGTCCGGTGAGCCGTTCACAGGCGAACTCATCGCTCTCGGGAGATGATTAACGGCGTACGACTATAATTCACCGGATTGTCCGGTAAGCCAATGATCAGCCGGGGCAACGGTCGGCCGAGGATTCCGCGTGTGACGTGTGGCCGAGCCAACGGTCACATTGGGGCACCGGACTGTCCGGTGTGCATCGGACAGTGTCCGGTGCGCCAACGGCTCTCAATTTGCAACGGTCGGCTTCGCCAAAGAAGGAAAGAAATCACCACCGGAGAGTGTCCGGTGGTGCACCGGACTGTCCGGTGCGCCAGGCGACAGAAGGCAAGATCTGCCTTCCTGGAATGCTCTCAACGGCTCCTAGCTGCCTTGGGGCTATAAAAGGGACCCCTAGGCGCATGGAGGAGGACGCCAAGCATACTCAAAGCATTCCGAAGCACCGAGACTTCGATTCCACGCATTTGTTTCTTCGTGATAGCATCTAGAGCTCTAGTTGAGTTGTGAACTCGTCGGGTTGTGTTGCGAGCTCTTGTTGCGACTTGTGTGCGTGTTGTCTCTGTGATTTTGTGTCTTGTGTGCGTTGCTCATCCCTCCCTTACTCTGTGCTTCTTTGTGAACTTCAAGTGTAAGGGCGAGAGACTCCAAGTTGTGGAGATTCCTCGCAAACGGGATAAAGAAAAGGAAAGCAAAACACCGTGGTATTCAAGTGGGTCTTTGGACCGCTTGAGAGGGGTTGATTGCAACCCTCGTCCGTTGGGACGCCACAACGTGGAGTAGGCAAGCGTTGGTCTTGGCCGAACCACGGGATAAACCACTGTGCTATCCCTGCGATTGATCTCTTGTGGTTATTGTGTTTTGTTGAGACTCCTCTCTAGCCACTTGGCAATTATTGTTTGACGCTTAACCAAGTTGTTGTGGCTTAAGTTTCAAGTTTTACAGGATCAGCTATTCACCCCCCCTAGGTGCTCTCAACTTGTTGATCTGAAGTCAACTAATGGCTCCAAACGACGTATGGTATTCATGAGCCCCTGAAGGACTCTTATGGGTAAAATAGTGTTGTGCATGTTAGTCTAAATCTTAATGATTAACTATGCATTTGGTAGTAATAACAATAAGTTTGCAGAATTGTAACCATGAAGCAACTTGTTGTTGCATGTCTCGCTGGATGTTGAGACTAACCCTTCATGTTGACGGACAAATATGTAGTATTCATGCCACTACATTAATCTAAGTCCAAAGCTCACTACATAAAACCACTATCTGTAATGTGCGTAAGATTTCCCAAATAAATCACTAGAATAGCATACATTGCCCACAACTGGATGATTGTGGTTGGGGATTTTATCTGTATGCTTTTAGAACATTTCGGCATTAGGGGGAGGAATGCTCATATAGTATAATGCCTCAATATTCTATTAAACGCACATAAGCCAAACTGAACCTGTCGTTCGGTGTGTACTCCTGTGTATATGGAGTTTGCCAGAAATTGTTGAGGATTAACCATATTGGTTTGAATGCTTCTACCTAATGTAGATGTGGATATACCCGGGATTAATATCATATCCACATTTGACTTATTGGCATTTGATCTATTCTATGGGAACGCCTGCAGATATGATCCATCGGCCTTAGTCAAAGCATATGTTCTGATTACAGATTCATGTGGTCTGTGATAACTCTCCTCCGATTAATTCACCCTGATGGTGATCTGCCTCACGAAGAGGTTCATCTTAATGATGAAGTTCCTAGCAATGCGTGCAATATCATTGTGCTAGGAATATGGAACAATGAATCTTTCGTTTTGGGAAATAACGGAGATCATTATTAAATGTGGGAGACAAATATGTCGACACCTATATTGCCTCTTTAAATTGCAAATGGATCCAAAACAAAGTCCTAGGCATGAGTGCTTTAAGCTCTCTTATCGGGTCATTGATAAATGCAATCGAGGCTGAACCAAGAATCGCAAAGTGAAAGTCGCGAGCTTGAAGTTCGGACATTATGGGGCACTATTGAAATAATGTGTGGTGAATGCGATGGTTCAGGTGGTCTTGTGAGAGACCTATCCCACATATGTGTTGAATAAACACTGTTCCGATATATGATATAATCTGGCAAAAGGCATGAATTAAAATATGCAGTTAATAGGATTCTGAAGATCCATCATAAGGTCCTAGGAGGATTCATATTTTTGAATTATAAGTATGCAACATATAAATCTCGTACCGAATAATACATTCCTGACAAATGAACACTCTCCTATGTAGAGAGAATATCTCCTAGATGAGATTATAGTTCCTTAATGGAACCTTTCCAGAAGAAATAAAGTCTGTTAAACACCAAAGTTTGATAATCCCTATAAAGGGATAAAGACCCATACAGACCCGAAAAGGAATAAGATGAGGTACCAAAGGACTTGAAGTTCACCGAATAAGCACATGTGCATTCCATGAGATTTACTCATGATAATTTCCGCTAGATGTGGAATTACGGTATCCTCTAAAGCCACGATGGCAGAAACCTATAAGGTTTAGGTGTTACTGGCAAAATATCCCCATTGTGCCAGAATGACAGACTATAACGATATATCTGATCCATGAAAAATCACTCATGGATTACGATCTTTGATGGACTTTTGTTACACCATCATAGATGTTGCAAAGGATGAACGCCTGGAGCGATGTGTCATATTTAAAATATGTACTATTGCAACTATATTATCCCCTAAGTCCTATTGAAGGACATGTTATTTGCTTTGCACAACTATATATAAATTGTGGTGTAAGATAGAAAATGATAGCACCCCAACTGCATCCATTATCATTATTCTAGATGAACAATGAGATATATATCTTGAAGAATATGCTTGAGTTATGAGGGATAACGACTTTGACAGATGTCATCGTCAGGGGGAGCAAAAACTTATATTGATCACAATCGTGAGACAATAAATGCCATATTCTATATTTCTATGCCCTGAAGGCGTGAGCTTGATGATTAATATGTGAACCTTTATGGAACTTTCTATCAAATATATAGATCCAGTCGATCGAACACCATGAGTCAAAGTGGCTTATTTATATTGATACGTGCACTTACCTCGTATATCCTAGAAATGAATAGAGGTAAAGTTCCTGAAATAGTCCTTGCAAGGATATGCAATATGTTTGCCAAATCTTTATGTGTATATACTTTCAGATGAAGATGTTTTGCTTTATTGATACGGTTTTGCAAGGATCAGGGGGGCACATTTCTAAAGGTAGCCCTTGTAGAAGATTCGATAGAATCTAGATCCCAGAGGATGGAAATCTGTCTCGATGACAGCTGTTGTACTCTTTTTCCCTTGGTGAGTTTTCTTGAAGTTTCTCACATGAGGTTTTTAACGAGGCAACAAAGTACAAATGCAATTTAGATCACCATGCACTCTTTCTCCACATTTTTCCCACTGGGTTTTTCGGAGTTTTAACGAGGCATGTGTTGGTCGTGGTATTCGCCCAAGGGGAAGTGTTAAGTAACCCTAGTTAGGGTTATATAGGCAAATACCTGTTTTACCTCTAAGAGGTCTCACATCTCTATATAAATCTCTATATAAGAAACTTGTACACCCCCTCATAATACAGAGATCAGAAAGAGGCCAGAGGCCCAACACTATATCCAGTATCTATATAAATCTCTATATAAGAAACTTGTACACCCCCTCATAATACAGAGATCAGAAAGAGGCCAGAGGCCCAACACTATATCCAGTATCTCGTGTGTTTCCTCTGTCGTGCTTATAGGAAAGGAGACGGATTCTCTACATCTTACACCTCTACTGCTGACAGAAGAGAAGGGATCGGATCTGATGATCCGTGGTAACAGAGTTCTCAACAGTAATATGGGAAATGAGAATCTGGTGGAGGCTGTGTACTCCGGGTACAAATAAGAGACTTTTGCGTGGTTTCCGATTTCCACATTGTTACACGCTCCGGTGAGCAAACTCTGGCTGCAGAGACCAGGCGCTAGTGCGCTATTTCTGATCCAAACAGCCACCGCATATCGAGCCAATAACTGACGAAAAAGAATGCGATGACTTTAAAAGCTCAATAAAACGCTAGAGCGAGCACGGGCACGCTTGCCAAATAAATCCAGGGGAACAATACCAGTCCACACGGACCAGTGCCAACTAGCGGCAACACAAAGCAATGGGGTACTAATTCGACCACTACCAGCCTACTAACAAGGAAAAAGAAGTGAATGGAGACGAAATCAGCTACAATAATGGCACAGCACAGCTTCGACAGCATAGAGCATCTAAAACATTGGGGCTCGAACAACTTGCACCCCCTCCGAAGATTACTGTCCCTCACCTGCGTCGCCTTTCGGGGCATCTTTGCCCTCATCAGCACCATCCTCCTGCACATAACAAATTCAAGTTTTTTAGCAACAGATAGGAAGAGTAGACAGGCAACAGCTTAAAGATTGGGGTTTTTTATTTGGGAGAAGAAAATACCGTGAGGTCGGATGTCCAAAGGGTCAAGTTATCCCTCAGGAGTTGCATGATCAGAGTGCTATCCTTGTATGACTCCTCACCAAGGCTGTCCAACTCAGAGATAGCTTCATCAAACGCCTGCAAAGATTAGCCAATCATTATCAATTATCAAAGTTCCAATGTCACACAATGCACAATATAAAAAGTTAAATTATCAGGCAACCAACTCAGATGCCTACCAGTAGCCACAAATTAAATTAGATACTCAAAACTGTAAAACACACAATATCATAATCATCTTTATGATCCAACAGAACAGGGAGAATCCTCTTTAAGAGGCCGTTAATAACAAACAAGAGTCTAGCAATAACAGAGCAGAATGACACAACTACTAATGTAAGATCAGCAGCTCATCATATCAGAGTAACTATCATCATATCATAGTACCATTACTAATCAGAAACTATCTGACCTCATACACAGGGATCAAGATATCTAGCAGTCAAATTGCATGTGAACCTAAAAGGGCAGAAGTTTACCATATAAACATTAAAAAGCTCCTGATATACTGAACAATTTAGGGCAAGTATCCTACAATTTACAGTTAAAAGGCATTTTTGGATATTTTCTTTCTGCCCAAGCTTCAAATGCACAAACAACCCTCACCCTAAACACGGTACAACGAATGTACATATGTAGTAGAAAAGTAGATGTGATTCCAACCTGCTTTGCCAGGTTGCAAGCTTTGTCTGGGGAGTTCAGAATCTCATAATAGAACACTGAAAAATTAAGAGCAAGTCCCAGCCTTATTGGATGGGTAGGTGCCAGCTCAGCCAGAGCAATGTCCTACACGGTACACAGCAGATGAGCAGAATAAAACTCCATAAGTATAAACACTAACAGCAAGCATTCAAATAAATGAACTTGACATCCTATATGATATGGAAACCACCATAGAAGACAGTTGCCATATTATCAGAACAGAAAGAATGAACAAACCTGAGCAGCCTTATAGGCCACCATTGTGCTCTCAGCAGATTCCTTCCTCTCAGCACCAGTCTTAAATTCCGCAAGATACCTGCCATAGTTAAGATTAAGAACAGAAGGTTAAGAAATATTATTGGTTTCTTCAGATTATACAGATACGATTGCACATCATAATATCGCATTGCATCCAGCCCAACCTGTGATAGTCACCCTTCATCTTGAGGTAGAAGACCTTTGATTCAGCAGCAGTAGAAGAAGGCACTAGGTGGGAGTCAAGCAGCTTCAAGATGCCATCACAGATATTGCTTAGTTCAGCCTCAATCTTGCCACGGTATTCCTTGATAAGGTTCACATGCTCTTCGTTCTTACGGGACTCCTCCTTTTGTTCAATGGAAGAAACAATGCGCCATGAAGCGCGGCGAGCCCCAATCACATTCTTGTATGCAACAGACAGAAGGTTACGCTCCTCAACAGTGAGCTCTTCCACATCTACAGTCTTAGCCACCTTCTCCATATACTCAACCATCTCCTCATACCTTTCAGCCTGCTCAGCCAACTTGGCCATGTAAACATTCTCCTCCCTCGACATATTGTTAAAAGAACAAACTTCCTGCACCAGAAGGAAACTTATAAGTCATGGCCTAAAAACATACAAAATGTCAACTAAAATGATTATATGGGATAGGTACATGGCTGGCCACTAAACTCAGACTTGAGCCCATTCATGTTTGCTAAGAACAAGCTTATTAATAAGCTTGCTGAGAGGCTCATACAAACCTCATTGAACCAGTAATACATCCACACCAAGAAGTGCCATCTAATCCAACAACAGCTTACAGCACTCACGTTCAGGTTGAAAAAATACAATAACAGACACCACAAAAGCAGCTAATATGATCTGTTCGTTCTGTTGTGATCCCCAAATCCATCAACCAAATTGAGAATAAGACAGAACTAACCTATTTACACTACCTAAGGTGAATCTTAGTGGGGAGTTTCAAATCATTTTTTTCAAAACTGATATATTATATAGAATGAAATAAAACTTAAATGAAACACCCTCTCTCAATGAAAAGTTTCATTCTATGATTGCATAGACATTTAATTTCATGACTCTAGAGTCGATAATTGTGCCAAGATAGGGTTTCATCTCTTGCCACATCATCAAAAGCACATATATGGCAGCTTATCAGCCTATTAAAAACTCCTGCGGAGACTGGCTTAACATATCACTGAAAAGAACCAACCGGATCTGCCCGTAAAAAGGTTATTTAACAATTTAATTGAACAACGATGCATCACCAATCAACCCCCCCCCCCCCCCTCCCAAAGATCACAAGGTCACCCAACCTGCCAACCATAATTCCTTAAGGCTGTCTCCAGCAACTATACTATTTCATTTCCTAATTCAAACTGTGCAAATCCCATATTTTACGCAATCTGCACAACCTAAGCATGTGAAACATGACACAAAATCCCACGCACCTAACATTACATAAATCGAGAAATCACATCCAACACTAACCGTGAAAGCACGTGTACATCCAGATCAAATATCTGATCACAGTAATTTACTCCAGAAATTCCACATTTGACCATCCATTTCCCCGCTCAAACCCCCAAAAAAGGCTTGTTTGCTTTAAAGGGGATTCGAGGGGATTGAGGGAGAAATGAACTAATTTCCACCTCAATCCCCTTCTAATCTACCCAAACAGCCCTAACAGATAACAGTAATAGGCACGGTTGCTACCCACAAAAGGTCCTCAGCAGTCGGTTATCGCGCCAATGTGCCAAAACTAATCCCGAATCAGGCGGATCTACGCGCCCCGTGCGCTCGAAACCTCAGATCTCGCGGATCAAGCTCGAACATAACAAACGAGCAGCACTCGAGACAAAGCGGATCTAGCCGCATCGCAGAACACCATTCGAAAAAAGATCACATAAGAAAAAAGCGGAGAAAACTCGCAGCACTCCCGCATCTCCCGTACCAGGAACAGGCAACTAGATCAAGCAGCACAGCACGCAAGATTAATTTCTCAAAAAAAAACTAGAAAAATCGGAACCCTAACCTCCTAGCGCGGGGCTGCTCCTGGGCTCGGAGGAACGGTGTGGTCGGGATCGGAACTGCGGATGCTGTGGTGGGCAGGGCGAAGCAGCGTGGGGATATTTTATAGCGGGACGCGAGCGCGAGGCTATTGTCAGTGAGCCAATGGCTCAATGCCACGGCGACTCCAGGGCCCACGCCGACACCTCTTGCGCAAGGCGTGGTGGGCTGCGAGTAACTGACACGTGGGCGAGGCGCGTAGTGGGACCCCATGTCATCGTCTTTTGACTCTAACTACATGGTTAAGTGGGCACACCTATCTTATCTCATCCCTTATTTTAAACTTCACTCTATAAAAATAACTTCAAAACAATATTTAAAAAATTCTCTAAAATTTAATTATTGGGAGCATGCTAAAAAGTTTTAGGAATAGATTATGATATATACTCCAACAATTTCCCTAAACAAAGAGTCAAAATAGAAAAATGGGCCAAAAAATGATCCAATTGCTACTAGGCTTTGTTTCCCTCGGTTGTTTATTGGGCCGGCACGACTTAGCCTACACAAAAAAAGAGTCGTGTGCTGCACCTGCATGTCTAAATTGGGGAAGAATCTCTCACACAAAAATATGAGGGAGGGATGAGCTGGATACGGGCACAAATATTTTGGGAGAAGGAAGAGGGAGTTGTTGGAGCGAGGAAAAATACTTGCTACTCTAATATTGATTTTCGGTTTGATTTACGATTTCTCTCGGAGTTGCTCTAAATTATGTAATCTATAGTGCAAATCCCTCATTTTACACAATCTGTTGTAGATAGCCTTAACATATGTTGTTTGGGATGGCTTTGCCTTTCCAGTTCACCTCGCTACAACAATAATAGGACAACCATCAGGGACAGTCTCAACTTCGACGACAACGATAGTGGAGATCACTCAAACTACTCGTATAGTCCTAGCTACTCGCACCTTGTCAATTACCTCCGACAAGTTCATTATACGCTGACTCCAACTCTTCTTGTTCTAGTAGCTTCGATCGTACATATTAAGAGACTTCCTTCATTTGTATAGGTCGTGCCAGCAATTTTCGGGGCCCTATACCAAACTCTAAAATGAGATCTATCTCACTAAGAAAAAACTACAATAATTTTGAGTTATAATGTATTATATAGCAATGGAATATATGAAGAACCATATCTATCGCAACGTTCCCTATTTGGTATAATTCTATTATAGAATAATATAGAAACCCCATCTAGAATATTTCTCCCTAGGACCTTTCTAAATTGATAATCTCTTCTAGGACCCTTTTATGTCATAGAATTAGGAAGGATGTGTGTGAGACATACAAGATTGACTAAAGAGACCAATTCTTTACCGTAATGGATTTTCAATAATATAATTGTAAGGGATAACAAATTATTATTTAGGGGGCCTGTGCAGCTGAACCAAATGCACTTGGGCCTGCATTTGTGGCTTCCTTAGAGCAAGCCCTCCTATCAGCTTGTCGCCTATAGTGTCCGACATGATGAGTTCAGAGTCTATAGTGCCAGCAATTTGTGGTTGCTCCTATGGTTTTGACTTCAACATTAGTTTTAGAGAGCACCACTTTGATCACTCACCAAGCTTCGGTTGCCCCCATTTAGCCTTGGACAGATAGTGACTATTATGACACACCTTGTGTCTAGTAGTTTGTGGTGACTTCACACACCACCCTATCAACATGTCAGTGTCCTTCTCACTGACTAAGCCTTACATTTTTAGTTTTGGTACTTGATGCCAAAGGAGGATAGATAGGTAGTATGTGAGTCAGAGAGATCTTATGAGACATGAAAGTTTGTATGTTACTTTTGGAGTTTTTTGTATGTCACTTTTGGTTTTCATGGCTTTAATATGCTCTGAAACTCTTTATGTTGTGTGATATTCTTGCTTCAAGACATTTAGCTTCCTATGACCTTTTGATGCTTTGTTTTATTTGGTTCTATGCCTTGTGATATGGATAATGTGCTCTAATGTACCCTAATATAGTCTACCATATTTTGACATCATACTCTAATATAAATATAATGTGATTGAAGTGCTTTGATACATTTGTTGTTAATGCTATGATACACGTGTTGCTCAAAACTCTGATACTTCCACAAGTATTGTACACTTCAAACGCTTATGCTTGTTGATACATATGCACAGTGACATGCGTAGAATTGTTTCACATTCATATTCCACAACATGTCATGAATGCTTTCAAATAATCTTTTGCTTAACAATCTTATAAACAACAAGCATACTTGTCATATGCATGAGCTTAGTCCTCATACTATACATGGTACATGACTATAGACTTTTGTTATATGAACTTATCTTAACACCTTATGGTTATTTGTCAAAGTTAATACAAACAAAGTCTCTTTCAAAAAACTTATTCCTCACATACTTCAGATAGTGTTGTCATCAATTATTAAAGCATCTAAGCTTTCAAGAGTTTTGATGATTAATGACAATATATGGTTATTATGACTAACATGTGTTTTGTAGAGGTAAATTTGAGTTAGGTCACAATGATGGAGAATGGTTTGGACAATGTATGATTCCTATGCCCCTATTTATGTATTTTGTTTGGTTTTTTGAAAGAATGGGAGACAAGGTTAAGCATGGACTAATTATAAGTGTTGATTGTGGAGATGATAGATAATTAGATTGATTTAGGACCTTGTTTTTTCTTTAACCACACTATAAGGGGCATGTACTATTAGCTTGACTAAGATAAGTCTAACGAGTTTAGGGTGGTGCACACTAGTTGTATTTAGCTCTAGGTAGCTTAGGAAAGGCCCAAAACTCAATTCTAAAGTTTCAAAATTGGATAACTTAGAAGGGTTTTTGAGGCATCGGAGCCTGAGTTTCAGGGTCACTGAACCATAGTAGACCAGTCCGACACCTCCATGTAGATAGCCCAAGAACACATAATCATCAGACCCTATGAACATTATCTTCTAGGATAAATATGTTGGGTTAGAACATGTGTTGGACAATATGGCAACAATGTTTTAGCTAGAGTTTCAACTGTAGGGTCATCAGACCTAGTGAACATTTGCCTCGTCGAACCAAAGTGAATGGATCTGATGAGTGTTGTGAAGGACCCAAGCACTAAGAAAGAGGGATGACAAGTGGCATGACAAAACATATGGCTGAGAGCTCAAATGTTTTGTCAAGTGTGTCCTATCCAGCTACAGAGCGAGAGTATTTATAGGGGCAACCAAGGGTTGTAGCCTAAAATACGTCCATATCCCTAGTTACCTACTACATTCCTACTACCGAATAGTAAGCCCTCCATTCTATTTACACCAGATTTTCAACCTTCCAGAGGGGTTGATAGGTGGGACCATCATTGTGAAAGCTCCCTTGTGGGATTTGGATGACAACCTAATTAAAGGACTAACATGTGTGTTAAGTGTTGGATAGGTGCTTAGTGTAAAGCTTGTAGAGTTCAACACAAGAGATCAAGTGTGATGGTCCAAAAGTTGAGATGGATATGGACAATGGACATCACGAGCTAAGTAAGGGTGAACATTGCTTAAGTGAGACTCGATGTGCATAACTTGAAAACAATTGATCATGCCAAGGAAGGAGGCAAGAAGAACTTCGAGGTGCCGAGTGCACGGGAGAAGGTCAAGGAGACCGAGGTACCCAAAGCCAGGGGTGAAGAAGACTTGTAAAATCAAGGATGATCGAGTTGAGAAGAGCTATGGTGCATCGAGGATCACTACCTAAGGACATGACCTACAACTAATGAGGTAATACCTTTGGTTATGTGGTGTAAGTCATAAGGCTCAAAATCAAGCTCAAGGAGTGAACAAGGTCACTAGAAGGAGGAGTAGTGTCAAAGCCAGAACCTGGAAGCAACCTAAAAGTTCACTTTGACCTTTAGTTTGAGTTGTTCCTATGCTTGGATATCTTCTTTGTGACATTGCAGGGTGTTGGAGCTCATAGATGACAATCTAGATCAAGCCAAGTAGACTTGATGGTTTGGAGTCGAACATCGACCTCAAACATGCCAAAATGGGTAAAACGATGAAAAGGTTAAGTATGCAAGATTCGAGTGTTCAACTATGTTGCATACACCTTTTACTATATGTTTGGTACTTTGGTTTGTTCTCTAACTCAGTTTGTAGAGAAAGTGCTATCTGGGCTCTATTTGAGGAGAAATAGAAAAGCTGTAAGAAGAATGGGAAAGAGGGAACTTTTTGGGACTTAGTCAATTAAATTATGCTCTAATTGTCTGTGTCTAAGTCAAAAGAAAATCCCCCAAAGAATTGAAAACAAATGGAGAAAGAATGAAGGAAAACACTTAGTGTGCTGCTGTTTGGAGCACCGGACCATGAACAATACCTGGTCCAGTGCACCGGACCGTTTGCAGGAGGACTGTACTGTCTCAAGAATTTTGGCAAAAATCATCGGACCATGTACATTAACCTATTCGGTGGTGCATCAGACCGCCTCCAACGGCTAGCCGGTCCGGTGCCTATCAGCTTTGGAAGGTGGCCAATCAAATCCTGGGCACAGGGCTACAGGACTCTGTCCGATGCGCCCGCAACAGATGTAGTTTTTCAGGCTTTTCTTCAGGAAGGGGCAATAGTTAGTGGCTCATTTAGGGCTATAAAAGGACCCCTAGGTGCCCATATTCAGGTGCCCAAGTCACCCAAGTGTAGCAAACAAGTGTAGACATATTGCAAATCATTTCTACCTCCCTCTCTTGTGTATTTCTCTCTAGCTTGTGTGTTGGCACAGTTATAAGTCAAGAGAGAGTAGAGGTGTGCTGCTACAAGTTAGAGTGAGCAAGATCTTGAGCAAGCAAAGGTGTCACTCTGCCGGAGTGTTGTCAAGGAAGACTGCAAACAGTCATGGCTCTGTTGTAACCAACTCAACGACATATTGGAATGCTCTGTCTATCACCTTGACAAATCTGAGCAACCAGAGGACATAGTGGATACTCCAAGACAAGGTTGGGTGTAAGGAAAATGGACCCCGGGCCATTTGGCTAATCGAGTTTTGGTGTTTGATGAACAACACAATCCGTGAAATAATAAGTTTTCTAGTGTTTGTGTTTGTAGTTCACAGGATGCGATATTTACTTGGACTAAGGAATTGAGTAAAGCAACACCTCAAAAGAAGACATAAAATGATGCATAGAAGTCCAAGACTCAAGAACAATAGAAGCCCGAAGAAATCAACGAAGAAACCTTGAAGAGGACTATCAGCCAGCGCCTGGTGGCGCACCGGACAGTGAACAGTACCTGTCCGGTGCACACCGGACTGTCCGGTGGGACAAATCGGACAGTCTGCGCACAGAGGCCACAGACAGGCGCTCTTGGGCTGTAGCACCGGACTGTCCGATGGTGCACCGGACAGTCGGCACCGGACTGTCCTGTGTGCACCGGACAGACTGTAACGGTCGGATCCAACGGTCGACTGCTACAGGCGCCAACGATCGGCTGACGTGGCGTGCACCGGACACTGCACAGTGGCTGTCCGGTGGTGCACCAGACTGTCCGGTGCACCTGACGACAGAAAGCTGATGCTTTCTATCCAACGACTAGTTTGGGGATTGGAGGCTATAAATACCACCCCAACCGACCATTCTCAAGTGTGGGAGCCCAAGCAACATACCAAGGCATATAGTGCACATTTCCAAGAGCTCAAACACCCAAGTGCTTAATAGAATCACTCGGCGATTAGCGTAGGTGCTTTGCGAAGTGCTTAGGTTAGTTAGACCGCTTTAGCGCTTGCTCTAGGTGAACCCTAGTTAGTTGAGTGAGTTTTGTAAAACCACACAATCCCTCGGCTCTTGTGTGAGTCGTTGTAATTGTATCGAGTGGGGCGAGAGTCTTGCGAGACTGTGACAACCGCGTTTGTGTCACGGCCACCACCGTGTACCGGAGGGAACGAGGCCCGCGGCGTTTTGGCTGGAAGCTCGATAGTGGAGACGGCGGGGAGCGTCCGAGAGGAGCCGGAAGCGGAGCACCACTTGCGCGTGGAGAAGGCCCGCGGCTCTCTACGGAGTTACTCGACCATGGTGCTTGGCCCTCGCGTGGGCTTCCCTTTGCGTAGGGGCACCAACGAGGATTAGTCGGAACCTTGCGTGGTTCCGGATACCTCGGTAAAAATACCAGCGTCATCCACGAGAGTTTGCTTCTCTACTTTGCTCTTTAAGTTTCTGCATTTATATTAAGCATTTAAGTTTCAATCTTGTATTCATACTTATTTAGTGTAGATTGAAACTTAGCCTTTGCGGTAGAGATAGCAACACTTAGACAAAACCTAGTTTGCACCTTCTAGTTTGATTACTTGCATAGGTTTTGCTCTAGGGATTTAGTTGTGGCCTAGTTTAGTAAAAGTTTTAGAAGTCCTAATTCACCCCCTCTTAGGCATCACCCGTTTCCTACAAGTGGTATCAGAGCCCGGTTTGGCTCATTTGAAACGTTTTAGCTTCACCGCTAAAAGAGCCGACGCTTTTTAGAGGAAGGGATGGATACCCATAGGCCACCACACTTTGACGGCACTAACTTCCCATATTATAGTGCTAGAATGGCTTGTTACCTAGAGGCCGTTGATCTAGGTGTTTGGAGAGTCACTCGTGACGGATGAAACCCCTCAAGAATCCCGAGAAACCCACCATGAGTGAGGAAAAAGAAATTCATTTAAATGCTAGAGCCAAAAATTGCTTGTATGAATCTCTTAGCATGGATATTTTTAATCAAGTATTTACCTTGAAAACTGCTAATGAGATTTGGCTAAAATTGCATGAGCTCCATGACGGCACATCCAATGTCCGTGAGCAAAAACATTGCCTAGTCTTAAATGAGTATAATTCTTTTGCTTTGAAAGATGATGAGCTTGTTAGAGACATGTATTCTCGTTTGAATCTAATTATCAATGAGCTCAACTCTTTTGGCATTAATAAGCTAGGTGACGCAGACATTGTGAGGAAGATTATCTCCCTGCTACCACAACAAAGATATGGGAGCATCATCACCATCCTTCACAACATGGAGGACTTGAGCAACATGACCCCGACCATTGTGATTGGGAAAATCGTGGCCTTTGAGATGTCGCGAAAAATGAGTCGGGGAGAGGAGCCAACTTCCTCAAGGCCATATGCTTTTACATGTGATGAAAGGAAGGGCAAAAAGAAGGCTTCTACTCTAAGTTCCTCAAGTGAAGAAGAGGAAGAAGAAGAAAGTGATGATGATGAGTATAATCAACCATGCACATCATCCTCCGAGGACTAAGAAACAATCCGACGCGTCAGAAAGGTAATGAGGATGATCCGCAAGATTAATCTAATGGGTGTGCCCCTGCAGGTCGAGGATCTTCTCTTTAACATTGACAGGAAAAAGCAAAGGAAGAGAGGATGCTTTGCATGTGGGGAGAAGGGCCACTTCAGGGACAACTGTCCAAATATGGCCAAACCCAAAAAGGAGAGGAGCAAAGGCAAGGCACTAACAAGTGTTAGAACTTGGGATGATTCTTCAAGTGAAGATGAACCTCCAAGGACGCGCAGCCACCGGTCCTCGTCATGCTCATCACGGTCATCACACAAATGCCTTATGGCAAGAGGTAACAAAAGCATTCCATCCTCTAGTGATGAAAGTAGTGAGAGCACCTAGAGGGGGGTGAATAGGTGATCCTGTAAAAACTTAAGACTTATTGCCACAAAAACTAAGTTAAGTGTTAGTGCAATAGAATCAAGTAGCTGGAGAGGAGAACTTGTGAAACACAGAAACCACAGAGAGAAACAACACAGTAGACACAGTGGTTTATCCCGTGGTTCGGCCAAGTACAAAACTTGCCTACTCCATGTTGTGGCGTCCCAATGGACGAGGGTTGCACTCAACCCCTCTCAAGTGATCCAACGATCAACTTGAATACCACGGTGTTCCTTTTTCTTATCACTTTTCCCGTTTGCGAGGAATTTCCACAAGTTGGAGTCTCTCGCCCTTACAACAAATATCAATGTAAAAGCACTAGAGTAAGGGAGGGAAGCAACACACACAAATCCACAGCAATACGCGCACACACATGCCAAGACTTGAGCTCAAATGAAATGCAACAAGTTCACCACTAGAATGGAGCTCAAATCACTAAGAAAATCAATGGAGTGTGCCGAGACGGAGTGTGAGAGTCTTAGAATATTCAGAGTATGCTTGGTGTACTCCTCCATGCGCCTAGGGGTCCCTTTTATAGCCCCAAGGCAGCTAGGAGCCGTTGGAAGCAATCTGGGAAGGCAATTCTTGCCTTCTGTCGGGTGGCGCACCGGACAGTCCGGTGCACCACCGGACATGCATTGTTCATAGTCCGGTGCAGATCTCCTTCCAAAAATAGAACAGTCGACTGTTGCAGAAATGGAGCCGTTGGCACACCGGACACTGTCCGGTGCACACCGGACAGTCCGGTGCCCCCTGCCGACCGTTGGCGCGGCCACGCATCACGCGCGGATTGCGCGGCCGACCGTTGGCGCAGTCGACCGTTGGCTCACCGGACAGTCCGGTGCCTCACCGGACCGTCCGGTGAATTATAGCCGTACGCCGTTGAACGATTCCCGAGAGTGACGACTTCACCGCAGACGGCTCACCGGATAGTCCGGTGCACCATCGGACAGTCCGGTGAATTATAGCCGTACACCGCCGTCAGTTCCCGAGAGTGGCCTGTTCACCGGAGGCTGGCCTGGCGCACCGGACACTGTCCGGTGCACCACCTGATAGTCCGGTGTGCCAGACTGCGCTGAGTCTTGGCTGATAGCCAAGTCTTTTTCCTTCTCTCTTTTCACTGATTCTAGCACTTAGACAAATATATTAGTACACAAAAAACAATGTACTAAGTCTAGAATCATACCTTCTTGTTGATTTGCACTTCATCACTCATTTGGCACAAGATTGCTCACTCAATACGTGTTGGGCACTTAATCACCAAAACTATACTAGAAATGGCCCAAGGGCACATTTCCCTTTCAATCTCCCCCTTTTTGGTGATTTATGCCAACACATCAAAAAGCAACTAAAAGGAAGTGCAACATCAAAGCAATTGAGAACAAGAATTGTTTTTTATTCAAATTAGACATATTTGGATCATTCTTTGCCACCACTTGGTTTGTTTTTGAAATCAACCTCAATTTCCTATCTCTAAGTCAAACACACTTGTTTAGGCGTAAAGAGAGGTATTCTATGAGAAAAATTGGTCAAGAGCCAAAAACTCCCCCTTTTTCCCATAATCCTATATTCTCCCCACAAGAGACCAAATTTTGCATATAAGAGTATTTTGACCAAACAAAAGTTCTAACTCTACTATTTTCAAAATTCTCAAGTGGTAGCTGATCCATTTGCTTTGGCCTTAATTTCTCCCCCTTTGGCATTAAGCACCAAAACGGGATCATTATGGGCCCTTAAACCCCATTGCCTCACCAAAATCTTCAATTAAGAGTAAAAAGGCAATAAGAGCACGAAGATGAACTTGGAGTAAATTACCCTCTCATCGGAGTGCAGTGGAAGTCTTGCATGGTCCAAGTTCACCTTTTCCCTTTCAATCACCTTTGAGACTAGATTAAGAAAACTCAAGCATATGGTTTGTTGGGGACTTGCTCTCAAAAGATATAAATTGAGAACAAGGCAACACAAAAACATGTTACTTGTTAATGCCCTTCGTCCTTCGAAGCATTATTTCCTCAAGGATATAAATGATCTTCGGACGAAGGTCATGAAGGACATACCTTCATCATTCCAACATACATACATGTATAAATATTAACAACGAATGGAGCATGTAAAGCATAAAAAACAATGTGAACAATAACATTATTATATATATTTCTCAGTATAAAATCATAAGTAAATATAAAGACAATATTGAATTACATTTGGTACCTTCGGCTTGACAGAAAACAAAGATACGGGCGTGACGCAAAAGCAAATGTCAAGTCAGCGTGAACAGTACGGGAGTACTGTTCATCTATTTATAGGCACGGGACGCAGCCCATGTGAAATTACATCCATGCCCTTTACATTTGCTAATGACTCTAAGGTAATCCATCAAGGTCTGGATAACCTTTTCCTTTTTAAGTCGGTTTCCCTTTCTACTATCATGCCGAAGCTCTTCTGCATATAGCTTCGGCTCTGTCCCAACCTTTGCATTCTTTGTGTTTCTTCACGCTGGTTCTAATCCAAGCCCGAAAGTACCTTTTCATGTATTATACTCCAGAAATATTGTTAAACTATGTTTTTGAGGACCTTCGGAGCCCGAAGGCCCCCAACAGTAGCCCCTCGCAATATTAATTTGTTGGAATAATAAATTCAGATTGCGATATGGACGAAGGCCCTAAGCCGAAGGTCCGAAAAAACACCTTTCCTTTGCTAGAATAGCAACAGCCAATGACAAGCGGGGCCCTCCACCCTGCAACGCACTAGGTGTATAAATAAGAGCACACCACAAACTCATTTGGTACGCTTTTAGCCATCTGCTCTGCTTGCTCAGTTTTTTAGCTCTTGCCTACCAACGCTTGCTTGGTTTTCAGATTTTCTGAACTTCGGCTTTAAGAGCACACTTTCATCATTTACAAAGAAAAGATGTCTCAAGATAAGAAAGCTGTTGTTGAAGCGAAGCTAAGCGTGGAGGAGAAGCTTCTTAAGGAAAAAACCGCTGGATTCATCGAGTCAATTGCAAAGACCAACACAGAGAAGATTACAAAAGAAATTCTAGAAGGCTTATCTGAAGATACTGATGTCAGCGATAGTTATGATGTGGAAAGTGGGGGCGAAGACTCCGAAGATCGGCCGTGGCGACCAAGTCACACAGTCTTCGGAAAATCAACCATCAGGCAAAGTCATCTTGATAACATGAGAGGAAGGTATTTTCGAGATATATCCATCGTGAGGGCTGACAACGGAGACCGAACTGCTCCTGCTCCTGAAGAGAATGAAGTTGTAATCTACCGAAGCTTCTTCAAGGCTGGGCTTCGATTACCTCTAAGCAATTTTGTGGTTGAAGTTTTAAAGATATACCAGATTTTTCTTCACCAGATTACTCCCGAAGCCATCATAAGAATGGGAACCTTCGTATGGGCTGTGAGGAGTCAAGGTTTGGAACCAAGTGCAAAAAGTTTCTGCAGTATACACGAACTTTTATATGAGACAAAATCCTGGGGTAAGGAGCAGTATCAGAATAATTTTGGTTGCTACAGCTTTGTTGCTCGTTTAGGCTCAAGCTGTCCAGTGCCGACCTTTCGGAAGAGGTGGCCTGGAGACTGGATGAAAGAATAGTTCTATGTGAAAAATGATTTAAAGGCGAGAGAAGATATCAAAGAGATCATCATGCGCCCCATCTAGTCCCGCTTCGGCCTTCAGAAACTGAAGGTAGAGATTGATGAAGCAGCCAAAGAATGCCGAAGGGCTTTTGGCATAGTTTGTTCTTTCATCGGGACAAGGGACTTAGTCCAAGAGCACATGGCCTACAGGATATGGCCACCGCTAGAGAGTCGGGAGATGCCAAAAGAAACCATCAGCAACACTAATGAAGGAGATTTGGTTCGATTGAAATATACTTTCAGATTTGGAAACCAATTAATCGAACCAGACGATGACTGGCTGAAGTGCATCGAAGCTACTAGTGATGATCTGCTTGGGCCATACTCCAAAGCGGAGGATAATGCGTTATCTGCGGCCTTCGGGAGACGGAAAAAGAAAAGGCTAAATAGAGTTTTTGATGCTATTGGGTTTATGTATCCTGACTACTGGTACCCGCCAAAGGGACAAAAGAGAAAGGGTGTAACTTCCGGGAAAGATGCTGCTTCAGCTGCTCCAAGCGAGCCCGCGCCGAAGAGGAAGAAGGTGAAGGTTCTTACTCACCGGCCGCGGTATATTGAACCGGCCGTAGTGCCTGAATTTGGCGGTGAGACCTCTTCGGCTGCTGAAGCCAAGGAACTGCGCCTAGGCAGAAGATTGAAGAGCCGGCTGCAATACCGAAGACATCCTCAGCCAAATTAGCTAAGCCGAAGACCGGTGATACAGGGGTCGAAGGAACAAAGATATCAGAAATTTCAAGTCCTTCGGCAGAAGTGACAGTGCCGAAGGTACAAAAAGGTCCTACAGTGACCCCTAAAAGGAAAAGAATGGTCAATGTTCTAGATGCGCTGGAGACAATAAAGACAAGCTCTACTCCGAGGAAAACTGCCGAAGCTCCAAAGGCGCAATCTGAGACAAGAGTAACTGAAACCGAAGCTACGAAGAGCCAGATCGAGACCGAAGCCGGGCCTTCAGAGCCCACAAAGGAGAAATTCTTGGAAACCGGGAAGGAGAAAACGGAAAAAGATGCTGTAGAACAAATTCTGCCTGAAAAAACTGTCACTCCTACTCCCGAGGCATCCTCTGAAATTCTTGATTGTATCGTACGACACGCTTCGGGAAAAAAGATTAACTGAAGAAGAGATTTTTGAAGCTAAACACTATGCCCGAGAACTGAAGTATCCAAAGGGTGCCTTAGTGTTCAATGGAACAGACGAAGATGATTTCTTATACTGCCTCCCAGACAACAAAGAATTATCTATCTGCCGGGAGATGGCCAGATGTATGGGGTTTCCGAAGCTTGAAGCTGGCCTTTGTGCCATGACAAAGGACGATCTTACAGATAGTCTCGCATATAATAGTCTGAAGGTACAAAAATTGTATATTTGGAAGTTTTTGAACTTTGAAATATATTTTTTTTCTTATACTGATTTTCTTCATATAGGGTTTAATACTGAGCAACGCCTTAAGGGCGCAAAAGAATGCCGAAGATGAGAGCTGCACTATTGCTCTCAACAACCTTCGAACAGAGGTTATTAAGCTGACGAACGAAGCTTTGGAAAAAGATAAAATTTTACTTACATTGGTGGACAAGGTGAAGGGGGATGAAGCTAACTACAAGACCCAATCTGAAATCCAAAGGAACAAGATTGAAAACCTCCAAAAGCAACTGGCCGAAGCTAAATTGAAGTGCGCTATTACCGAAGCTGACCGAGATGCCAGTGACTACTGGAAAAATTATTGGGAGAAAACAGTTGTAGAACTTCGTTGCTCAAAAGAAAGATGTTATGAAAAATCTATAGAATGTGTGAAGAAGATAAAAACTAGTTTCGCCAATGTTGGCGCATATTCAAGTGAAGACAACTTCGTACGGGGCGATCCTGAAAGCTCAATTGAATGGATCAGCAGCGAGGCCGAAGCCTTTGAGGAGATTTTAAATGGCCGTGGAGACGTCTACGCTGTCGGCATTTCGACCCCGGGGGGGTCCCTGGACCGACGAGTGAATTATCGCTGCGTGTCCCTGCCCAGATGGGTTGGCACGGGATGGAACACAAGATGTGGGACAAGCCTTGTATTATCCTGCACCAGGGGTGCCGCTCGCAGTAGGGGTTACAAGCGCGTCGCGTGAGGGAGAGAGAGAGTGGGCTCGTACGCTGCTTCCCCTCGCGCGAACCCCCCGAACCTCCTTCAGGGTGGCCCTGGACTCCCCTTTTATAGAGGCAAGGAGAGAGTCCAGGTATACAACGGGGGGCGTAGCTATGCGCTAACGTGTCCGGCAGTGGAGTGCCTAAACCATGTGTACAAGCCAACGTGGCCGTCGGGGGAGAGCTTGGGCGCTGTACATGTGATGGCGTGGCCGCCGGAGGACGCCTGAGTCCTGTAGGAGCACAGCTGGTAGCGCGACGAGGACCCTGCTGACGTCTCCTTGCTGTCGTAAGGGGCTGAGAGCCACCGGCGTCATGGCGCACGCGGGGCACCATCATTACCCATCGCCGGGGTAAGCCAGATGAGACGCCGATCTTGTTCCTTATATCCTGAGCAGGCTAGGAGTAGGGGAATGATGTAGCCCCTATCAGCACAGTCAGTCCAAGCCCAGGGTCGGTCGAGGCGGAGACTTCTCTTGTGGCCGAGGCTAGGGTCGGGCGAGGACGCGATTCCTCCCGAGACTGGGGTCGAGGCCGAGTCCGAGGGTCGGGCGAGGCGGAGATCTCCTCCCGAGGCTGGAGCGTGAGGTCGGGCGAGGCGGAGCTTCCTGTGGCGCCCGAGGCTTGAGCTCGGTGGCTGATCGTGACCTGTTGTCAGTCGTTGCCGGGGTGGCTGACACGGCAGTCGGAGCGGAGCGGGCGACGCTGTTTTCCTGTCATATCGGACAGTAAAGAGGAGGGGCAAAGTGACTGCGGTCACTTCGGCCTGACCAACTGAGGCGCGTGTGTCAGGATACGGCGTCAGGCATCCCCCGCATTTAATGCGCCTGCGAAGCGGTCGGTTGGTGAGGCAGTATGACCAAGGTTGCTTCTCGACGAAGCCTGCCCGAGCCGGGCCTCGGGAGAGCCGAGGAGGCGCCTGCCGCCTGAGGAGGCCCTCGGGCGAGGCGTGAATTTGTCTGGGACCATTGTTCCTACCTGAGGCTGGGCTCGGGTAAGATCACGTCCTTTGGGTAGACGAAGTCTTGGCTTGAACCGCACCCGTCAGTTGGCCTGAGGGTGTTAACCAGTCGTGATTAGGAGCGTTGGGGGTACCCCTAATTATGGTACCCGACAGTAGACCCCGAGCCTCGAAGGGAGTGATGGTACTCGCTTGGAGGCTTTTGCCGTGTTTTCGGTGAGGGGACCGACCTTTCTCGGTTTTTTTGCCTTGTTCTGGTGGGTGCGCGCGAGCGCACCCGCCGGGTGTAACCCCCAAGGCCTCGGAGGAGTGGTTTGACTCCTCTGAGGTCTGAATGCTTTTCGTAGTGCTTCGGCCAGTCTGGTCGTTCCCTCTCGCGGCCTGGCAGTAGCCCGGGTGCGTGGTCGGGTTCCAAGTTATCAGGCTAGTTTGTTGACGTTGTGAACAGTTTTGGCTGTAGCCAGGTGCGAGAGCAGCCCCCGAGCCTCTACATGGAGCGAGAGGACGATCAAGGACTTTCCCGACTTTTATTTACGCCCCTGCGTCGCCTTTCCGCAAGGAGGAGGGGGGAAGCGCCATGTTGCCCTCGGAGGGCGCCGAACATGGTGTTTCTAGTGAGCTGCTAATGGGTGATCCGAGTGGACGCCCGTGCCCCATTCATTAGGGGTCGGCTGTAGCCCGGAGGCGCGCTCCAAAAGTACCTGCGGGTGATTCGCCGGACCCAGACCCCTTCGACAGGGTCCGAGGGCTCGATGCCTCCCTCCGGTGGGATTCCATTACAAATCATTCCCGCCGGTCTCGGAAATGTCCTAGGGTACCTTGGGAGCGTAGCCCGAGCCTTGGTTATGTATCGAACATACCCAGAGTCATCCCTCACTCTGCATGCTCTGGGGCGACTGTCGAACCCTTCCGAGGGGCCAGCCTACGAACCCCTGATCAGTAGTGGGCACGGAGCCCGGGCGCTCTGGGGCGGCTCTCGAACCCTTCCGAGGGGCCAGCCTTCAAACCCCTGATCAGTAGGAGGGCTCGGGGCCCGCTTCCTTCGCCGGGAAGGATCCTTTCCACAACGTCCCCTTTCCCGGTCCCTGTGGCAAGAGAGAGAGAGAGAGAGGAGGAGGGGAAGGATATAAATTTTAAATAAAGTGGCGCACCTTTTTTGACGCGGTCATTATGGCGAAGGCGAAGCGACGCCCGCCTCACCTGCCAAAAGGTGTCGCCTGCTCCGCTGGGGAGTTAAGGTGACGGGACGGGCGATTCGCGTGGCTCCCGTTGCGCGTGCGAGCCGTTCGAGGAACGGGTGTTTCGTCTCTGGGTTTGAACTTCGCGGCGGGTTCGAGCGAAGTGTTGAACGGGTCTTGCCCGGGCCTTTATATACCCGAAAGAGAGACCGGTTGCGGTTCCTTACTCCGCCGCTTGCCTCCTGCTTGGGTTTTCGCAACCTAAGGGAATAGCCAGAGAAAGAAAACTGCAAACCTCGTCCGCTCCGCCGCCACCCCCTTTGCTAGACGATGGCCGACCGGGTGACCGTCGTTCCTCCGAGCGACCCGTGGCCTTTTTCCATCGTCACGGTGGACGATCTGGAGGCCCTTGTTGCCGACGGGTTGCTCCGTCCCCTCTCCGGTGACCCGCAGCTGGAGTGGATGGTCCCTCTGAGCGGGGCTGACCCGACCCCGCCGCCGGGGTACGTGCTGAGCTTCGTCTCCTTCCATGAGCGGGGGTTTGGAGTGCCAGCAAGCCGTTTCATGCGGGCGCTCCTACATTACTACGGGGTGGAGCTACACAACCTCAACCCCAACTCCATCGAGCAAGCGGCCATTTTCACGGTGGTTTGCGAAGGCTTTTTGGGGATTGACCCCCACTGGGATCTGTGGACCCATTTCTTCTCCGCGGAGCTTTTTTCCTTGACGACGGGGGAGAAGAAGGTCCGTATGGCGGTGCGAGCTGGCGGCTGCACCCTCCAGTTGAGGCAAGCACGCGCGCAGCAGTACATCCCCGCCATCCTTGTGTCTTCGAACAAGGGGTGGCAGCGCCGGTGGTTTTACCTCCAGAATGACGATGGGAGGCTCCCGTCGTTTTCTCAACGAGTGGTGTCCGCTCCCGGCAGCAATTGGCGCTATGGGGCCATGCGCGAGAGACAGGAGAAACTCCAGCCCCTTCTGGCGGTCTTGCAGGAGCTACGAGATGGGGGGGCTTACCGCCGCGGGGGTGGTTGCCGCCATTCATCGCCGAAGGGTGCTCCCCTTGGCAGAGCGACGGTTGCCTCTTTTGGAGATGATGCCAGGAGTCGACTTGGAGGGTTCGCAGATGTCCTCGGTTCCCCTCTCTACCGACGACCTTCACAGGCGGGTAGCAAGCACAGTGGGGAAGCTGGAGGCCAGTGCCCTTACCCAGCCCTTGATGCGTCCCGAGCGTGGGTGCGTGTCCTTGGTGAGTATCCGCTCCTTCTCCTATCTTGCGTCAGGTTGCCTTCGATTCTCTCAGTCGGGATTTCCGCTCGTCTCCAGGAGCTGGGGTGTTACAAGCCTTCCCTGCCACCGGTCCCGGAGGACGCGGTGGACCAAGCCGCGCGAAGGGTCGCTGCGTAGAAGAAGAAGGAGAAGAAGGACGCGGAAAAGGCTCTGGCCCGCGAGCGGATGCGGGCTCGGGACGCCATGGAGAGGCGCCGTCGAAGGCAGGAGAGGGACGGGCTCCCGAGGGAGCCGTCGCCGGAGACGCCTGACGACGATGATGACGACGATGATGACGAAGACGACGACATGGCGGCCCGCCTTGGCCTCAACCCGGATCTGAGGCTAGGCCAGGGGTCATCGAGCCACCCCCGAGTGGGCTGGCGCCGTCAGTGTCCGGGGCCGGGACATCAGGGTCCCGGTCCGAAGAGCAGGGGCAAGCCGAGGGGGTACTTGACCCCTCGGCCGAGGTAGTTGAGGTGACCCCAGGGGGTCAGGCCGTCCCGCCTGTCCCCCACGAGCAGTCGCCCGTGCCGGCCGTACAGGAGGTTGATCCTCGGGCCGTTGTGACATTGCGCGGGCGGGCCGCCCCTTCGGCGCCCCGGGCGCCCAAAGTGGGAGCGGCGCTGAAGCCGACAGCGGGGCGAACCTTGACGACGCCTGCGGGGACCGAGGCCCGAGGGGCCTCCCCTCAGGCGCGATTGGCTCTGGTCCGGAGCGGGTAAGTATCTGAGGATACCTATGTCCTGGCTCCTTCTTCATGTGTCCTGATCCTTCTTTACCTTTTCCTCCCAGCAAACTGAGGCACGGTTTGGCCGATCTGGCTCCCAGGAAGGCCCTTAAGATGGCGCCAGCTTCTGCAGCCAGTGTCGCGTCGCGCCGCGCCGGTCGGCCGGCCTCCGCACCAGATGCCCCCAAGCGGGGGGCCCAGGCGGCACGAGTTGCCATGGGGCGAGCTCCCCAGGCTGACCCCTCCGTCGAGGTGGCCGTCGTGCGGGGGGAGGCTGCTGTCGCGGCCGCGGCCTTGTGCCCATCTGACGTGTTGTCGGCGCCGGCACCAGCTTCTGCCGAGGCGGTTGCCGTTCTGCCCGTGGAGCCACCCGTCGCCGCTGATGCTGAGATGGTTGAGGTGCCGCTGCTCGAGGTCGCGGATCGGGAGCTCGCCTCCAAGGCGTCGGGACCCCGGGCAGAGCCTCGGCCCGCCTTGGGGAGCGGCGACCTCATCCCCGCGTGGCGTGATCCTAATGAGGGACGCGCGCAGGCGCTCCGGTTCTGGACCCGCGGCGCCTCGAAACCCCTCTTCGTCCTTGACGATGAGCGGGAGGAGAAGTCTTGGGATGAGCTCCGTGAGTATGCCGAGGCGGCGATGGGGTCGCTTCGGGCGACCATGGAGATCTTTTCTAGGGACGTTCCCAGGATCCTCCAGGTAAGGATTTCAGGCGCACCTTTCGCATGGCCAGGGTATTCTTTGTGACGCCCTGCTTCCCTTCCTCAGGATCTGATGGACCTAAGCACCGCCAAGTCGTCGTTCATCCGCCGCGAGGCCGACGTCTGGGGTTCGTTGTGGTTCCTGAGGGCCGCGCTTACCGAGGCTACCGAGTGCCTCGCCCAACGGAGCGCCGAGGCGGCGGACCTTTGGTTGCTCTGCGACGAGCTAGGGGCGGAGGCAGCGGCGGCACGCGCAGAGGCGCAGCAGTGGCAGCTGGAGCTTGGCTAGGTTGTCGGCGAGCGGGACCAATCTCGGAACCAGGCCGCCGAGGCCGAAAGCCGGGCTGAGGCCCTTGGGGGCCAGCTAGCCGAGGTGTCCACTCGGGCCGGAGCCCTGGCGGAGGACCTGGCCGCGGCCGTCGGGTCTGCTCAGTCCGCCCAAGCCGCAGCCTCGGAGCAGCGTGTCCGGGCAGAAGGTATGTTTTGGCCTCTTTGTGACTTCGATCTTCATTCTTCAACTCGTGTTTGAAGAATTCTTTTTGGCTATTCGCAAAGTTTGAGTCAGCCCTCGACGAGTCCGCCAAGGCACTTGCCTGGGCAGCTGAGCGGGAGGAAGCCGACCGCGTGGCCATGTCTGAAGCTATCTCGGCCTTCTGCTAGGTCTCTGGTCTTGACAACGCTCCCTCGGGAAGCTCCCCCCGGAGTCGCCTGTAGGCCTTGGGCGGCCATGTGCGTAGCAGACTCCGTGAGGCGCTGCATCACGGCGTTAGGCGGGCCTTCGCCATGCTCGCTTCCCACTACGATGTGGATCTGGAGCGGGTCAGCGAGGGGTACTGTCTACCCGACAAAGATGAAGCCGCCCTGGCCGAAGTTCAGAGGCTTGATGCGGCCGTCGCGGGCCCAAGCGCAGTGCTGGCGTCCTCCTTCGAGGTGGAGATCCTTCCGCTTGCATCACCGTCCAAGGCTGAGGCGGACCTCGCCGAGGGTGGAGACGGCGCCGAGGGTGGAGACGGCGCCGAGGGTGGAGATGATCTCACCGAGGGTGGAGACGAAGCCGAGGGTGCCACTCCTCCCCCGGGCGATGCCTGATTCTGCCGGGGCAGCCAGTTCGGAACATGCGTGTGTCTTTCGCGGCCGCCGAGGCCTAAACACTTTGTCGTCGTGTTATAAAGCTGCATTTCTTTTCCTCTTGTTTCGAGTATCCGGACTCGTTCGTCAGTAGCAGAACTGCTTATCCGAGTAAGAGTTATTTCTCGCGGAAGGTGACGAGTGAGGTATCCATATCCCGGAGGCGTAGGAGTCCCTCGGCTCGGTCGGCCTTGCTGCTTACACGCGCTCTTATTCGTTTTGCGGGGTTCTGTTACCGATATAGTCGGGAAACACGAAAGTCATTTTGGTGGAAAACTTTTCCGAGGAAAATTTTGACGTGCAGGGGGTTCCCCCCTTCTAGCCCCCGAGGGAGGGTCAGGCTTTGCTGAGGCAAGGCCGACCCTTCCTTGACGGTCAGAATTTGTGTACGTAAATGAGGTACCTGAACGACTTAAAACATCTTAAGGGTAGAAGCGACGTAGCTGTTGGATGTTCCAAGCGTTGCTGTAGACCTTGCCTTGGTCGTTTGCCAGCTTGTATGTTTCGGGCTTCAAGATCTTGGCGATGATGAAGGGCCCTTACCAGGGAGGAGTGAGCTTGTGGCGTCCTCGGGCGTCCTATCGCCGGCGAAGCACCAAGTCTCCCTCTTGGAAGCCTCGGGCCCGAACGCTTCGGGCGTGGTAGCGCCACAGCGACTGCTGGTACCGTGCCGAATGTAGTAAGGCGACATCCCGAGCCTCCTCGAGTTGGTCCAGCGCGTCTTCTCGGTTGGTCTGGTTGCTTCGGTCGTCGTACGCCTTGGTCCTCGGGGAGCCATATTCTAAGTCTGTGGGGAGGACGGCCTCGGCCCCATAGACTAGAAAGAACGACGTAGAACCTGTGGCGCGGCTCGGCGTCGTCCTTAGACTCCAGACTACCGAGGGTAGCTCTTTCATCCACCTCTTGCTGAACTTGTTGAGGTCGTTGTGGATCCTTGGTTTGAGCCCCTGCAGAATCATACCGTTGGCACGCTCCACCTGCCCATTCGTCATGGGATGAGCTACGACGGCCCAGTCCACATGGATGTGGTGGTCGTCGCAGAAGTCCAGAAACTTTTTTCCGGTGAACTGCGTGCCATTGTCGGTGATGATGGAGTTTGGTACCCCGAAACGATGAATAATGTTGGTGAAGAATGCCACCGCCTGCTCGGACCTGATGCTGTTTAGGGGTCGGACCTCGATCCACTTGGAGAATTTGTCGATAGCGACTAGCAGGTGCGTGAAGCCCCCGGGTGCCTTCTGCAAGGGTCTGACGAGGTCCAGACCCCACACAGCAAATGGCCAGGTGATGGGTATTGTCTGCAAGGCCTGAGCGGGCAGATGCATCTGCTTTGCATAGAATTGACACCCCTGGCAGGAGCGTACAATCCTAGTGGCGTCGGCCACCGTGGTTGGCCAGTAGAAACCTTGTCGGAAAGCATTCCCCACGAGGGCTCGAGGCGCTGCATGGTGGCCACAAGCCCTCGAGTGTATTTCTTGCAACAGCTCTTGTCCTGGGGCGATGGATATGCATCGTTGAAGGATGCCCGAGGGGCTGCGGTGGTAGAGCTCTTTTTCAACACCTAGCAGGACAAATGACTTGGCGCGCCGAGCTAGCCGTCGAGCTTTGTTCTTGTCGATGGGAAGCTCTCCTCAGAGGAGATATTCCAGGTACGGGGCCTGCCAGTTCGGATCTGGCGTGTCCCCATTCTGTTCCTCTTCGACGGGCAAGGCCTCTTCCTCGACGGCCGAGGGTGCCTAGGGTGCGGCCGAGGGTGCCTCGGGCTGGGCCGAGGCTTCCTCGGGCTCGGGCGCGTCGTCGATCTTGACGGATGGTTGATGCAGGTCTCCGGAGAAGACATCGGGGGGAACTGTCGTTCGCCCCGAGGCTTTTTTCGCCAGCTCGTCCACAGTCTCGTTGTACCGTCGGGCGATGTGGTTGAGCTCCAGCCCGTAGAAGTTGTTCTCCAGGCGCCGGACTTCGTTGCAGTAGGCTTCCATCCTCCGGTCACGACAGTGGGAGTTCTTCATGACTTGGTCAATGACAAGCTGCGAGTCGCCTCGAGCGTTGAGGCATCGGACCCCTAGCTCGACGGTAATGCGTAGCCCGTTAACCAGTGCTTCGTACTCGGCCACGTTGTTTGACGCCGGAAAATGGAGGCGAATGACGTAGCGGAGATGCTTTCCATGGGGTGAAACGAAGAGCAGGCCAGCGCCCGCTCCTGTTTTCATGAGTGACCCATCGAAGTACATGGTCCAGAGCTCGGGCTGGATTGGAGTTGTCCGTAACTGGGTGTTGGTCCACTCAGCCAGGATGTCTGCCAAGACCTAGGATTTTATGCCCTTCCGAGGAGCGAATGATAGCGTTTCGCCCATAAGCTGCACCGCCCACTTTGCTATCCTACCCGAGGCCTCGCGGCACTGGATGATCTCCCCTAGGGGGAAGGATGACACCACAGTTACCGGATGAGACTCAAAGTAGTGTCGCAACTTTCGTCTTGTCAGGACCACTGCGTAGAGCAGCTTCTGGATCTGTGGGTAGCGAGCTTTGGTCTCGGAAAGTACTTCACTGATGAAGTAGACCGGCCTCTGTACGGGCAGTGCATGCCCTTCTTCTCGTCTCTCGACTATGATCGTGGCGCTGACCACCTGAGTGGTCGCGGCTACGTAGATCAAGAGGGCTTCTCCTGCGGCGGGGGCACCAGGATGGGTGTTTTCGTAAGGAGCGCCTTAAGGTTTTCGAGAGCTTCCTCGGCCTCGGGGGTCCAAGTGAAGCACTCGGCCTTTCTTAAGAGGCGGTAAAGAGGCAAGCCTTTCTCGCCGAGGCGTGAGATGAAGCGGCTTAGAGCCGCAAGGCATCCCATGACCCTCTGTACTCCTTTCAAATCTTTGATCGGTCCCATGCTGGTGATGGTCGCGATTTTCTCCGGGTTGGCCTCGATGCCCCGCTCAGAGACGATGAATCCAAGGAGCATGCCTCGGGGGACTCCAAAGACACACTTCTCAGGATTGAGTTTCACGCCTTTCGCTCTCAGACACTTGAATGTCATTTCAAGGTCGGAGAGGAGGTCGGAGGCTCTCTTCGTCTTGACAACGATGTCGTTGATGTAAGCCTCAACCGTTCTGCCGATGTGTCCTCCAAACACGTGGTTCATGCACCTCTGGTAAGTGGCGCCTGCATTCCTCAACCCAAATGGCATTGTGGTGTAACAATACATGCCAAAAGGTGTGATGAAAGAAGTCGCGAGCTGGTCGGACTCTTTCATCTTGATTTGGTGATAGCCTGAGTAGGCATCGAGGAATGACAGGGTTTCGCATCCAGCTGTGGAGTCCACGATTTGATCGATGCGAGGTAGAGGGTAGGGAACTTTCGGACATGCTTTGTTTAGACCAATGTAGTCTACACACATCCTCCATTTCCCATCCTTCTTCCTTACAAGAACAGGGTTAGCTAACCATTCGGGATGGAATACCTCTTTGATGAACCCTGCTGTGAGTAGCTTGTGGATCTCCTCGCCTATGGCCCTGCGCTTTTCCTTGTCGAAGCGGCGCAGGGTTTGCTTCACGGGTTGGGCTCCAGCTCTGATATCCAGTGAGTGCTCGGCGACATCCCTCGGTATGCCGGGCATGTCCAAGGGACTCCACACAAAGACTTTGGCGTTTGCGCGGAGAAAGTCGACGAGCACTGCTTCCTATTTGGGGTCGAATTCGGAGCCGATCCGAACTTGCTCGCTGGCGTCGTTGCTGGGGTCGAGAGAGACGGATTTGACCGCCTCAACCGGTTCGAAGTTGCCGGCGTGCCGCTTCGTGTCGGGCGCCTCCTTGGAGAGGCGTTCAAGGTCGGCGATGAGGGCCTCGGACTCGGCGAGAGCCTCGGCGTACTCCACGCAGTCCACGTCGCATTCATACGCGTGGTGGTACGTGGACCCGACAGTGATGATCCCATTCGGGCCCGACATCTTGAGCTTGAGGTAGGTGTAGTTGGGGACGGCCATAAACTTGGCGTAGTATGGTCTTCCCAACACCGCATGGTAGGTTCCTTGGAACCCGACGACCTCAAAGGTGAGAGCTTCCTTTCGGAAGTTTGAGGGAGTTCCGAAGCAGATGGGTAAGTCGATCCGTCCGAGGGGTTGGATTCGCTTCCCGGGCGCGATCCCGTGGAAGGGTGCCGCACCGGCCCGGACTTCGGATCGATCAACCCCTATGAGTTCCAGGGTCTCGGCGTAGATGATGTTAAGGCTGCTGCCTCCGTCCATGAGGACCTTGGAGAGCCTAACGTTGCCGATGATCGGATCGACGACGAGCAGGTACCTTCCCGGGCTCGGCACGAAGTCGGGGTGGTCGCCTTGGTCGAAGGTGATTGGCTTGTCGGACCAGTCTAGGTAGACTGGCACCGCCACCTTCACCAAGCAGACTTCCCGGCGCTCCTGCTTGCGGTGCCGAGCCGAGGCGTTCGCCGACTGCTCGCCGTAGATCATGAAGCAGTTATGGACTTCCGGGAATCCCTCTTCCTTGTTGCCCTCCTTCTTGTCGTTGTCATGGCCCCTGCCATCCTCCGTCGGGGGCCCAGTCTTATGGAAGTGGCGTCGGAGCATGATACATTCCTCGAGGGTGTGCTTGACGGGCCCCTGGTGATAGGGGCACGGCTCTTTGAGCATCTTGTCGAACGCGTCGGCCCCTCCAGGTGGCTTCTGAGGGTTCCTGTGCTCAGCCACAGCGACGAGATTCACGTCTGCGGCGTCGCGCTTCGCTCGCGACTTGTTTTTGGCCTTCTTCTCCGTGCCCCGCTAGGCAGACACCTCAGGGGGCGTCTGCCTTTGGCTCGACCTGAGGCTGCTTGTCCTTCCGGAAGATGGCTTCATCCGCCTCCTGACCCGAGGCGAACTTGGTGGCGACGTCCATCAGTTTGCTCGCGCGGGTGGGAGTTTTGCGCCCAGTTTGCTCACCAGGTCCCGGCAAGTGGTGCCGGCAAGGAAAGCCCCGATGACATCCGAGTCGGTGACGTTGGGCAGCTCGGTGCGCTGCTTCGAAAACCGCTGGTTGTACTCTCGGAGGGTGTAACACCCTGAATTTGGGGGTATAAAATTTCTTTGCTCATATTCACAAATTCAGGTGTTACTTCCCTTTTCTCATCCTTCCCCAATCTTTTCTTTCTCATTTCTATAGGAGAAAAGTGCTTATTTTATTTGTAATAATAGTGTGATAAGTTAAACCCTAAGGGAGTATGAATTGTTGCATCATGTTGAACCCTAGATTTCACTTTTGTTTGGTGCATAATTCTCAAAAGGTCTAATTTGAATTTGTGGCTTATTTGAATTTGAATCAAATGGAGAAAATAAAAAGAAAAGAGAAAGGAAATTCCAGAAATAAAAAGAAAAGGAAAGCAGCCCACTATCCCCGCCCCCTCGGCCTTTCGGCCCATCAAGCCCAACCCGCGCGTGCGCCTTTCCCCCCTCTCCTCTCTCTGCCTGGCGGGCCCCACCTGTCGGCGCTCCCGCTTCACCGCGCGTGCGCCATCTCCCTCTCTCTGCTCGGCCGGCCCCGCCTGTCGGCACAGCCGTTCCCCGCGTGCGCCCGCTCCCTCGCTCTCTCTGCCCGTGGGCCCGGCCCGTCAGCCCCGCTTTCCTCGCGCTCGCGCCCGTTTTCTCCTCTCTCTCTCTGCGCCGCGGGCCCGAGCTGTCAGCTCTCTCGTCCTCGCGTAACCGCCGCCGCGCGTGCCGCGGTCTCCGCGCCCACGTCGCGCGAGGGGCTCGCCCCACCTCGCCCTTGGCCACTTGAGCCCCGAGCCTTGCTCGCCATCTCCCCCTCCCTCATTTGCGCACCAACCGGCCCTCTCTCTCGCCCTCTCCCTCGCTGCGCGCACGCCCAAGCGCCATCGCCGCGAACCGTCGCCGCCCGAGCTCGTTTCCCGGCCACCGTTGGAGCTCCGCCGTGTCCATTGCCACGGTGAGTTTCGCCCCGACGTCCGCAACCCGGAACGCGCTCCAATTTCCCCTTCCCCTCCCTATTTCTCTCTGCCCGCGCTCACCCGCCGTCCGCCGTGCAGCCGCTACCGTCGACCCGGGCCACCGTCGCGTCTCCGTCGCCGCCGAGGAGTCCCCGGAGTTCGCCGTGAGGTAAGGAACCTCTCCCGCCCCTATTGGCCCTTGTCTTGCACTCTGTCGCGCTTAATTCCTCGCCGGAGACCCTTAGCGCCGCCGCCGAGCCGCTTCGCCGTGAGCTGCCCTCCTCCGGTGCCCCTGCCCCGACCCAGACCCCACCAATAGGTTTCCCGTGCCCTCCCCAACCTCCCCGGCCACTCAGGTCGCCCCGGGAACCCGCAGGGCCCCCGCTCCCCTCGTCTCCGGCGAGCTCCTCCGCCGCGGGGGTGAGCGCCGCCGCCCCAGCTCGCTGAAGGAGACGGGAGCCAGCCACCCCATCCCCGCCGTCTATCTCAGATCGGACGGCACGGATTCAAATAACCCGAACCCAACCTCAACCGTCCGCCCAAGATCCAACGGCCCAGAGCCGTTTCCCCGCACCCCGCCTCTCTGCCAACTGGGCCCCGCCTGTCAGCCGTTCACCCGCGCGCTCGCTCTGCCCGCCCGGTCCCGCCTGCCAGTCGCCTGCGCCCCGCGCTGCTCGCCCGGTTCCGCCTGTCAGCCGTTCGCCCCGCGCTGCCCG
Source organism: Zea luxurians (assembly GCA_029449295.1). Lineage (NCBI taxonomy): Eukaryota > Viridiplantae > Streptophyta > Magnoliopsida > Poales > Poaceae > Zea > Zea luxurians. The sequence goes on from JAOPSE010000086.1 coordinate 9,990,750, forward strand.
CCCGACCCCGCCTGTTAGTCGCCCAGGCCGCCGCGCGCCCGCGCGCCCGCTGCAGGATCTAATCCTGGCCGTTGATCTGAGATCTAACGGCTGTAAGCGCCCGATACCCCTTCGCCCGCGCGTTTTCTTAAAGAGACCCCTGGTTTTCCGGATTTTGCGCCCGCCGTCCCTGGTTTCTTGCAGTTAGGTCCTCGGGCCTTTTATTTAATTCAAAATAGGTCCTTAGGGTATATTTTTAACCCCTAAACTTGTAAAATTCATAACTTTGCCATATGAACTCCAAATTAGGTGCTTCAAATTGCAAAATGTTCATAATATTATTATCTATCTGTTTATGCAATGTTTCCCTGCTGTTTCCATGTCCCAATTAATGGTTAATCATTAGGATAGGATTAAGGTTATTGGAACCTTATTTGAGATAAATAAAAGATAGTAGACTTTAATAAAAGTTGGAGCACTTAAGTTTATGGACTTAAACACCTAAGTTTAGGAACTTAAAACCAGATAATGATTTAATCCCACCACTGACTTAAACCTGATTAGTGGATAATGAATCCTTTTGTATAGTCCTCTACCCTAGACCTAGGGAATACCAGAGTGCCTATTCCTTTTCTATTATGAACTTGTGATCTCTCTGCTGCATATGTTTGGTATATTGTTTTTGTTTGTTATTTCCCAAGTGCATAGTGTGAATGATTACTTTACGTAGACAACGAGCAGTCTGTGTTTCCCGAGGAAGTTGCAGAGGAAGTTCCTGATCAGCAGTTTGGTGAAGGCAAGTGTCCTCAGTCCCATTATGTCCCATTTACTTTATAATACACTGTCCCGCATTACTTACTTGAAACCTAAGGATTGACTAGCTTTACACTTTACTTTATCCTTGATGACCTTATGGGTTATTATGGTTAGCATTCTGCTATTGCCTTAACTTAATCAATGAACATGATGTGAATATTTATGATACTGTTATCCTGATGATGTTGATGATCTTGTGATACTCTAGGGGGCTCAGGCTGTTTCCTGAGTACCTCTCCGTAAGGACCTGTTCGTTGAGAGACCACCCGGGATAACAGTGCAACCATGAGGGTGAAATGGGGCGCCCTTAGCTAAATAATTAGAGGAACTAGAGGCGTAGTTGCTTCGCCGTCGTGCCGTCAATGGGGTCCAGGCACAGTGCTTGCTCTGCCGAGGCTGAGTGCCGAGGTTCTTTCGTTTTGCTTTTGTTAGTCACTTTCCTGCGGGGAGGAGTACTGTGTTTATCAAACTGGAGAAACCTAACGGGCAGCTATGATCTCTAGGGAGTCTTTGTAACAGCTACGTAGTGATACCCTGCCGGACCACCTAGGTAGTGGTCAATGGGGATTAGCTCTCCCCGGGCAGAAAGGGAATCATGACTCATGGGTAAAGTGTGCGACCTCTGCAGAGGGTAGTGAAACTGATATATCAGCCGTGCTCACGGTTAAGAGCAGCCTTGGGATCCTCTTTGATTAGAGATACAGATGGTTCGAGATACAAGGATTATGTTATGGTTTTGGTTCGAATATGATGATGTTGTTCCTCGATGAGGAAATGGTTCATGGGTTGGTTAATGCTAAAATCTGGCTTCTACTAATGATAAATACCTGACCAACTAAAAGCAACTGCTTGAACCTAACCCCACATAAAGCTAGTCCACTTCAGCCAAACGGGACATTTGCTGAGTACGTTGATGTGTACTCATCCTTGCTTTACCACCAAACACCAGGTTGTCCGCATTGTAACCACTGCTCAGGAGAAGGCGAAGCCGTGGAAGGAGACTTCCAGGAGTTCCAAGACTACGACGAATTCTAGGTGTGGGTTGGCGGCAACCCCCAGTCAGCTGCCTGTGAAGGCCTTATCTTTACTGCGTTTCGCTAGCACTTTGATTTAACTGTTAAGTTGATGACTATGTGGATGTCTATGACTCTGTGATGTAATAAGTTAATACTCTTTTAAGTTATTATTCGAGCAATGTGCATTGATGTTCATTTATGTAATTGCTGTGTACGTGAGTTCTGATCCTGGCACGTACATAGTTCGCACCTGGTTTGCCTTCCAAAACCGGGTGTGACATAAGTGGTATCAAAGCCGTGCTGACTGTAGGACTGCTGACCTAGAGTAGCACTGGTCGTACTAAGGACTATTGACCTTCCCTCTCACCTTGACCTCTGATGTTACTTCAAAAGTCGGTCACCTCGACCAACCCTATGTTTTACTACATATATATATATATATATACTATATTATACCTTGGTAAAATTTTTATCTTATTCTGTCTATGGTTTATTCACTTGTCATATTAGTTCTGCTCTTACTCTTATGCTTACGGTGTCTTTTGTAGATGGCTCGTCTTAGACACACTGCACGTAAGTCGGTGATTCCTTTCCTGCCGTCTCGACTTGTGGAGCGTCCTCTGCACCGCACCGTGTCCGGTCAGTCGAGTCACCTGGAGAGACTGCACCACCGCCTATGTGAGGAGCAGGAACGCCGGCGCCAGCACAGAGAGCAGCAGGGCTCTTCCTCCTCATCCCAGCATGAGGTGGAGTCCGTGAGGCCCCGTTCCTCTGTTGCCCAGCTGGAGGCGCCCCCTGCACCACCGCGGGACGCCTCGGCTATTGGAGGAGCTACCGGAGGAAGTCCTGGAGGGGACCCCGACGACGACGACTCAGACCACAGCACGGAGTCTTCTGAGCCGCAGGAGGCGGAAGGATGGGTCGCCTGACCCATCACCCGTGACGCCGCTCGCGGTTGTCACTTCCACGACGCACTCGACACCTTGCTGCGCCAGGCTTTTGACCGGCACACCTGGTCGATCGAGTATCGTTGTGTAGTCTACCAGCACAGTCGCGGGAGGTACCCGGACCGCTGGGAGGCTACCTGCCTAGTTCGCCGTCCGGAGGATGACCTCCGGGGTGCGGAGGCCGTTTCGGAGCACTATTCCATCTCCGAAAGGGACACTGCAGAGGCGGCTATGCAGGATGCAGCACGACGTGCACTCTCCCAGTACTGTTCTTTGTTCGGTGGGGTGACCGACGGTCTTAACCTTCGGTACTACCCCCGCCGTCCTACTGGCAGCACAGAGAGTGTGGTTGTCTCCCCTGTTGGTGAGGCTAACCCTAGGTTGAGCAGCACAGTCAACCTAGTCGCAGTGCTTAACACTGAGCTGGATCACTCTCTGGACGAGCTGAGCAGGGCTCGAACGGAGATTGCGGAGTTGCGTGCTGAGCTGGCAGAGCGCCATCACCAGGAGGGTGGTTCTCCCGCTCCTGTTGGGACTCAGCACCCATACCGCTCGCCGCCACGTGGTCACCACACTTATGGTTCCCCTGCCTGCAAGACCAGGATAGATCTGGATCCTTAGATCGTTAGCGTCGAAGTTTGTAATAATTCTTAAGTCAGATGTCTCGGTCTTAAATAGTTAGTTTAGTTTGCTTATCAGTTGCTTCCAATTAGCTTAGTTTGCTTATCAGTTGCTTGCATGCTTGTTATGGTGAACTTGTGCTGGATTTGAATCTTTGTAATGACTGTAGCCAACATGTGGGTTTCCCCTGCAGTTTGGCCTAGCTATAATGTTAATAAAGTCAGTTATTTAGTTGGGAAGCCATTTACTTCTACTTTCCTTCTTATCTGAGAAGCTGTGTTGAATCGTAATGAGGATCAGTGAAGCTCCTTGTTCACTCAGTGTCATGAAGAATTCTGTATTCTCTTTTCTTATGCTGGAGGGTTGTAAGATCAATGCTGATGTATGAATGTCTTCCACAGATGTCTGACAACAGGCGCCGATGCAACAGGCGTGCTCAGCAAGAGCAGCATGACTAGCAGGAGGAACAACAGAGGCAGCCTCCCCCGCCACCCCCGATGATAGTGGAGCAGATGTTCTTGATGCAGACTCAGGCAGTGCAGGCCATTGGGCAGACTCTGGCAGCCATGCAGCAGGCTCAACAGCAACCCCAACCCTAGTTGCAAGTGCAGATGCCCCAGATGCCACGGGATAAGCGTGGTGAGTTCATGAGAGGGCACCCTCCTACCTTCGCCCATTCTGCTGACCCCATGGATGCAGAAGACTGGCTGCGCGCAGTGGAAAGAGAACTACGCACCGCTCAATGTAACGACAGGGAGAAGGTTCTGTATGGTCCCCGTCAGCTAAGGGGAGCAGCCCAGTCCTGGTGGGAGTCCTACCTCGCCACCCATGCTGACCCCGAAGCCATCACCTGGGAAGAATTTAGCGAGAGTTTCCGCAGGTACCATGTGCCAGAGGGACTGATGATCGTGAAGAAGGAGGAGTTTCTGGCTCTGAAGCAGGGACCCCTGTCTGTTAGTGAATACAGAGACAAGTTTCTGCAGCTATCTCGTTATGCACCTGAGGATGTCAACACTGATGCTAAAAGGCAGTACAGGTTCATGAGGGGTTTGGTGGATCCCCTGCACTACCAGCTGATGAACCACACCTTCCCCACCTTCCAGCACCTGATCGATAGGGCAGCTATGACTGAGAAGAAGCGTAAGGATATGGAAGATCGGAAGCGCAAGATGAGTGGACCCCAGTCCGGAAGCATCAGCCGTCCACGTTTCTCAGGCAGTTCATCTCAGCAAGGCAGGCCTGGTCACCCACAGGGATATCAGAATCAGAATCAGCGTCCGCATCAGCAGCAGTTTCAGAGGCATTATCAACAGCAGCAGCAGCAGTATCGTTAGCACAGCCAGCAAGGAGGTAATCAGTATCAGAAGCAGAACAACCAGGCACCTCGCCTGTAACGCCCCGAATTTTGCAGTTGAATTTTTTTCTTTTCTTTACTCGCCAAAATTCGGGCGTTACCTTTTCTTTTTCTTTTTCCCCTCGCTAGACCTTGACTTTTTCCAAAGCTAGCGGGATTCGGTTTGGAATTCCCGTGTAAAGAAAACCATAAAACTGTTTTATGTTGTTTGATGCACCATGCCGAACTATGCATTCTTTGATTGTTTGAAAGTGCAAATGCATTCATCTAGAAAGATCGGATTTCGAAAATAAGGAGAAAACATTTTCTTTCTTTTTCTTTTTTTCCCTCTCTCCTCTTTTTCTCTCTCTCCCACGCCGTGGGCCGTCCCTTGGCCGGCCCAGCCGCCCCCTGCGCGCCCCCTCTTGGGCCTTGGTAGGCCCAGCCGCCCCCCCACCTCCCCTTTTCCCCCCAATCCCCTCTCCCTCCCTCTCATTTTCTCCCTCCTCTCCCTAAGCCGCCGCCGCCCCTACCCCTGCCCTAGCCGCCGTCCCCTGGTCGCCGGCCCAACCGCCGCCCTCGCCGTCGGCCGCCCGCGCCGGTGAGCCCCCCTTCCTCCCTCTCCCTCTCCTCTCCCCTCCCCTTTCCCCCAGCCGCCCGGCCGCGCTCCCCGGCCCCTCGCCGCGCTCCCCGGCCCGCCTGGCCGCGCCCCCGGCCGCCTGGCCGTGCCCTGGCCGGCCCCGGCCGCGCCCAGCTGTGACGGAACCTCCCAAGTAATCAGGCCCACCTACAGTTGTCCTTGTCTAACAGACATCAGACACCCTGTAGATGTTCCTAAGTTACTTGACAAGCTCGGTATCTTTCCTTACCTCACCAGGAACGTTTTACCCGTCTTGCAGACATTACAGATCATCGGAGATAAAGATATGCGGAAGCGATTTACATAATCTTACATTTATTTCCAAAGTAAGCTCAAGTTAAGTTATTACAGACCAGTTCTAAAAGTGAGTGCATAAAAGTAATAATTATACAAACCAGGGAGACACCAACTTCTCCCGAAAGTCTATAAACAAAAGATTCTAGATGGAGGACCGAGTCCTCCCGCACTTCAGTCTTGGTTTTCTCCTTTGGGAACCACCTTAGCACAGAAGCAGCAGAAGTCTGCTACTTCCTCACCTAAAAACAACAAAGGGATAAACCCTGAGTATGGAATTACTCAGCAAGTCTTACCCGACTAAGGAAAAGACTCTCAAGGGTATGCTGGATATATGGAAGTCAAGGTAAGGCTTTTCAATAGTCAAAGACTCTGTTTTGCAGAAATGCTTACTGAAGTGGATCCTTAAAAATCCAATTTTATTTGTCAAGTTAGGTAAAGTTACCTGCACTAGAGTTCTTTCTACCCTAGTTCAATCACTGGTCCTGCACTAGCCAATTTCTTAACCAAAAACCCATCATCTTTAGTGGAATGCTACGTGTAAGTCAGTGGCCAAGTCTCCATAACCGCGGAGGTACGGCGATCCGAATCGATTATACTCAGCTGAGGATCTCCAATCACACGACATATGTAGCACTTAACCCTTGCATATGTCAACCCGCCACCGGGGTTCTTAAGACCGGATCAGGTTCACGCAAACCGAGAGCACAGATACACCACCGTCCAGCCTCTTGCCACGGAGGGTACACGCTACTCTCGCCACCGCTCCACTCCCATTTCGTGTTATCTTATTCCGGCCTTAGTCTACCCGAGGCAAGGCTTACCCATGACGAGGCATGTGACCAGTTAAAGGGTCCTCGGTCAGCAGGCCTACATCGAGGCGGTCCTTAATCGACTCAGACGGAGACACTACACCGAGACTCTCTTCTCGTGCAAGTCACCCGCCCGGTCTCAGCTTAATTATTTCAAACCCAAAGTTTGGTACCTGACAGAGGTACATCTTTTCCGATGTTGAATCCATCACGGCCGTGATGGATCCACCATCAAGTTTTATTTTCAAAAACATCCCTCCCACTTTGCCAAACATCTTTTGTAAAACAAATCCTTTTGTTTTTCTAAAGCAATACTAAGCAAAGTAAAACCTTTTTGTAAAAACAGGATTTCAAGGAGGGTAATCAAAATCAAGGAAGGCAATGCAGGAATTGTTTAATCAATCAACTCCTATCACCTAATGCAGCAAGTAAGTGAGAAAGATTTTAAAGACATCAAGGAAGGTGGCAAATGCACCGGGGCTTGCCTTTGTTATCAGAGGTGTCTGGCTCGGATCCACAGATATCAAAATAAAAGCAGTTATCTGCCTGGGGATCAGAGGTGGGTGGTATCCCTTCTTCAAGAACTTCTTCTTCTTCTTCTTGCTCTAATATAACCATATACCTACATAAGGATGGATGTCATGGAATGCTCATGAGGATGCAAAGGTAGCATAAACTTGTTATTTATGTCTTGAGTACAACTTTCCTTCACGGTACTCCGAGAACCTAGGGTTTCCGGAGTCAGTAAAGGAGTTCATGGAGCAGGGGGGGTGGTTTTAGGTTTAGTGATCAAACAAGGTCCAAATCAAACCAAACTCTACCTATGGCTTCTAAATAATGTGATAAGCTCACATAAAAAGTTTGGGAAATTTTGGACTTATTATTTATTCTCTAAAAATCCAGAATCAATAGTTTAGGCTATTTTAAATATCCTAAAATTCCCTGTTTAAACTAAAAATCATAAAACTATTTTTATTAAATACTATGGAAAATAACAAGCCTAGGAAAATTGGTCTCATAATTTTAGGATTTTTCTACTATTTTCTACAGATTTCTATAGTTCTGCTGTAAAAGAAAAGGAAAACGATAAAACAGTACTGGGCCGTTTCTGGCCCAACAAGCCCAGGCCCAGGGAGAACAGCGCCCGCGCCCGCGCGCGCGCGTCCGCGCCCAGGCAGTTTTGCAGAAAGGGCCTCGCGCTTCTGGTTAATCCGAAAAAGGTCCTTTTACTATTGTACGCAGTCACTGACGATTTGCAGAAACGCCCTCAAGCTTCTGTTTCTTTCCCGCGATAACCCCTGACCACGCCGCGCCATGGATCCTTCCCGGCATGACCCGTACTGGACATGGCCGGCGATGATCGTCCAAGCTAACTATCGGAGAGGCTCTACGGACCTAAGACGACCTAAGAACGGCCCTCAATTTCGAGCGGTGCTCCAAGAAATTGTTCTGCCCACGCTCAGGGCGGAAAACCGGGGCGTCGAGCTCACGTTCCCGTACAACCATGGCCGGACTGAGCAAACGGACGCCACCGAGAGCATCACAAGCATGCAGAGGCACGAAAACGACACATGAATCGAATGGCGACGTACCAGAACGAGCTGGCCACGGGAGGGCTAGTTTTCACGGCGGCGGAGATCGATTTGGGGGAAACGTGGAATTAAGGCTCGTCGGTGAACTACTGGGAGCAATACTGGACGTCGAGGTTCTAGATAAAGTTACGAAGCTAACGGTGGGCTCAATTTATAGGGAACGACGGCGGCGGCGATCAATTTGAGGAGGTTGTGATGGCGGTCGGAGAGGTAGACGAGCTCAGTACGGGGAAAAGTGGCTTTCACCGTGGCAGTAGCTCCGGTGATCGCCGGGCATGCAATTGGTGAGTCACGGCGATGCAGTGGCGAGGTTTGGACACGCGGCGGACCCAGAGACGGCTCAACGGCGACGAACCCCTTTAACCACGGGCGGTGAGCAAGGGGAGGAGTACCGCGGCTGACCGAGTGGCTTCCAGCTCACCGGCGGCGAGGATTCTTACTGGGCTGTGCTTATCTGAGGACCACGGCGCACGAATCCCGGTGACCAATGATCAACGGTGGCAGGCCGCCGGCGGCGAGCAAGCAATGCTGGCGTCCTGATCCTGTTTGACTACTGTACCATCAGAACTCCCATCAGAGCACCTGACAGAGCAACTTTAGAGCCATTTTTCTCCAATTTTTATGTGAAACCAATGCCAACCTTCTGCAGCAAAGTTGTAGAGCTATAATTCATCTATAACTTTGATACAATATGCTCCCACAAAAAGTCACTGGATCCCATTCAAAATCGAGCTCAAAGTTGATCCTATCACACTGTTACTGAAGATTCAGTCTAGGAATTGTCTGACAGCCAAACTTTGAGCTGGATTATCTCCAATATTTTCTTATCAACTCTGCTCCCACTCTTAAGCAAAGTTGTTCTCCTATAATTGGGCTACAATTTTGATGTGGTGACCTAGGGCAAAAACCCTATGCTTTGAAAGTTACAAAGCCCCAAAGTTGGGCCAAAACTTTGAAATTTCAGACTTAGTTTAGAACTCAATAGGGTCCATTTTGCAAATAAGTCCAAAACCAAGGGTTTTGCTTGTAAATATCCTCAAATGTGGACCAAATGACTTTATGGTTTAAAACATACTAGTTTTTACACTTTAGTCCAATTGTGCATCAATTTTGCACATAGGTCCCTAGGGTTTGGACTTTGGGTTTTCCAGGGTTCCAATTAGGGTTTCTGGCATCCCAGGGGTATAAATGTGATTCAACTTAGTGTTTGGGGATATTGTATGGCTTTTCTCACAAGCCCTAAAGTTTTTCTCAACTTGGATTAAGTTTTGCCCCTTTAACCACTATTTAGGGTTAAGTCCTTAAACCAGGGTCCTATTTGCAAAACAGTAAAACAATACAACTTGTTTGAAATTTCTGCCTAGTGAATGCACTCTAGGTGTGTCAAATATATGCCATGCCCATGCTCATGATGCCATGCTCAAGTTTTAGTTATAGTAACACCAGGGGTGTTACACCAGCCGCGCCCCCGGCCCGCCCCAGCCGCGCCCTCGGCCGCGCCTGGCCCCTGGCCGCCCGCCCAGCCGCGCCCCCTGCCCGCCGGTTCGGCCGCGCCCCTGGCCGGCCCAGCCGCTCGCCCAGCCGGCCGGTTCAACCGCCTCCGGGCCGGTTCAACCGCCCGGTTCGGCCGCCCCGGCCGCCAGCTCGGCTGCCCGCGCCCGCGCCCGCGCCCAGCTCGGCCGCCCTGCCCCCGGCCAGTTCAACCGCCCTAGGGCCGGTTCAACCGCCCCCCCTGTTTTTTTATTTTTTTTTATTTTATTTTTATTTTATTTTATTTTACTTTCTGTGATCATAGTTATTTTATTTCAGGTAGGCTAATCATTGTTCATGCTATTGAAATAGGAAGCTCAATTTAAAATTCCGTTATGCTAGTTGATTCACGTAATTAATTGTTTATCTCATTCAATGTTGATCAACTAAAAATGACTGGGTTTCCATTAGTGTATATAACAGAATTCTTTTGTTAAGAACCAATTGTAACTGATTATTAGTGCATAAGCTTTAACCCCCCCCTGCGAGACCCTTTCCCCGTTTCTTTCTAACCATAACAAATGCGATATCGAATGTCATACTTGATGCATACTCACTTTATTTGTTCCCTTGTATGGTGTACTGTTCTTTTGTATTAAATATGTGGATGTATGTATGTTTGCGCTCGCATAGAGAACGATCCGGTCGAAGAGCCCGAGGAATTCGCAGGAGAAGCCCCTGAGCAGCAGTCGGTTGGTGGAGGCAAGTGTCCTTTGACCTATCTCTGTCCTATTCATTCTTTAATTCACCTCCCGCATTACACATTTATACTTAAGGATTGACTAGCTTTTGTTATTCATGTCCTTGTTTACCTATTTGGGTCGGATTATTACTGCTTAGTCTGATGCTAATGCTCAACTCTAATCAATGAACATGATGTGATTATCTATGATACGCTGTTTTCCCCTTCTTATTTATGATCATACTTGTGGCATTTAAGGGGACTCGAGCGGTTTCTCGAGTGCCTCTCCGTAAGGACCTGTTCAATGGATGACCGCCCGGGAAAACAGTGCAACCATGAGGGTGGAATGGGACGCCCTTAGCTGAATAATTGGAGGAACCGGGGTGTAGTCCGCTTAGCCGTTGTGCCGTCAATGGGGCTCGGTGTATGCGGCTCGCTCTGCCAAGGTTGATTTGTCCCTTGGGGAGGAGTGCGGTACATTTAGGAAACCTAACGGGCGGCTACAGCCTCGGGGAATCTTTGTAAAGGCTACGTAGTGATGCCCTGCTGGACCACCTAGGTAGTGGTCAATGGGGAGTCGCTCTCTCCGGGCAGAAAGGGAATCACGGCTTGTGGGTAAAGTGCACAACCTCTGCAGAGTGTTATGAAACTGATATATCAGCCGTGCTCGCGGTTATGAGCGGCCAAGGGAGCTCCAGAGATTAGTGATACTTGATCAGAGACATTTTGGTACAGGTGGCAATGAGATTGATGATTCTGATTATGATTATGGTGCTGGTAAGTGGTATTCTTTCCGTTTGGAAAGGATACATTGGGCTAATAACTTGGGTTAATGTTAAAACCTGGCTCTCTACTAGTAAGTAATAACCTGACCAACTAAAAGCAACTGCTTGACTTATCCCCACATAAAGCTAGTCCACTACAGCCAAACAGGATACTTGCTGAGTATGTTGATGTGTACTCACTCTTGCTCTACACACCAAACCCCCCCAGGTTGTCAGCATTGCAACCACTGCTCAGGAGAAGATGAAACTGTGGAAGGAGACTTCCAGGAGTTCCAAGACTACGACGAGTTCTGGGCGTGGGTTAGCGGCAACCCCCAGTCGGCTGCCTGTGAAGGCCGTGTTATCTACGTTTCTTTTCCGCACTTTGATTTATTGTAAGAACTATATGGACGTCTCAGACGTATGATGTAATCGACTATTATTTCCCTTTTAATACTATTTGAGCACTGTGTGATGATGTCCATGTTATGTAACTGCTGTGTACGTGAATAACTGATCCTGGCACGTACATGGTTCGCATTCGGTTTGCCTTCTAAAAACCGGGTGTGACATAAGTGGTATCAAAGCCGTGCTGACTGTAGGACCGCTAACCTAGAGTAGAATGGTCGTTCTAAGGATTATAGACCTCTGTCCTTGCCTTGACTTTGATATCCCTTCAAAAGTTGGTCCTACTGACCAAACCTATGTTCTACTATATATTATACCTTGCTGAAAATTTTGTTTATTCTGATCCTTCATTTACTTATGATTCATTATTTGCTGGTCATATTACTTCTGTTCTCACCCTTTTGCTTGCGATGTCTTTTGTAGATGGCTCGACTTAGACACACTGCACGAAAGTCCGTCATCCCATTCTTACCCTCCCGCCTTGCTGAGCGTCCGCTTCGCCGTCCCGTGGCCGGACAGTCCAGCCACTTGGAGAGACTGCACCACCGCCTGCATGAGGAGCAGGAGCGTCGACGACAGGAGCAGCGGGACTCTTCCTTCTCGCTCCAGCAGGAGATAGAGTCTGTGAGGAGCTGCTCCCCTGTGCTTCCCCTGGAGGCGCCCCCTGCACCACCACTGGGCGTCCCAGCTTCTGGAGTAGCTGCTGGAGGAGACCCAGACGACGGAGGTGGCGACGACAGCTTGAGCCACGACCTCGACTTCTCTGCTGACCATGAGCCGGAAGGATGGGTTGCTCGACCCATCACTCGCGACGCTGCTCGCGGGTGTCACTTCCACGACGCGCTCGACACCCTGCTACGTCGGGCACTTGACCGGCGTACTTGGTCCATCGAGTATCGCTGTGTGGTCTACCAGCATAGTCGCGGGGTCTACCCGGACCGCTGGGAGGCGACCTGCTTGGTGCGCCGTCCGGAGAACAGTCTCCAGGGCGCGGAGGCTTGCTCAGAGCACTATTCTATCTTTGAGCGGGACTCAGCTGAGGCAGCCATGCAGGATGCTGCACGGCGTGCGCTTTCGCACTACTGCTCGGTTCTCGGTGGGGTAGCTGACGACCTCGACCTGAAGTATTACCCCCGCCGTCCATCTGGCAGCACAGGAGGCGTGATTGTTTCACCTGCTGGTGAGGACAATCCTAGGTTGAGCAGCACAGTCAACCTAGCCGCCGTGCTAAACACGGAGCTGGACCATGCATTAGATGAGCTGAGTAGGGCTCGTGCTGAGATCGCCCTGCTGCGGGCTGAGCGCGCGGAACGTCGTCACTTGGATGATGGTTCCCCCGCTCCCGTCGGGACTCAGCACCCGTATCGCTCACCTCGGCGTGGACTCCAGTCTTATGGCAATCCCGACTGCAAGACCAAGATCAATCTAGAACCATAGATTGTTAGAGTTGGATCTTGTAATTAATACGAAATATATATACATAGAAGCTTCAGTCTTAGCGTTAGTCTCAGTCTTAGTTAGTCTTAGTTAGACAGGGTAGTTTGCTATATCCTGTGCATTTATGTTTGTCATGATGAACTATGTTTGGTTTGGATCTTTGTAATGATTGTCACCAGAGTGTGGGTATCCCCTGCATTTTGGTTTATCTATTATGTTAATGGAGTTAGTTATATAGTTGGGAAACCTTTATTCTACTTTCCTCTTTATCTGAGAAGCTGTGTGGTCTGTGTTGGAGATCAGTGAAGATGCTCATCTGTTCAGTGCTGTTGGAGAATTCTATACTCTTTTCTTATGCTGCAAGATTTGCCAGATCGGTTCTGATGTGTGGTTGCGTTCTGCAGATGTCAGAGAACAGGCGCAGAGGAGGAAGGCGTGCTCAGCAGGAGCAAGCCGGTCAGCAAGATGAGGCGCCCCAGCAGCAGCACCTGCCGCCCCCGCCCCCGATGTCGATCGAGCAGATGTTTCTGATGCAGACTCAGGCAGTTCAAGCCATCGGTCAGACTCTGGCCGCCATTCAGCAGCAGCAGCAGCAACAGCAGCAGGCTCCACCCCAGCCTCAGATGCCTCAGATGCCCAGAGACAAGCGTGCTGAATTCATGAGAGGTCATCCCCCAACGTTCGCTCACTCTTCTGACCCCATGGATGCTGAAGATTGGCTGCGCACTGTGGAGCGGGAGTTGCATACCGCTCAGTGTGATGACAGGGAGAAAGTCTTGTATGGTCCCCGTCTGTTGAGAGGAGCAGCCCAATCATGGTGGGAGTCTTATCTCGCCACCCATGCCAACCCCGATGCCATCACCTGGGAAGAGTTCAGAGGTAGCTTTCGTCAGTACCATGTGCCTGCAGGTCTGATGACAGTGAAGAAGGAGGAGTTCCTGGCCCTTAAGCAAGGGTCATCGTCTGTCAGTGAGTATCGAGACAGGTTTCTGCAGTTGTCTCGCTATGCTCCTGAAGATGTCAACACCGATGCCAAGCGACAATACTGTTTTTTGAGAGGCTTGGTTGACCCTCTGCAGTATCAGTTGATGAATCATACCTTCCCGACATTCCAGCACCTGATTGACAGAGCAATCATGACAGAAAGGAAGCGTAAGGAGATGGAGGATCGTAAGCGCAAGATCAGTGGACCCCAGCCTGGAAGCAGCAGCCGTCCCCGTTTTTCAGGCAATCAACCTCAGCAGTTCAGGCAGCACCAGCTCAGGTTGGAAACAGAGCATGTTTCCACTGTGGAGAGCAAGGCCATTGGGTGATGCAATGTCCGAAGAAGGCAGCCCAGCAGCAGTCAGGCCCCAATGCCCCAGTGAAGCAGAATGTGTCCCAGCCTGGAGCAGGCAACCGCCCTCAGCAGCGCTATAATCACGGAAGATTGAATCACTTGGAGGCTGAAGCAGTTCAGGAGGCCCCCGGCATGACAGTAGGTATGTTCCCAGTCGATTCCCATATTGCAGAAGTGTTATTTGATACTGGAGCAACGCATTCTTTCATTACTGCATCATGGGTAGAAGCACATAATCTTCCAATTACTGCCATGTCAACCCCCATTCAAATTGACTCAGCTGGTGGTAGAATTCGAGCTGATAGCATATGTTTGGATGTAAGTGTGGAAATAAGGGGGACAACATTTCCCGCCAACCTTATAGTAATGGGTACTCAGGGAATAGATGTCATCCTAGGGATGAATTGGCTAGATAAGTATCAGGCAGTTATCAGTTGTGATAAGAGGACAATCAAGTTGGTGTCCCCACTAGGAGAGGAAGTGGTGACCGAGTTAGTCCCGCCTGAGCCGAAGAAAGGAAGTTGTTATCAGATGGCTGTCGATAGCAGTGAAGCAGACCCAATTGAGAGTATCAAGGTTGTGTCTGAATTCCCAGATGTGTTTCCAAAGGATTTACCGGGTATGCCACCAGAGCGGAAAGTTGAGTTTGCCATAGAGCTTCTTCCTGGAACCGCCCCTATCTTTAAGAGAGCTTACAGAATATCTGGACCAGAGTTGGTTGAGCTTAAGAAGCAGATTGATGAGCTGTCAGAGAAAGGTTACATCCGGCCAAGCACCTCGCCTTGGGCCGCCCCTGTCTTGTTTGTGGAGAAGAAAGATGGCACAAAGAGGATGTGTATCGATTATCGAGCTTTGAATGAAGTCACGATCAAGAACAAGTATCCCTTGTCCAGAATAGAAGATCTGTTTGACCAGTTGAGAGGAGCCAGTGTGTTCTCCAAGATTGATCTGAGGTCAGGTTATCATCAGCTCAGGATCCGACCTTCGGACATTCCGAAGACGGCATTCATTACCAAGTATGGGTTATATGAGTTCACAGTGATGTCTTTTGGTTTGACCAATGCACCAGCGTTCTTTATGAACTTGATGAACAGTGTATTCATGGATTATCTTGATAAGTTTGTGGTGGTATTCATTGATGACATTCTGATTTATTCTCAAAGCGAAGAAGAGCATGCAGATCATTTGAGGATGGTATTGCAGAGATTGCGAGAGCACCAGTTGTATGCAAAGTTGAGCAAGTGTGAGTTCTGGATCAATGAAGTCCTGTTCTTGGGTCACATAATCAACAAAGAAGGATTGGCTGTGGATCCGAAGAAAGTGGCAGACATTCTGAACTGGAAAGTGCCAACGGATGCTCGAGGAATCAAGAGTTTCATTGGAATGGCCGGATATTATCGGCGATTCATTGAAGGGTTTTCGAAGATTGCGAAACCAATGACAGCGTTGCTAGGCAACAAGGTTGAGTTCAAGTGGACCCAGAAATGTCAAGAGGCCTTTGAAGCGCTGAAAGAGAAGTTGACAACAGCGCCTGTCCTAGTCTTGCCTGATGTGCACAAGCCCTTCTCGGTGTATTGTGATGCTTGTTACACAGGTTTGGGATGCGTGTTGATGCAAGAGGGAAGAGTTGTGGCTTACTCGTCCCGACAGTTGAAGGTTCATGAGAAGAATTACCCAATCCATGATCTAGAGTTGGCAGCAGTGGTTCACGCACTGAAGACATGGAGGCACTATTTGTATGGACAGAAATGCGATGTTTACACAGATCACAAGAGTCTGAAGTACATATTCACTCAGTCAGAATTGAACATGAGGCAGCGAAGATGGTTAGAGTTGATCAAAGACTATGAGTTGGAGATCCATTACCATCCAGGCAAAGCAAACATAGTGGCAGATGCTTTGAGCAGAAAGAGTCAAGTCAATCTGATGGTTGCTCGTCCGATGCCTTATGAGTTGGCCAAGGAGTTCGACAGGTTGAGTCTCGGATTTCTGAACAATTCGCGAGGAGTCACAGTTGAATTGGAACCTACCTTGGAGCGAGAAATCAAAGAAGCACAGAAGAATGATGAAAAGATCAGTGAGATTCGGCGACTAATTCTAGATGGCAGAGGCAAAGATTTTCGAGAAGATGCAGAAGGCGTGATATGGTTCAAAGACTGCTTGTGTGTTCCCAATGTCCAGTCTATTCGGGAGTTGATTCTTAAGGAAGCTCATGAGACAGCTTATTCGATTCACCCTGGCAGTGAGAAGATGTATCAGGATCTGAAGAAGAAATTCTGGTGGTACGGAATGAAGAGGAAAATCGCAGAGCATGTGGCTATGTGCGATAGTTGTCGAAGAATTAAGGCAGAGCACCAGAGACCAGCTGGATTGTTGCAACCGTTGCAGATCCCTCAGTGGAAATGGGATGAAATCGGTATGGATTTCATAGTCGGATTGCCTCGCACTCGAGCCGGCTACGATTCTATTTGGGTAGTAGTGGACCGTTTGACCAAGTCAGCCCACTTCATACCTGTCAAGACCAGCTACAACAGTGCAGCATTGGCAGAGTTGTATATGTCTCGGATCGTTTGTCTTCATGGTGTGCCAAAGAAGATAGTGTCAGACAGAGGGACGCAGTTCACCTCTCATTTCTGGCAGTAGTTGCATGAAGCCTTGGGCACACATCTGAATTTCAGTTCAGCTTATCATCCGCAGACAGATGGCCAGACCGAAAGAACCAATCAAATTCTTGAAGACATGTTGAGAGCCTGTGCGCTGCAAGATCAGTCCGGATGGGACAAGCGATTGCCTTATGCAGAGTTTTCCTATAACAACAGTTACCAGGCCAGTTTGAAGATGTCACCATTTCAAGCGCTCTATGGAAGGAGTTGTAGAACTCCGTTGCAATGGGATCAGCCTGGAGAGAAGCAAGTGTTTGGGCCAGACATTCTGCTTGAAGCCGAAGAGAACATCAAGATGGTCCGAGAGAATCTGAAGATAGCGCAATCAAGGCAGCGAAGCTATGCAGACACAAGAAGAAGAGAGCTGAGTTTTGAAGTCGGAGACTTTGTCTATCTGAAAGTGTCACCGATCAGAGGAGTCAGAAGGTTCGGAATCAAAGGCAAGCTAGCACCCCGCTACATTGGTCCGTACCAAATCCTCTCAAAGCGTGGAGAAGTGGCCTATCAGCTCAGTTTGCCAGAGAATTTGTCAGCTGTGCATGATGTCTTTCATGTGTCTCAGTTGAAGAAGTGCTTGCGTGTGCCAGAAGAGCAGTTGCCAGTGGAAGGTCTGGAAGTCCAGGAGGACTTGACCTATGTTGAGAAGCCAGCTCAGATCCTTGAGGTTGCAGATAGAGTCACCCGAAGGAAGACCATCAAAATGTGCAAAGTCAGATGGAATCACCACTCTGAGGAAGAAGCAACCTGGGAGCGTGAAGATGATTTGATGGCTAAGTACCCAGAGCTCTTTGCTAGCCAGCCCTGAATCTCGAGGGCGAGATTCTTTTAAGGGGGATAGGTTTGTAACGCCCCGAATTTTGCAGTTGAATTTTTTTCTTTTCTTTACTCGCCAAAATTCGGGCTTTACCTTTTCTTTTTCTTTTTCCCCTCGCTAGACCTTGACTTTTTCCAAAGCTAGCGGGATTCGGTTTGGAATTCCCGTGTAAAGAAAACCATAAAACTGTTTTATGTTGTTTGATGCACCATGCCGAACTATGCATTCTTTGATTGTTTGAAAGTGCAAATGCATTCATCTAGAAAGATCGGATTTCGAAAATAAGGAGAAAACATTTTCTTTCTTTTTCTTTTTTTCCCTCTCTCCTCTTTTTCTCTCTCTCCCGCGCCGTGGGCCGTCCCTTGGCCGGCCCAGCCGCCCCCTGCGCGCCCCCTCTTGGGCCTTGGTAGGCCCAGCCGCCCCCACCTCCCCTTTTCCCCCCAATCCCCTCTCCCTCCCTCTCATTTTCTCCCTCCTCTCCCTAAGCCGCCGCCGCCCCTACCCCTGCCCTAGCCGCCGCCCTCGCCGTCCCAACCGCCGCCCTCGCCGTCGGCCGCCCGCGCCGGTGAGCCCCCCCTTCCTCCCTCTCCCTCTCCTCTCCCCTCCCCTTTCCCCCAGCTGCCCGGCCGCGCCTGGCCCCTGGCCGCGCTCCCCGGCCCCTGGCCGCGCTCCCCGGCCCGCCTGGCCGCGCCCCCGGCCGCCTGGCCGCGCTCTGGCCGGCCCCGGCCGCGCCCAGCCGCGCCCCGGCCGCGCCCCCGGCCGCGCCAGCCGCGCCCCCGGCCGCGCCAGCCGCGCCCCCGGCCCGCCCCAGCCGCGCCCTCGGCCGCGCCTGGCCCCTGGCTGCCCGCCCAGCCGCGCCCCCTGCCCGCCGGTTCGGCCGCGCCCCTGGCCGGCCCAGCCGCTCGCCCAGCCGGCCGGTTCAACCGCCTCCGGGCCGGTTCAACCGCCCGGTTCGGCCGCCCCGGCCGCCAGCTCGGCTGCCCGCGCCCGCGCCCGCGCCCAGCTCGGCCGCCCTGCCCCCGGCCGGTTCAACCGCCCTAGGGCCGGTTCAACCGCCCCCCCTGTTTTTTTTATTTTTTTTTATTTTATTTTTATTTTATTTTATTTTACTTTCTGTGATCATAGTTATTTTATTTCAGGTAGGCTAATCATTGTTCATGCTATTGAAATAGGAAGCTCAATTTAAAATTCCGTTATGCTAGTTGATTCACGTAATTAATTGTTTATCTCATTCAATGTTGATCAACTAAAAATGACTGGGTTTCCATTAGTGTATATAACAGAATTCTTTTGTTAAGAACCAATTGTAACTGATTATTAGTACATAAGCTTTAACCCCCCCTGCGAGACCCTTTCCCCGTTTCTTTCTAACCATAACAAATGCGATATCGAATGTCATACTTGATGCATACTCACTTTATTTGTTCCCTTGTATGGTGTACTGTTCTTTTGTATTAAATATGTGGATGTATGTATGTTTGCGCTCGCATAGAGAACGATCCGGTCGAAGAGCCCGAGGAATTCGCAGGAGAAGCCCCTGAGCAGCAGTCGGTTGGTGGAGGCAAGTGTCCTTTGACCTATCTCTGTCCTATTCATTCTTTAATTCACCTCCCGCATTACACATTTATACTTAAGGATTGACTAGCTTTTGTTATTCATGTCCTTGTTTACCTATTTGGGTCGGATTATTACTGCTTAGTCTGATGCTAATGCTCAACTCTAATCAATGAACATGATGTGATTATCTATGATACGCTGTTTTCCCCTTCTTATTTATGATCATACTTGTGGCATTTAAGGGGACTCGAGCGGTTTCTCGAGTGCCTCTCCGTAAGGACCTGTTCAATGGATGACCGCCCGGGAAAACAGTGCAACCATGAGGGTGGAATGGGACGCCCTTAGCTGAATAATTGGAGGAACCGGGGTGTAGTCCGCTTAGCCGTTGTGCCGTCAATGGGGCTCGGTGTATGCGGCTCGCTCTGCCAAGGTTGATTTGTCCCTTGGGGAGGAGTGCGGTACATTTAGGAAACCTAACGGGCGGCTACAGCCTCGGGGAATCTTTGTAAAGGCTACGTAGTGATGCCCTGCTGGACCACCTAGGTAGTGGTCAATGGGGAGTCGCTCTCTCCGGGCAGAAAGGGAATCACGGCTTGTGGGTAAAGTGCACAACCTCTGCAGAGTGTTATGAAACTGATATATCAGCCGTGCTCGCGGTTATGAGCGGCCAAGGGAGCTCCAGAGATTAGTGATACTTGATCAGAGACATTTTGGTACAGGTGGCAATGAGATTGATGATTCTGATTATGATTATGGTGCTGGTAAGTGGTATTCTTTCCGTTTGGAAAGGATACATTGGGCTAATAACTTGGGTTAATGTTAAAACCTGGCTCTCTACTAGTAAGTA
Source organism: Zea luxurians (assembly GCA_029449295.1). Classification (NCBI taxonomy): domain Eukaryota; kingdom Viridiplantae; phylum Streptophyta; class Magnoliopsida; order Poales; family Poaceae; genus Zea; species Zea luxurians. Next base: position 10,010,841 of record JAOPSE010000086.1, read on the forward strand.
ATAACCTGACCAACTAAAAGCAACTGCTTGACTTATCCCCACATAAAGCTAGTCCACTACAGCCAAACAGGATACTTGCTGAGTATGTTGATGTGTACTCACTCTTGCTCTACACACCAAACCCCCCCAGGTTGTCAGCATTGCAACCACTGCTCAGGAGAAGATGAAACTGTGGAAGGAGACTTCCAGGAGTTCCAAGACTACGACGAGTTCTAGGCGTGGGTTAGCGGCAACCCCCAGTCGGCTGCCTGTGAAGGCCGTGTTATCTACGTTTCTTTTCCGCACTTTGATTTATTGTAAGAACTATATGGACGTCTCAGACGTATGATGTAATCGACTATTATTTCCCTTTTAATACTATTTGAGCACTGTGTGATGATGTCCATGTTATGTAACTGCTGTGTACGTGAATAACTGATCCTGGCACGTACATGGTTCGCATTCGGTTTGCCTTCTAAAAACCGGGTGTGACATTGCCTTCCTGCCCCAGCAGCAAACCAGAGCAACCAAGCAGCCCCAGCACAAGGAGGAGGCAGAGGATGTTTCCACTGTGGAGAACAAGGCCACTGGGCGATGCAATGCCCGAAGAAGATGGCGCAGCAGCAGACCAACCCCAATGCTCCAACAAGGCAAGGTGTACTGCAGCCGGCAGCAGGCAATCGTAACCAAGCGTACAACCGTGGAAAGGTGAACCACCTGGAGGCCGAAGCGATCCAGGATGCACCAGATGTGGCAGTAGGTATGTTCTCAGTCGAATCTCATCCCACGAAAGTGCTATTTGATACTGGTGCAACTAATTCATTTGTCACTGCAACCTGGGTAGAATTGCATAACATCTCAGTAGAGGCAATGATGCCGCCCATGAGGATTAATTCAGTTGGTGGCAAGGTGCAAACAGATAAAATATGCTCAAATATAAGGGTGGAAATAAGGGGGATAGGGTTCCCCAGTGACTTAATAGTAATAGACACCCCTGGGATAGATGTCATTCTAGGGATGAATTGGTTAATGAGGTATGAAGCGAATATTAGTTGTGACAAGAGGACCGTAACATTGAAGTCCCCGTCAGGAGAAGAGGTAGTGGCCGAGCTAAGGATGCCTAAAGCAGCGGAGGGTGTCTGTCACCAGATTTCAGTTGATAGTAAGGAGCCCAACCCGCTCGAGGCTATCAAGGTTGTGTCGGACTTTCCGGACGTATTTCCTGAGGAGCTAATGGGCATGCCACCCGAGAGAAAAGTCGAATTTGCCATAGAGCTTATCCCTGGTACCGCCCCCATTTCCAAAAGAGCCTATCGAGTGTCTGGACCAGAATTGGTGGAACTCAAGAAGCAGATAGATGAGATGTTAGAGAAGGGTTACATCAGACCAAGTACCTCGCCTTGGGCCGCTCCGGTGTTGTTTGTAGAGAAGAAAGATGGTACCAAAAGGATGTGCATAGATTACAGAGCCTTGAATGAAGTCACTGTCAAGAACAAGTACCCCCTGCCAAGGATAGAAGATTTGTTCGACCAGCTCAGAGGTGCCAGCGTATTCTCGAAGATAGATCTGAGATCAGGTTACCATCAACTCAGAATCCGACCCTCGGACATACCGAAGACGGCATTCATCACCAAGTACGGGTTATATGAATTCACAGTGATGTCCTTTGGTTTGACAAATGCACCAGCCTTCTTTATGTACCTGATGAACAGTGTGTTCATGGATTATCTGGACAAGTTTGTGGTAGTGTTTATCGATGATATTCTCATATACTCTCGAAGTGAGGAAGATCATGTAGAGCATTTGAAGATGGTATTGCAAAGACTTCGAGAGCATCAGTTGTATGCCAAGCTGAGTAAATGCGAGTTCTGGATTCATGAAGTCTTGTTTCTGGGTCACATCATAAACCAAGATGGGTTGGTTGTGGATCCAAAGAAAGTAGCAGATATCCTGAACTGGAAAGCACCAAAGGATGTTCGTGGGATCAAGAGCTTCATTGGAATGGCTGGGTATTACAGGCGTTTCATCGAAGGCTTCTCAAAGATTGCTAGACCAATGACAGCGTTACTAGCGAAGAAAGTTGAGTTTAAGTGGACCCAAAAGTGTCAGGAAGCATTTGAAGAACTGAAAAATAGATTGACTACAACTCCGGTGTTAGTCCTGCCTGATGTTCACAAGCCATTCTCAGTGTATTGCGATGCTTCTTACACTGGATTGGGATGTGTGCTAATGCAAGAAGGAAGAGTTGTAGCATATTCATCTCGGCAGCTGAAGATCCATGAGAAAAATTATCCCACACATGACCTGGAGTTGGCAGCAGTAGTTCATGCTTTGAAGACCTGGAGACATTACCTGTATGGGCAGAAGTGCGACATTTACACAGATCATAAAAGTCTGAAGTACATATTCACCCAGTCAGAGTTAAACATGAGGCAGTGAAGATGGTTGGAATTGATCAAAGACTATGAGTTGGAGATACATTACCATCCGGGCAAAGCCAATGTTGTTGCAGATGCTCTGAGTAGGAAGAGTCAAGTCAATATGTTGGCCACGTACCCAATGCCATATGAGTTAGCCAAGGAGTTCGACAGACTGAGTCTTGGTTTCCTGAACAGTACGCAAGGAGTAACAGTGGAATTAGAGCCCACCCTAGAGCGGGAGATCAAAGAAGGGCAGAAGGATGATGAAAGCATCAACAAAATCCGACAGCTAATCTTAGAAGGAAGAGGCAAAGACTTTCGAGAGGATGAAGAGGGGGTAATATGGTTCAAGGACCGATTGTGTGTCCCCGACCTCAAACCTATTCGGGAACTGATCCTAAAGGAAGCTCATGAGACAGCCTACTCCATACACCCGGGAAGTGAAAAGATGTACCAGGATTTAAAAAGGAGGTTTTGGTGGTATCGCATGAAAAGAGAAATCGCAGAATATGTCGCCATCTGTGATAGCTGCCAAAGAACCAAAGCAGAGCATCAAAGGCCCGCCGGATTGTTGCAGCCATTGCGGATTCCTCAGTGGAAGTGGGATGAGATCGGGATGGATTTTATAGTTGGCCTACCTCGTACCCGGGCCGGCTATGATTCCATCTGGGTGGTTGTGGACCGCTTAACAAAGGTGGCCCATTTCATACCTGTGAAGACCACATACACCGGAGCAACGTTAGCTGAGTTATACATGTCACGGATAGTCTGCCTCCATGGTGTGCCGAAGAAGATAGTGTCAGATCGAGGAACGCAGTTCACCTCTCATTTTTGGCAGCAGCTACAAGAAGCTTTGGGCACACATTTGAACTTCAGCTCGGCTTATCACCCGCAGACAGACGGTCAGACTGAAAGAACTAACCAGATCCTAGAAGATATGCTGAGAGCCTGTGCGTTGCAAGACAAGTCAGGATGGGACAAGAGATTACCTTATGCAGAATTCTCCTACAACAATAGCTATCAGGCTAGCTTGAAGATGTCGCCGTTTCAGGCACTCTATGGGCGGAGTTGTAGGACTCCGCTGCATTGGGACCAGCCTGGAGAGAGACAGGTGTTTGGCCCCGACATCCTGCTTGAAGCCGAAGAGAATATCAAAATGGTTCGGGAGAACCTGAAGATAGCCCAGTCAAGACAGCGAAGCTATGCGGACCGAAGGAGAAGATAACTGAGTTTCGAAGTGGGGGATTTCGTCTATCTGAAGGTGTCACCTATCAGGGGAGTCAGAAGGTTCGGAGTTAAAGGCAAGTTAGCACCCCGGTACGTTGGACCATATCAGATTCAGGCAAAGCGTGGAGAAGTGGCTTACCAACTCAACCTACCAGAAAGTTTGTCAGCAGTGCACAATGTGTTCCACGTGTCGCAATTGAAGAAGTGTCTGCGAGTGCCAGAAGAACAGTTGCCAGTGGAGGGTTTGGAAGTCCAGGAGGATCTGACATACATAGAGAAGCCAACGCAGATTCTGGAGTTTGCAGACAGAGTCACCCGGAGGAATACCATCAGAATATGCAAAGTCAGATGGGGTCACCACTCCAAGGAAGAAGCAACCTGGGAACGAGAAGATGATCTGAAAGCCAAATACCCTGAACTCTTTGCTGACCAACCCTGAATCTCGGGGGCGAGATTCTTTTAAGGGGGATAGGTTTGTAACACCCTGAATTTGGGGGTATAAAATTTCTTTGCTCATATTCACAAATTCAGGTGTTACTTCCCTTTTCTCATCCTTCCCCAATCTTTTCTTTCTCATTTCTATAGGAGAAAAGTGCTTATTTTATTTGTAATAATAGTGTGATAAGTTAAACCCTAAGGGAGTATGAATTGTTGCATCATGTTGAACCCTAGATTTCACTTTTGTTTGGTGCATAATTCTCAAAAGGTCTAATTTGAATTTGTGGCTTATTTGAATTTGAATCAAATGGAGAAAATAAAAAGAAAAGAGAAAGGAAATTCCAGAAATAAAAAGAAAAGGAAAGCAGCCCACTATCCCCGCCCCCTCGGCCTTTCGGCCCATCAAGCCCAACCCGCGCGCGCGCCTTTCCCCCCTCTCCTCTCTCTGCCTGGCGGGCCCCACCTGTTGGCGCTCCCGCTTCACCGCGCGTGCGCCATCTCCCTCTCTCTGCTCGGCCGGCCCCGCCTGTCGGCGCAGCCGTTCCCCGCGTGCGCCCGCTCCCTCGCTCTCTCTGCCCGTGGGCCCGGCCCGTCAGCCCCGCTTTCCTCGCGCTCGCGCCCGTTTTCTCCTCTCTCTCTCTGCGCCGCGGGCCCGAGCTGTCAGCTCTCTCGTCCTCGCGTAACCGCCGCCGCGCGTGCCGCGGTCTCCGCGCCCACGTCGCGCGAGGGGCTCGCCCCACCTCGCCCTTGGCCACTTGAGCCCCGAGCCTTGCTCGCCATCTCCCCCTCCCTCATTTGCGCACCAACCGGCCCTCTCTCTCTTCCTCTCCCTCGCTGCGCGCACGCCCAAGCGCCACCGCCGCGAACCGCCGCCGCCCGAGCTCGTTTCCCGGCCGCCGTTGGAGCTCCGCCGTGTCCATTGCCACGGTGAGTTTCGCCCCGACGTCCGCAACCCGGAACGCGCTCCAATTTCCCCTTCCCCTCCCTATTTCTCTCTGCCCGCGCTCACCCGCCGTCCGCCGTGCAGCCGCTACCGTCGACCCGGGCCACCGTCGCGTCTCCATCGCCGCCGAGGAGTCCCCGGAGTTCGCCGTGAGGTAAGGAACCTCTCCCGCCCCTATTGGCCCTTGTCTTGCACTCTGTCGCGCTTAATTCCTCGCCGGAGACCCTTAGCGCCGCCGCCGAGCCGCTTCGCCGTGAGCTGCCCTCCTCCGGTGCCCCTGCCCCGACCCAGACCCCACCAATAGGTTTCCCGTGCCCTCCCCAACCTCCCCGGCCACTCAGGTCGCCCCGGGAACCCGCAGGGCCCCCGCTCCCCTCGTCTCCGGCGAGCTCCTCTGCCGCGGGGGTGAGCGCCGCCGCCCCAGCTCGCTGAAGGAGACGGGAGCCAGCCACCCCATCCCCGCCGTCTATCTCAGATCGGACGGCACGGATTCAAATAACCCGAACCCAACCTCAACCGTCCGCCCAAGATCCAACGGCCCAGAGCCGTTTCCCCGCACCCCGCCTCTCTGCCAACTGGGCCCCGCCTGTCAGCCGTTCACCCGCGCGCTCGCTCTGCCCGCCCGGTCCCGCCTGCCAGTCGCCTGCGCCCCGCGCTGCTCGCCCGGTTCCGCCTGTCAGCCGTTCGCCCCGCGCTGCCCGCCCGGCCCCGCCTGTCAGCCGCCCAGGCCGCCGCGCGCCCGCGCGCCCGCCGCAGGATCTAATCCTGGCCGTTGATCTGAGATCTAACGGCTGTAAGCGCCCGATACCCCTTCGCCCGCGCGTTTTCTTAAAGAGACCCCCGGTTTTCCGGATTTTGCGCCCGCCGTCCCTGGTTTCTTGCAGTTAGGTCCTCGGGCCTTTTATTTAATTCAAAATAGGTCCTTAGGGTATATTTTTAACCCCTAAACTTGTAAAATTCATAACTTTGCCATATGAACTCCAAATTAGGTGCTTCAAATTGCAAAATGTTCATAATATTATTATCTATCTGTTTATGCAATGTTTCCCTGCTGTTTCCATGTCCCAATTAATGGTTAATCATTAGGATAGGATTAAGGTTATTGGAACCTTATTTGAGATAAATAAAAGATAGTAGACTTTAATAAAAGTTGGAGCACTTAAGTTTATGGACTTAAACACCTAAGTTTAGGAACTTAAAACCAGATAATGATTTAATCCCACCACTGACTTAAACCTGATTAGTGGATAATGAATCCTTTTGTATAGTCCTCTACCCTAGACCTAGGGAATACCAGAGTGCCTATCCCTTTTCTATTATGAACTTGTGATCTCTCTGCTGCATATGTTTGGTATATTGTTTTTGTTTGTTATTTCCCAAGTGCATAGTGTGAATGATTACTTTACGTAGACAACGAGCAGTCTGTGTTTCCCGAGGAAGTTGCAGAGGAAGTTCCTGATCAGCAGTTTGGTGAAGGCAAGTGTCCTCAGTCCCATTATGTCCCATTTATTTTATAATACACTGTCCCGCATTACTTACTTGAAACCTAAGGATTGACTAGCTTTACACTTTACTTTATCCTTGATGACCTTATGGGTTATTATGGTTAGCATTCTGCTATTGCCTTAACTTAATCAATGAACATGATGTGAATATTTATGATACTGTTATCCTGATGATGTTGATGATCTTGTGATACTCTAGGGGGCTCAGGCTGTTTCCTGAGTACCTCTCCGTAAGGACCTGTTCGTTGAGAGACCACCCGGGATAACAGTGCAACCATGAGGGTGAAATGGGGCGCCCTTAGCTAAATAATTAGAGGAACTAGAGGCGTAGTTGCTTCGCCGTCATGCCGTCAATGGGGTCCAGGCACAGTGCTTGCTCTGCCGAGGCTGAGTGCCGAGGTTCTTTCGTTTTGCTTTTGTTAGTCACTTTCCTGCGGGGAGGAGTACTGTGTTTATCAAACTGGAGAAACCTAACGGGCAGCTATGATCTCTAGGGAGTCTTTGTAACAGCTACGTAGTGATACCCTGCCGGACCACCTAGGTAGTGGTCAATGGGGATTAGCTCTCCCTGGGCAGAAAGGGAATCATGACTCATGGGTAAAGTGTGCGACCTCTGCAGAGGGTAGTGAAACTGATATATCAGCCGTGCTCACGGTTAAGAGCAGCCTTGGGATCCTCTTTGATTAGAGATAAAGATGGTTCGAGATACAAGGATTATGTTATGGTTTTGGTTCGAATATGATGATGTTGTTCCTCGATGAGGAAATGGTTCATGGGTTGGTTAATGCTAAAATCTGGCTTCTACTAATGATAAATACCTGACCAACTAAAAGCAACTGCTTGAACCTAACCCCACATAAAGCTAGTCCACTTCAGCCAAACGGGACATTTGCTGAGTACGTTGATGTGTACTCATCCTTGCTTTACCACCAAACACCAGGTTGTCCGCATTGTAACCACTGCTCAGGAGAAGGCGAAGCCGTGGAAGGAGACTTCCAGGAGTTCCAAGACTACGACTAATTCTAGGTGTGGGTTGGCGGCAACCCCCAGTCAGCTGCCTGTGAAGGCCTTATCTTTACTGCGTTTCGCTAGCACTTTGATTTAACTGTTAAGTTGATGACTATGTGGATGTCTATGACTCTGTGATGTAATAAGTTAATACTCTTTTAAGTTATTATTCGAGCAATGTGCATTGATGTTCATTTATGTAATTGCTGTGTACGTGAGTTCTGATCCTGGCACGTACATAGTTCGCACCTGGTTTGCCTTCCAAAACCGGGTGTGACAGAGGGACTCCCCGGGCTGCTGGCGACAGCTTCGGAGGTCCCACGAGTTCCCTGGGCGCACGTACGTGCCTTGGAAGTTCCCCGTGAAAGCTTTGACCAGATCGTCCCAGTCGGAGATCTGCGTAGGAGGCAGATGCTCTAGCCAGGCTCGGGCGGCGTCGGAGAGGAAAAGGGGTAGATTACGGATGATAAGGTTGTCATCATCCGCCCCTCCCAACTGGCAGGCCAGTCGGTAGTCCGCGAGCCACAGCTCCGGCCTCGTCTCCCCCGAGTACTTGGTGATAGGAGTCGGGGCTCGGAAACGGGCAGGGAACGGTGCTCGTCGTATGGCCCGGCTAAAGACTCGCGGGCCGGGTGGTTCGGGCGAAGGACTGCGGTCCTCCTCGCTGTTGCAGCATCCCTCGCGCCTGGGATGGTAGCCTCGGCGCACCTTCTCGTCGAGGCGGGCTTGATGTTCGAGATGGTGGTGCTCGTTGTCGAGGCATTCCCGGGCGGTGGGCGCCTCGTCCCGTGTACGCTCGGGACGGACCGAGGCTTCCCGAATGCGCCAGGAGGACACCGCGTGATGCTTCGAGGGGTCAGCTCGCCTACGGGAGGCGGAGCTCTCGGCTCATCGAACCGCGACGCCCTCTAGAAGATTCTTGAGTTCGCCCTGGATGCGCCGCCCCTCGGTGGTGGATGGCTCCGGCATGGCCCGAAGCAGCATCGCCATTGCAGCTAGGTCCTGGCCGGACCCGCTGACGACCGGAGGCAGCGCTGCCCTGGCATTGTCGACGATGCGGTGCCGGATGTCTTGGGCCGGTGATAGGCTTCTCCAGCGAGTGATCGGCCTGCCCACTCCTGTTCGATGTTCTGCCGGAGCTGCACAAGCCGGTCTGCTTCCCCGTCGACCCGGGCCTGCATCTCACGGATTTGCTCGAGCTGTATGTCCTGACCCCCCCGCAGGGACTGGGACGACAGCTAGCTCCCGCAGGATGTCAACGCGAGATGAGGGCCCAGGGGGATCGTCAACCTCTGGCATACCGAGGTGGTTGCCTTCGTTGTGATCCCCCAGATCAACGTGGAAGCATTCGCGACTCGAGCCATAACCTTCGTCGTCAAGGTCATGGCCATCGTCAGAACAACCGGAGAGGCAGTGGTCGCATGCGGACATGAAGCTCCGCATGGCACTAGGGTCATTGAGGGTAGAGAAATCCCAACCGGAGTCGGGGATGTCCTCCTCAGAACCCGCTGGCCTAGAGGTCGAGACGGCTATCAGTCGGTCCCAGGTCGACCACATGTGGTACCCCGGAAGGTTTGGATACGCCTTTATGAAGGTGCTCACCATCGCGGGGTCGCTAGGTGGATCGAAGCTAAACCGAAAAGGTACGGGATGGAAAACGGACAGTACCTCTTGGTCGTTGGACGGTGGTGAAGTTGCGTCGGGGGCGGTGCACACCGTTAACTCAGGTACGAGGGTAACGCCCAGCAGGCCTTTGCGAGAGTGCTAGCGTCATCAGTCCGCTTGGGGCTAACACGTTGCGGGGAAGTGACACTCGCCGTCGCCTCAGGTACGAGGGCAATGTCCGACATGTCCCGCGGGGGAGTGCCGGCGTCGTCGACTCACTCTGGTGCGACAGCCGACAAGGTGCCGCCTCCTGCGTGGCCATGGTTGCCCCATCTCCGCCTCCTCCGACGAGGATGGTGGCGGGGACAACCGGAGTGCTCCTCTTCTGCCGCGGGGAGACGCCGTCGTAGAACTCGCCGCCACCGGGCGAGTCGAAGACTGTCGTTGTCGTCACGCCGTGGGGGAAGGAGTACCATGTCGTAGCTGCCGTCGAGGGACATGAACTCGAGACTCCCGAAGCGGAGCACCGTTCTGGGCTGGAGAGGTTGCTGAAGACTCCCCATCTGGATCTCAACGGGAAGGTGTTCGTTAACACGCAGCAGGCCCCTACCTGGCGCGCCAACTGTCGACGTTTCGACCCCGGGGGGGGGGGGGGGTCCTTGGACCGACGAGTGAATTTTCGCTGCGTGTCCCTACCCAGATGGGTTGGCGCGGGATGGAACACAAGATGTGGGACAAGCCTTGTATTATCCTGCACCAGGGGTGCCGCTCGCAGTAGGGGTTACAAGCGTGTCGCGTGAGGGAGAGAGAGAGTGGGCTCGTACGCCGCTTCCCCTCGCGCGAACCCCCCGAACCTCCTTCAGGGTGGCCCTGGACACCCCTTTTATAGAGGCAAGGAGAGAGTCCAGGTGTACAACGGGGGGCGTAGCTATGCGCTAACGTGTCCGGTAGTGGAGTGCCTAAGCCCTGTGTACAAGCCAACGTGGCCGTCGGGGGAGAGCTTGGGCACTGTACATGTGATGGCGTGGCCGCCGGAGGAGCGCCTGAGACCTGTAGGAGCACAGCTGGCATCGCAGTGAGGACCCTGCTGATGTCTCCTTGCTGTCGTAAGGGGCTGAGAGCCACCGGCGTCATGGCGCATGCGGGGCACCATCATTACCCGTCGCCAGGGTAAGCCAGATGGGACGCCGGTCTTGTTCCTTGTAGCCTGAGCAGGCTAGGAGTAGGGGAATGATGTATCCCCTATCAGCACGGTCAGTCCAAGCCCAGGGTCGGTCGAGGCGGAGACTTCTCTTGTGGCCGAGGCCGGGGTCGGGCGAGGACGCGGTTCCTCCCGAGATCGGGGTCGAGGCCGAGTCTGGGGGTCGGGCAAGGCGGAGATCTCCTCCCGAGGCCAGAGCGTGAGGTCAGGCGAGGCGGAGCTTCCTGTGGCGCCCGAGGCTTGAGCTCGGTGGCTGATCGTGACCTGTTGTCAGTCGTTGCCGGGGTGGCTGACACGATAGTCAGAGCGGAGCGGGCGGCGCTGTTTTCCTGTCATATCGGACAGTAAAGAGGAGGGGCGAAGTGACTGTGGTCACTTCGGCCTGACTGACTGAGGCGCGTGTGTCAGGATACGGCGTCAGGCATCCCCCGCATTTAATGTGCCTGCGAAGCGGTCGGTTGGTGAGGCGGTATGGCCAAGGTTGCTTCTCGACGAAGCCTACCCGAGCCGGGCCTCGGGAGAGCCGAGGGGGCGCCTGCCGCCTGAGGAGGCCCTCGGGCAAGGCGTGAATTCGTCTGGGACCACTGTTCCTACCCGAGGCTGGGCTCGGGTAAGATCGCGTCCTTCGGGTTGACGAAGTCTTGGCTTGAACCGCACCCGTCAGTTGGTCTGAGGGTGTTAACCAGCCGTGATTAGGAGCGTTGGGGGTACCCCTAATTATGGTACCCGACATGCGCCTTCTCAGGTGCAAGGGGAATTGCGGCTGTCTTGGAGAAATCAGGTTGCGAACATGTGAAAATTCTGGCTCAAGCCGAAGCTACCTTATCTATTGATGATACAAAGGACCCCTCAGCCAAAGCAAGCTTAGGTGGTGGAAAATTCTTTACTGACATCTGGGAAAATGGCGGTCGAGGGATGGCCCACGAAATAATAAAAAAGAGCGAAAAAGATACTCACGATGAAAGGGAAGCTACGAAGGCGACCGAAAAGGCTGCGGAACTCGAAAAGCGGATAGGTACTGCATAATAGCTTTTAACTTTATTTTTATTTTTGCTACTTCTAATTTTATTTACGTTTTCTACGGCAGCCGAAATATCTCCTCCCCCAGAGCCCTTCGAGGTATTGATCGAACCAGAGGCAAAGGAACCAGCAGAAATCTTTAATATGGCCGAAAGCATTTTGGACGAAGTCGTTACTCAACTTCTGACCGAAGCTACGGACGAAGTTTTGAAGGAAGAATAATAGATATTGTAAAAACATTGTTAAAATGCCAATGTAACATTTGCTGGACTATGCTTGTATTATTTGGCACTCATGAGTTTTTAATGTAATGTATAAATGGCCTTGTAAATCATTTCTTTGCGATGCATGAAACTTTTATTGTACATACCGTTTTTGAGCCTTCGGCGAAAAAAATACCTTCCCTTCTTTTCAAGCTTCGTAAAGAAGAGCTTTTATGCTTCGTGAAAAATCCTCCAACCGTCGCAGAAACATTAATGCTTCATCAACAATAAACTTTTTCCTCCACTTTAGAGCTGATAAAGCTGCATCTCTTCGAAACTTATTTTGTGCCTTAGCACAATTTCACTTTTTCGAAGCATTCTCTGAAGGTCAACATTGTATCCCCTTCTTGCGCCATTAATGCAATATGATGTATGATGTTATGTTATGCGAATGATGTGATGATGTTATGCTATGCAAAATGATATTTGTGCCGAAGATACACACACATCCCCACTGTAGGATACACAATCTCTTTGTCATTTATTTTTCGGCTTCACCGCTTATTTTTCGGTGTATCAGCATTGACTTTTCGCTGTAAGTTCTGCATTCCCTTAGGAACGTCTTTGAACTTCTTTGCCTTCTATTTCGGCGGTATTCGCGTTGACTTTTCGCGCTTCGCCTTATATTTCGGCGGAATCAGCGTTGACTTTTCGCTGTAAGCTCTGCATTCCCTTTGGAACGACTTTTGAGCAGAAAACTTACACTGCGCTCCTTTGGGAACGACTTTTTGTAGCTTCGACAAACTTACGTTGGGTTCAATAGAACGTCTTTTTGTGCCTCGGCAACTTTTGGGACTCTATAAGTCTGTAGAAAAGATATATTTTTACTATGGCAAAAACGAAGCTATTACAAGGAATTAAAAACGACAAGAAAACCAAGTTTTCAACAACTGTTCCTTAATAAGAAAGAGAACGACAATGAATGTAAAAACTGATTCATGGGTAGGATATCTCTTAGTAGATATGCTTCGATTCTAGCATAGTACTGTTGACTGTGCGAGCTTCGGACTCCTCCCTGAAGTCTCTCTGTTGATGGGTCTGCTGATTCCCTTCTGGCTGTTGGCCGCGTGAATATGCAGGTTGTAGTGGTGGCGGGGGTGGAAGCTGTGGCCAGAATGCTTGTGGCTGACTAGCCGAAGCAACAGACGCTGCAGGATGATTACCTACATATTCTGGTATGTAGGGTGAGTGATACGAAGCAGTATGCATGACCTGCTTCGGCTGGTTCTGTTGAGCTGCAGCTTCTGCTATTTCCTTCTGTTTCTGAATGGTGACATGGCACATCCTTGTAGTATGGCCCTTGTTCTCACCGTAGAATAAGCAATAAATTTTCCTGGGCTGATCCCCAAACCTTCCTCCGAAGCCCCTAGCGCCTCTGCCCCTTGGAGCTGATGGCCGAGGATAGCTTTGTTGCTGCCCCGAAGCTTGCAAAGAATATTGCGGCCTCTGTTGTTGACTTCCTCTGTCGTCATTCTGGGCGGAATGAATTGATCTGATGTGCCTTGGGTGGATTCTCCCTCCGAAGCCCCTGGTCATCTCAAAGAACCTGTAGGCTTCCTCCCTTCTCTGACGAAAATCATTGTCAGCGCGGATGTATTCATTCATCTTTTGAAGCAATTTCTCCAGGGTTTGAGGGGGTTTCCTGGCGAAGTACTAGGCCGTAGGTCCTGGCCGAAGCCCCTTGATCATGGCCTTAATGACAATTTCATTGGGCACTGTTGGCGCTTGTGCCCTCAAACGCAAGAACCTTCGGACATACGCCTGGAGGTATTCTTCATGATCTTGCGTGCACTGGAACAAAGCTTGAGCAGTAACTGGCTTCGTCTGAAACCCTTGGAAACTGGTGATCAGCATGTCCTTCAGCTTCTGCCATGATGTAATTGTTCCTGGCCGAAGAGAGGAGTACCAGGTTTGCGCAACATTCTTGACTGCCATGACGAAAGATTTTGCCATGACTGCGGTATTGCCTCCATATGAAGATATAGTTGCCTCGTAGCTCATCAAAAACTGCTTCAGATCTGAGTGCCCATCATACATGGGGAGCTGGGGTGCCTTGTAAGACGGGGGCCAAGGTGTAGCCTGCAGTTCTGCTGACAGAGGAGAAGCATCATCAAAAGCAAAATTTCCATGATGGAAATCCTCGTACCATTCATCTTCGTTGAAGAAGCCTTCTTGATGAAGCCCCCTATGTTGAGGCCTTCGCTCTTGCTCATCTTGAGCAAGATGGCGTACTTCTTCAGTAGCTTCGTCAATCTGCCTCTAAAGATCGGCTAGTCGAGCCATCTTCTCTTTCTTCCTTTGTACTTGTTGATGAAGCATCTCCATGTTTCTGATTTCCTGGTACAACTCGTCCTCCTGGGGTGTTGGACTAGTGGCCTTCCTCTTCTGGCTTCAGGCCTCTCGAAGAGAAAAAGTCTCCTGGTTCGGGTCCAGCGGCTGGAGAGCAGCAGCTCCTGTCGCTGAAGCTTTCTTCGGTGGCATGACGAAGGTTAATGCTTGCCGAAGGTGGTCGAAAAGAGTTCACCGGAGGTGGGCGCCAATGTTGGGGACTTGCTCTCAAATGCTATAAATTGAGAACAAGGCAACACAAAAACATGTTATTTGTTAATGCCCTTCGTCCTTCGAAGCATTATTTCCTCAAGGATATAAATGATCTTTGGACGAAGGTCATGAAGGACATACCTTCATCATTCCAACATACATACATGTATAAATATTAACAACGAATGGAGCATGTAAAGCATAAAAAACAATGTGAACAATAACATTATTATATATATTTCTCAGTATAAAATCATAAGTAAATATAAAGACAATATTGAATTACGTTTGGTACCTTCGGCTTGACAGAAAACAAAGATACGGGCGTGACGCAAAAGAAAATGTCAAGTTAGCGTCGTACTGTTCATCTATTTATAGGCACGGGACGCAGCCCATGTGAAATTACATCCACGCCCTTTACATTTGCTAATGACTCTAAGGTAATCCATCAAGGTCTGAATAGCCTTTTCCTTTTTAAGTCGGTTTCCCTTTCTACTATCATGCCGAAGCTCTTCGGCATATAGCTTCGGCTCTGTGCCAACCTTCGCATTCTTTGTGTTTCTTCACGCTGGTTCTGATCCGAGCCCGAAAGTACCTGTTCATGTATTATACTCCAGAAACATTGTTAAACTATGTTTTTGAGGACCTTCGGAGGCCGAAGGCCCCCAACACGGTTAGTCTCAAAGGGTCAAGTTGTAGCATTTCTCCCCCTAAATATGTGCATCATTCACACGTGGACTTGTGAGATCCGGGGATCCCTTGCACAACTTGAGCACCATACTTAAACAATGATATGCATAAAAGAACATGATCAAAGGCATAAAACACATGTATGCTCTATATCAATCCAAGTTACACGAATCTAAGACATTTAGCTCACTACGTAGCCTGCAAAAGGTCTTCTCATCTAAAGGCTTGGTAAATATATCGGCTAGCTGGTTCTCGGTGCTAACATAAAACACTTCGATATCTCCCTTTTGCTGGTGGTCTCTCAAAAAGTGATGCCGGATGTCTATGTGCTTTGTGCGGCTGTGTTCAATAGGATTGTCCGCCATGCGGATTGCACTCTTATTGTCACTTAGGAGTGGGACTTTGCTCAGGTTGTAGCCAAAGTCCCAGAGGGTTTGCCTCATCCAAAGTAGTTGCACGCAACACTGTCCTTCGGCAACATACTCGGCCTCAGCGGTGGATAGGGCAACGAAAGCTTGTTTCTTAGAACTCCACGACACCAGGGACCTTCCTAGGAATTGACACGTCCCTGTTGTACTCTTCCTATTGACCTTACATCCAGCATAGTCAGAGTCTGAGTATCCAATTAAGTCAAAGGTAGACCCTTTTGGATACCAGATCCTGAAGCAAGGCGTAGCAACTAAATATCTAAGGATTCGCTTAACGGCCACAAGGTGACACTCCCTTGGGTCGGATTGAAATCTAGCACACATGCATACGCTAAGCATAATATCCGGTCTACTAGCACATAAATAAAGTAAAGACCCTATCATAGACCAGTATGCCTTTTGATCAACGGACTTACCTCCTTTGTTGAGGTCGACATGTCCGTCGGTTCCCATTGGAGTCTTTGCGGGCTTGGCGTCCTTCATCCCAAACCGCTTGAGCAAGTCTTGCGTGTACTTCGTTTGAGAGATGAAGGTGCCATCCTTGAGTTGCTTCACTTGAAACCCAAGGAAGTACTTCAACTCACTCATCATCGACATCTCGAATTTCTGTGTCATCACCCTGCTAAACTCTTCACAAGACTTTTGGTTAGTAGAACCAAATATTATGTCATCGACATAAATTTGGCATACAAAGAGATCACCGTCACAAGTCTTAAAAAGAGTTGGATCGGCTTTCCCAACCTTGAAAGCATTAGCAATTAGAAAATCTCTAAGGCATTCATACCATGCTCTTGGGGCTTGCTTAAGTCCATAGAGCGCCTTAGAGAGCTTACACACGTGGTCGGGGTACCGTTCATCCTCAAAGCCAGGGGGTTGCTCCACGTACACCTCCTCCTTGATTGGCCCGTTGAGGAAAGTGCTCTTCACGTCCATTTGGAACAACCTGAAAGAATGGTGAGCGACATAGGCTAACAAAATACGAATCGACTCTAGCCTAGCCACAGGAGAAAAAGTCTCCTCAAAGTCCAAACCTGCGACTTGGGCATAACCTTTTGCCACAAGTCGAGCCTTGTTCCTTGTCACCACCCCGTGCTCGTCCTGTTTGTTGCGGAACACCCACTTGGTTCCCACAACGTTTTGCTTGGGACGTGGCACCAGTGTCCAAACTTCATTTCGCTTGAAGTTGTTGAGCTCTTCCTGCATGGCCAACACCCAGTCCGGATCTAGCAAGGCCTCTTCTACCCTGAAAGGCTCAATAGAAGAGACAAAGAGTAATGCTCACAAAAATTAGCTAATCTAGAGCGAGTGGTTACTCCCTTGCTAATATCACCCAATATCTGGTCGACGGGATGATTCCTTTGAATCATCGCTCGAACTTGAGTTGGAGGGGCCTATGGTACTTCTTCCTCCTCATCTTGGACATCCTGTGCTCCCCCTTGATCACACGCCTCTTCTTGAGGGACATGTTCGTCATCTTGAGTTGGGGAATGCACCATCATTGAGGAAGAAGGTTGATCTTGCTCCTTGTGTTCCTGTGGTCGCACATCTCCAATCGCCATGTGCGAATTGCGTCCGTTGGAACATCATCCTCATCTACATCATCAAGATCAACTTGCTCTCTCGGAGAGCCATTAGTTTCATCAAATACAACGTCGCTAGAGACTTCAACCAAACCCGATGATTTGTTGAAGATTCTATACACCTTTGTATTTGAGTCATAACCTAACAAAAACCCTTCTACAGCCTTGGGAGCAAATTTTGAATTCCTACCTTTCTTCACTAGAATGTAGCATTTACTCCCAAAAACTCGGAAATATGAAACGTTGGGTTTGTTACCGGTTAGAAGTTCGTACGACGTCTTCTTGAGGAGGCGGTGAAGGTAGACCCGGTTTATGGCGTGGCAGGCTGTGTTCATAGCTTCCGACCAAAACCGCTCGGGCGTCTTAAACTCTCCAAGCATTGTCCTCGCCATGTCTATAAGCGTCATGTTCTTCCTCTCTACCACACCATTTTGCTGTGGTGTGTAGGGAGCGGAGTACTCGTGCTTGATTCCTTCCTCCTCAAGAAACTCCTCCACTTGAAGGTTCTTGAACTCGGACCCGTTGTCGCTTCTAATCTTTTTCTCCTTGAGCTCAAATTCGTTTTGAGCTCGCCTTAGAAAGCGCTTGAGGGTCCCTTGGGTTTCTGATTTATCCTGCAAAAAGAATACCCAAGTGAAACGGGAAAAATCATCATCAACAACAAGACCATACATACTTCCCCCGATGCTAAGGTAGGCGACAGGTCCGAAGAGGTCCATATGCAGTAGCTCCAGAGGTCTTGATGTAGTCATCACATTCTTGTTGTGTTGAGCGCTTCCCACCTGTTTACCTGCTTGACAAGCTGCACAAGGTCTATCTTTTTCGAAAAACACATTTGTTAGACCTAACACATGTTCTCCCTTTAGAAGTTTGTGAAGGTTCTTCATCCCAACATGTGCTAGACGGCGATGCCACAGCCAGCCCATGCTAGTCTTAGCAATTAAGCATGCATCTAGACTGGCCTCCTCCTTCGAAAAATCAACTAAATAAAGTTTGCCGTCTAGTACACCCTTAAAAGCTAATGAACCATCACTCCTTCTAAAGACAGACACATCTACATTTGTAAATAAACAATTGTAACCCATATTACACAGTTGACTAACGGACAACAAGTTATACCCGAGCAATTCAACTAAGAACACATTAGAAATGGAATGCTCGGATGAAATAGCTATCTTCCCTAGTCCTTTAACCTTGCCTTGATTCCCGTCTCCAAAGATGATCGAATCTTGGGAATCTTTGTTCTTGATGTAGGAGGTGAACATCTTCTTCTCCCCCGTCATGTGGTTTGTGCATCCGCTGTCGATAATCCAGCTTGACCCCCGGATGCATAAACCTGCAAGGCAAATTAGGCTTGGGTTTTAGGTACCCAACACTTGTTGGGTCCTACAAGGTTAGTAACAATAGCCTTAGGGACCCAAATGCAAGTCTTATCTCCTTTGCACTTGGCCCCCAACTTCCTAGCAATTACTTTCTTATTCTTACTACAAATTGCAAAAGAAGCATTGCAAGCATGGTAAATTATAGAAGGTTCATTACTTACTTTCCTAGGCACAGGAACAACATTTTTCTTAGGCATATTTCTACCATGCACAACAGAGGAACTCGAAGCAATCATAGCATGTGAATCATAAGCATAACTTCTATGAGCATTTCTATAAAAGTTTCTATTACTATAGATGAAAGCATGATTCCTTTGAACATTATTAGTCATAGGGGCCTTCCCTTTCTCCTTGGCGGAGATGGGAGCCCTTTGACTTGTTAAGTTCTTGGCTTTCCTTTGAAAGCCAAGCCCATCCTTAATAGAAGAGTGTCTACCAACAGTGTAGGCATCCCTTGCAAATTTTAGTTTATCGAAGTCATTTTTGCTAGTCTTAAGTTGGGCATTAAGACTAGCCACTTCATCATTTAATCTAGTAATGGAAATTAAATGTTCACTACAAGCATCAACATTAAAGTCCTTACACCTATTGCAAATCACAACATGTTCCACACAAGAACTAGATTTATTTACTACTTCTAGCTTAGAATTTAAATCATCATTAATACTCTTTAGATTAGACACAGTTTCATGACAAGTAGACAATTCACAAGAAAGCGTTTCATTTCTCTTAACCTCTAAAGCAAGAGACTTTTGCACACTTACAAATTTATCATGCTCTTCATATAAGAGATCCTCTTGTTTTTCTAAAAATCTATTCTTTTCATTTAATGCATCAATCAATTCATTAATTTTTTCTATCTTGGTTCTATCTAGACCTTTAAACAAGCTAGAATAGTCTATCTCATCATCACTAGACTCTTCATCGCTAGAAGAAGCATATGTAGAGGTATCTCGAGCACTTACCTTCTTCTCCTTTGCCATGAGACAGGTGTGACGCTCGTTGGGGAAGAGAGACGACTTGTTGAAGGCTGAGGCGGCGAGTCCTTCGTCGTCGGAGTCGGACGAAGAACAATCCGAATCCCACTCCTTGCCGAGGTGAGCCTCGCCCTTTGCCTTCTTGTAAGACTTCTTTTTATCCCTCTTCCCGCCTTTTTCTTGTCCCTGGTCACTATCATTATCGGGACAGTTAGCAATAAAGTGACCAGTCTTACCACACTTGAAGCAGGAGCGCTTTCCCTTTGTCTTGCTCTTGTTGGGATGCTCCTTGCGACCCTTTAGCGTCGTCTTGAAGCGCTTGATGATGAGGGCCATTTCTTCCTCGTTAAGCCCGGCCGCCTCAACTTGCGCCACCTTGCTAGGTAGCGTCTCCCTGCTGCTTGTTGCCTTGAGAGCGACGGGTTGAGGCTCGTAAACGGGCATTGGGCCATTGAGAGCATCATCCACATAGTGGATTTCTTTAATCATCATCCGCCCGCTCACAAATTTTCCGAGTATCTCCTCGGGCGTCATCTTTGTGTACCTAGGATTTTCACGAATTGAGTTCACAAGATGAGGGTCAATGACAGTAAAGGACCTGAGCGTAGGTTGGACGACGTCGTGGTCTGTCCGGCCATCTCGTGCTCCCATAGCTCCTGATTTTGTTGACCAAGGTCTTGTGCCTGTTGTACATTTGCGTTGGCTCCTCTCCCCTGATCATCGCGAACCTTCCTAGCTCGCCCTCCACCAACTCTATCTTGGTGATTATGGTGGCATCATTCCCCTCATGTGAGATCTTGAGGGTGTCCCATATTTGCTTGGCATTATCCAAGCCGCTCACCTTGTTGTATTCATCCCTGCACAACGAAGCTAACAAAACAGTGGTAGCTTGTGCATTTTTATGAATTTGTTCGTTAATGAATACTGGGTTATCCGTACTATCAAATTGCATTCCATTCTCTACTATCTCCCAAATGCTAGGATGGAGAGAGAAGAGGTGACTACGCATTTTGTGACTCCAAAAAGCGTAGTCCTCTCCATCAAAGTGAGGAGGTTTACCAAGAGGAATAGAAAGCAAATGAGCATTGGAATTATATGGAATACGAGAATAATCAAAAGAAAAGTTTGAGTTGACTGGTTTCTTTTTCTCGTCGTAGTTGTTGTCTCTTTGGGAAGAAGAGGACTCGTCGCTGTCGTAGTAGACGATCTTCTTGATACGCCTCTTCTTCTTCCCGTCCTTCTTCTTATGACTCGAGCCAGAGTCAGTAGGTTTGTCGTCCCTTGGCTCATTGAAGATGGGCTCCTTCTCCTTATCGTTGACCACCATCCCCTTTCCCTTAGGATCCATCTCTTCGGGCGATTAGTCCCTTTTGTGAAGAGAACGGCTCTGATACCAATTGAGAGCACCTAGAGGGGGGGTGAATAGGTGATCCTGTAAAAACTTAAGACTTATTGCCACAAAAACTAAGTTAAGTGTTAGTGCAATAGAATCAAGTAGCTGGAGAGGAGAACTTGTAAAACACATAAACCACAGAGAGAAACAACACAGTAGACACAGTGGTTTATCCCGTGGTTCGGCCAAGTACAAAACTTGCCTACTCCACGTTGTGGCGTCCCAATGGACGAGGGTTGCACTCAACCCCTCTCAAGTGATCCAACAATCAACTTGAATACCACGGTGTTCCTTTTTCTTATCACTTTTCCCGTTTGCGAGGAATCTCCACAAGTTGGAGTCTCTCGCCCTTACAACAAATATCAATGTAAAAGCACTAGAGTAAGGGAGGGAAGCAACACACACAAATCCGCAGCAATACGCACACACAGGCCAAGACTTGAGCTCAAATGAAATGCAACAAGTTCACCACTAGAACGGAGCTCAAATCACTAAGAAAATCAATCGAGTGTGCCAAGACGGAGTGTGAGAGTCTTAGAATATTCAGAGTATGCTTGGTGTACTCCTCCATGCGCCTAGGGGTCCCTTTTATAGCCCCAAGGCAGTTAGGAGCCGTTGGAAGCAATCTGGGAAGGCAATTCTTGCCTTCTGTCGGGTGGCGCACCGGACAGTCTGGCGCACCACCGGACATGCACTGTTCATAGTCCGGTGCAGATCTCCTTCCAAAAATAGAACAGTCGACCGTTGCAAAAATGGAGTCGTTGGCACACCGGACACTGTCCGGTGCACACTGGACAGTCTGGTGCCCCCTGCCGACCGTTGGCGTGGCCACGCGTCATGCGCGGATTGCGCGGCCGACCGTTGGCGCAGTCGACCGTTGGCTCACCGGACAGTCCGGTGCCTCACCGGACCGTCCGGTGAATTATAGTCGTACACCGTTGAACGATTCCTGAGAGCGACGACTTCGCCGCAGACGGCTCACCGGACAGTCCGGTGCACCACCGGACAGTCCGGTGAATTATAGTCGTACACCGCCGTCAGTTCCCGAGAGTGGCCTGTTCACCGAAGGCTGGCCTGGCGCACCAGACACTGTCCGGTGCACCACCGGACAGTCCGGTGCGCCAGACTGCGCTGAGTCTTGGCTGATTCAGCCAAGACTTTTTCCTTCTCTCTTTTCTCTGATTCTAGCAATTAGACAAATATATTAGTACACAAAAAACAATGTACTAAGTCTAGAATCATACCTTCTTGTTGATTTGCACTTCATCACTCATTTGGCACAAGATTGCTCACTCAATACGTGTTGGGCACTTAATCACCAAAACTATACTAGAAATGGCCCAAGGGCACATTTCCCTTTCAAGTAGTAGTGATGATGAAGGTGAGCGAAACCCTCTCTAGATGAGCTTGCGGAAGCCGTAGAATTTTCTAGGATGTTTGCACTAAGCAAAAAGCTCAACTTAAAACTTTGAAAAATAAGTTGGTTAGCTCTCAAAATGATTACAAAGGTTTGCTAGAAAAATTTGAAACTTTAGCAAACTTAAATAGTGAGCTATCAACTAAAATTGAGCTATTAGAATCTAGTGCTCCATCCACTGCTACCGATGATAGCCTCATTAAAAAGAATGAAAAACTCAAGGCTAAGTTAGCTAGCTCCCAAGAAGCTATTGAAAATCTACTAGAGAAAACGGAAATTCTTAGCATACACAATAAAGAGCTAACTACTAAGCTAGAAAACATTGGTAGCACCCCAGCAGCATCTTTAGTTGAAATACCTGAAATAATTAAGAAAGATGCTTCTACTTCCTGCTTTGATTTAATTAATGATTCTAACCCCTGCAACCAAGTTGTTGTTGAGAATATTGTTGTAGAAACATGTTCGGATGAGGTTGCAAAGGAAAATGAACAATTAAAGCAAGAAGTGGCTCGCCTTGGAAAGGCTTTATATGATAAAAAAGGCAAAACCAAACAAATCTGACCTCCACAGGATAACACCACTGCGGGAGTGAACAAGCCTATGGAGGGAGAAACTGTGATTTGTAGGCTATGCCACATGGAAGGCCACAAGTCTTTCCAATGCAAGGCGATGACCGGGGACAAACAAAGGCAAAAGCTCAAGCAAAAGCCATCAAGCAAAGTCTCCAACACCTACATCAAAAAGGTGAATAAAAAGGACGCTACACCATATTTGATCAAGAAGAAAAAGAATGGAAAGGTGATAGCAATCAAGGCCAACAAGTAAGCCAACAAAGGAAAGAGGGCCAAACGCATCTGGGTGCCAAAGGAAATAATTTCAACCATGAAAAGCACCAAGAAGGTTTGGATCCCGAAAGGGAAGTGAGTGGACCGAAGGTCTTCGGGAAATTTGGAGACTTGGCAAATTCGGGATGTATATCATAGGATACATCATATTGGATCAAGTTTATTGCCAAGTGGGTTAGTGAAAATTTTGGACCCAAATTTCCCACCCATGACTAAGGTAACTAGATTTATTGTATTTCTTGTTTTTAGATATGCGTATCTATCTACCTTTTATCTAGTTTACCTTTCTTGCCTAGTATTACATTTGTTATTTACTTTTGTTTAAAATTCTGCATACTAGGTAAATCACATGGTAGGATTGCTTGCTTTCAATTTATATACTTAAGCAAACCTACATGGCTTAAAATGTTTATTTAAGCACGACACATAGCTTCTATATCACTCCATAGTAAATGATGCATCAATTGAAAATTTTGATTTCTACAAGTTGTATCATTTAACTTATATGTGCCAAAGTTCGGATTGTACATAATTTGCCCCTCTTGATATCAAATCAAAGTCCATGTCTCCTACAAGTATTCAAAACTTGTATGCACACCTTGAGGGGGAGGTTACTCTATAATCTAATACTTTGAGACTAACACCTTTTCAAGTCTATTTCATGTGATAGTCTCATTGTAAGGAAAATGAAGTCCCCGGAGAAAGACAACAATCTTCCACTGCAAAATCTCCAAGAACTCTCATGTCTCTCAAGCTCGCCATTGCATTTCAATCGGTATCTTTTGAGACTACATCTAGTATCATTTACATGTCTTCTCCAAAATTTGATTAGACTATATTTCATATCATATGCTTCCATGTTGCTAAAAATGCATAAGTGGTTAACTCATATTCTGTTACCTATGCATAAGGGAAGTTAGTCTTTTCAAATCATGTCTTGCACCTCTAATTTTCATGCTTTTTCCTAAGTAGAGGATCTTTGTCAGGGGGAGTATTTCTTCATCTCTAAAAAGGGGAGAAAATTCTTTCTAAAGAGAACACTCGTTTAGGGGGAGTAATCCGTTCAACTGGTACCATTCATGTGGTTTGATTTAGTATCCTTCATGTGGTATCATCTGATAAAATTCTTGATGAGGGCAAGCTTTTATTTACTTCCTACATGCTTTTAATGTCTTCCTTTTCGGTGGTTGATGCCAAAGGGGGAGAAGTTTAGGGACCAAAGCAATGAAAACTATATCAAACACCAAACACTACCAATTTAAAATTTTATATCTACAAATGGTTTTTCAATTGGTTTTGGTTATTTGGTCCTAAAATAGGAAGTAAGTGATTTATGGAGTTAGGAGGAGGCTTAAGTCCATAATATCACATTGTGGGGACAAACATGCATCCTAGCAAGTAGATTGCATATCTTCATTCAAATACTTGTATTATTTGCTTGCTTTGGTTGTGTTGTCATCAATCACCAAAAAGGGGGAGATTGTAAGGAAAATGGACCCCGGGCCATTTGGCTAATCGAGTTTTGGTGTTTGATGAACAACACAATCCGTGAACTAATAAGTTTTCTAGTGTTTGTGTTTGTAGTTCACAGGATGCAATATTTACTTGGAGTAAGGAATTGAGGAAAGCAACACCTCAAAAGAAGACATAAAATGATGCACAGAAGTCCAAGACTCAAGAACAAAAGAAGCCCGAAGAAATTAACGAAGAAACCTTGAAGAGGGCTGTCAGCCAGCGCCTGGTGGCGCACCGGACAGTAAACAGTACCTATCCGGTGCGCACCGGACTGTCCGGTGGGACAACCGGACAGTCTGCGCAGAGAGGCCACAGACAGGCGCTCTCGGGCTGTAGCACCGGACTGTCTGTGGTGCACCAGACAGTCGGCACCGGACTGTCTGGTGTGCACCGAACAGACGGTAACGGTCGGATCCAACGGTCGACTGCTACAGGCGCCAACGGTCGGCTGACGTGGCGTGCACCAGACACTGCACAGTGGTTGTCCGGTGCACCCAACGACAAAAAGATGTTGCTTTTTGTCCAACGGCTAGTTTGGGGATTGGAGGCTATAAATACCACCCCAACCGGCCATTCTCAAGTGTGGGAGCCCAAGCAACATACCAAGGCATATAGTGCACATTTCCAAGAGCTCAAACACCCAAGTGCTTAATAGAATCACTCGGTGATTAGCGTAGGTGCTTTGCGAAGTGCTTAGGTTAGTTAGACCGCTTTAGCGCTTGCTCTAGGTGAACCCTAGTTAGTTGAGTGAGTTTTGTAAAACCACACAACCCCTCGGCTCTTGCGTGAGTCGTTGTAATTGTACCGAGTGGGGCGAGAGTCTTGCGAGACCGTGACAACCGTGTTTGTGTCACGGCCGCCACCGTGTACCGGAGGGAACGAGGCCCACGGCGTTTCGGCCGGAAGCTCGATAGTGGAGACGGCGGGGAGCGTCCGAGAGGAGCCGGAAGCGGAGCACCACTTGCGCGTGAGAAGGCCCGCGGCTCTCTACGGAGTTACTCGACCATGGTGCTTGGCCCTCGCGTGGGCTTCCCTTTGCGTAGGGGCACCAACGAGGATTAGTCGGAACCTTGCGTGGTTCCGGATACCTCAGTAAAAATACCAGCGTCATCCACGAGAGTTTGCTTCTCTACTTTGCTCTTTAAGTTTCCGCATTTATATTAAGCATTTAAGTTTCAATCTTGTATTCATACTTATTTAGTGTAGATTGAAACTTAGCCTTTGCGGTAGAGATAGCAACACTTAGACAAAACCTAGTTTGCACCTTCTAGTTTGATTACTTGCATAGGTTTTGCTCTAGGGATTTAGTTGTGGCCTAGTTTAGTAAAAGTTTTAGAAGTCCTAATTCAGCCCCCCTCTTAGGCGTCACCCGTTTCCTACATTTGGCTAACTACAACGTGGAATAGGAAAGCTTTTTAGGCTTGGTTGAACCATGAGAAAAACCCATGTATCATGTGTGCTATTTGTTGTGTTGTCCTCTGTCCCTCTACTTTGATTGCTTTACTCTTTGCACTTCTATACTTATCTTTGGTATAAGTTATTTTTGAAGTGCAGGCTATCTTGAGATAGGGACTCTGATTCCACCGCGACCTACTCAAAGTGATCTTCATTCCGCTATGATCTAGTCTTCGAGTAGAGTAAGGTTTCTAAGTTTTCGTGGTTAATTTTTATTCGCCTATTCACCCCCTCTAGGCGACATCTAGATCTTATTCTCAGGCAAAGAGAACTTTCACATTGCATGATTAGGAGTGGGCCCTCCGCTGCTGGGTCGTAGATGTCGTCTCCGTTGCTAGGGTAGCAAGGTGGTCGGACTCTTCATCATGGATCGGCGCGGGGACATCATTTGCTGGCGTGGACTTGCTCAGAGACGTCTTCGCCTTGGGCCTTCGCTCTTTTGTAACAACATTTCCTTTGCATATGTGGAGGGGGACTTCGCCCCTACTAAAAGTTAAGTCCTCGTGTCTACCTTCGTTTCCCCTTGGCTTCCTTGCATTAGAAATCTTGATGATTGGTGAGAAGGTGATAGAGGGCTGGTTCCTTCTTCACTCCTACACCCACTTAGGCTATCTTCAATAATCCCCCTTATACAACTCCCCTTATATGTATTTTTTTACTATATTTCCTATCTCCTCCTAAAATATTCTTCCACTACATACAGTGGGTCTGTTTGTTTCGACTTTTTCTAATGAGCTTTTCTAAGAATCTGTCTATGGGGAGAATCTTAGTATTGTGAGGATTACATGTGGAGGAAGATGAAGGGGTCCATAGTGTTTAGGATCTAAAAGTGACAGATTCCTACTTTCATCACAACTTGATTGATTCTATGTTCACGTTGATTTTGGATGGCTTTCACCAAAGTGTCTCAGAAAGTGGGCTGAAAAGCTAGGCATTTGGCACTACACAGTAGTTTTTTGGCGGCCATAGGCTGGAAATAAGCTAAAACAAACACCCCTAGTGCATCTCCAACCATTCCCCTTGTCTTTCTCCCCTATATCAACTACCCCATGCATATACCGGACTTTGCACATAATTTCTCCATAGCGGCATTTCGTCGAACAACTTGTGAGCGATGCCATGGATACTGTTGCCCATGCCACGCCACACGACCCAAAGCTTCTACGTTTGCCGATGGAGGCCGGGGAGCTAACCATCTTCTCCGGAGGCGTAGACGTGGATGACGAGCTTGCTAGACATGGCGGAGGCGCGGACGCGGACACCGAGCTCGTCGTGCCACCACTTCCATTCACGTGTTCGCCAGCCACGGTGGAGGTGTGGATGTGGACGACGAGCTCGCCAACCATGGCAGAGGCGCGAACACGGACGTAGAGCTCGTCGTGCCACCACCACCATTCACATGCTCGCTAGCCACGATAGAGGCACGGGCGTGGACACCGAGCTTGCAAGCCACGACAGAGGTGTGAACGAGGAAGTAGAGCTCGTCGTGCCACCACCACCATTCATGCGCTCGCCAGCCACGACGGAGGCACGGACACGAACGCCGAGTTTGCTGTGCCGTCACCTCCATTCACGCGCTCGCCTGCCGCCACCTCCATTCACGTGCTCGCCAACCACGATGGAGGCGCAGACGTGGACGTCGAGCTCCCCGTGTCGCCAACTCCTAGGACACGCTCGCCGGCCACGACAGAGGCAAGGACACAGATGTGGAGCTTGCCATGCTGCCACCTCCAAGGACACGCTCGCAAGCCACGACAGAGGCACGGACATCGAGCTCGCCTCGCCGCCACTTCCAAGACTGCGTCCCTCGTCCTCAACGACGCTGGCGGGGCCACAAAATGCTAATATGCATACTGGATGTGCAGGATAGAACCTGTACAGTCCTCCGTTTGACACAGCCTTATACAGATGACCGTGGAAACCATGAACGTGTCCTCAGTTCGACACAGCCTTATGCAGATCACCGTAGAAACCATGGGCGTGTGGGTGACATATAACGATCGCGGAAGCCATGGATGAGAGGATGAGATATGGCGACAGTGGAAACTATAGGAAGGGGAAAGATAACACACGATGGCCATAAAAACTGATGTTTTATATAGTAGAGAAAAAAATAAAATGCACGGTGACATGATTGGACGGCACAAATCTTAGGCCCAGGTTGTTCCCCAGGGCGAACATACGCCTCCAATTTAGACGCTACTAAATAATCGGAAAACGAATACAAGTTTTTGTCAAAGAAACAACACTGTTACCGCTGGAGTCCACCATCCATGCAGCCAGCATCGGCATCGCGAAGGTCGCCGTCACACAACATCCCGTTGTGCTGTGCAGACTCGCACTCGAAGGGGGCAAGCAGCCAAGCACGATCGCGTCGAGCCCTTGACACATCACGTCGGTCCCATTCCATCTCGGCGCAGAAAGGGATGGCGATGGCATCTCGCCGAAGGAATCCGGAGAGTGATGGGCAACAGCATGCAAATCCGGACGTGGCACGTCTTTGACAGCGTTCGCACGGCAAAGATACGGATGCCCATGCCACCATACACGTATCATACAACAATGATTTGTGCGTACCTACCATGCTGGTAATAAATTGGTAATGTAAAAGGTGCATCATCTTGGGCCAAGTGCGGGGAAAAAAAACTGCACCCGGTTTTGTTTAAGCTAATTTCATTTACATCTTCCTGAAACAGTACGTTCTGACGGTTTTTTTATGAATTCTTCTAGACCAGGCTAAACTGTAGGTACACCTTGACCTTGGTGTGGAAGTCCATACCTCATAGCTGAATCTTTCTGGACCATGCTGAATAAGGAGATTCAGCAAATAACATGACCAACTGCAGACGGAACATGAGGTGACAGGTGACTAGTGAGTAACACCATACCTCATAGCTACATCGAATGGCATTATAAGGCTCTTTCTATCACTCCTACTTATTCCTATTTTTGAACTTCATAATGTAAATATAGTCTACAGTTTATAACAATAGGAAGTAATGTTTTACACGGTCATACATATTATTGGCCTTAATTAAGCTCAATGAGGCTAGAAGCCTACAAAGTTCCATCACAGAAATAGAATTGCCAACCAGGAAAGAGCTAACCATCATCGCCAAAAATCCTTCTTATATCATCGACAACCTCGGCCAACTCTTTCCAATTTTTACAAAGTCAGTTTTTCTGTGTTTGCGCCAGGGCACATTTAACATAAATTATCTGTATTTTAAGGACTAGTTTGGAAACCTTATTTTCTCAAGGGATTTTCATTTTCCTAAGATAAATTAGTTTAATTTCCATTGAAAAAATAGGAATTTGTTGAGAAAATGGAGTTTTCAAACTAGCCCTAAATGCTATGCGAACTTTCTTCGGATTAAACAAAACGCAAAGGACACTGCATCTAACTTTGACAAAGCACACTGCTAGAGTGCTAGTTAGCCAGCTGTTTGAGTATCCGCTAGGCATGGACAGGGAACAGCTTGATCCCTTAATATCAAGCTGTGCATCTACCACGTTTCTACCAACAGCCTTTTAGGTGTGCAAAGTGAAGGGACAACTTGAACTTGAGAAAACTCGTGTTGAATAGTGGAAAAGAAGTCGCACAGCCAACCAACATGGTGTTGACTTCTAGGATTGCCTGAAAAAGCAGGTAACGCTACACCTTAGTAACCGGGAAGTGGGAACTTGGCCACGTTCCTCGTTCCAGGAACGTTCGTTCCGTTCCGGGAACGTGGGAACAATCTCGTTCTAGTAGTGTTAAATCCTAGTTATAGTAGTGTACCGCGTACCACGTTTCCGTTCTTCGATCCCATCGATCCGGAAACCTGGTTACTAAGCGCTACACCAAAACATCCACTAGCTCCAGACTCCAGTAGCCTGGGAGATACAGATCATGGCATGTAGTAGACACCATGGTAAGTTTTTGTACTAAGGCTGTTTTTTATAATGGAAACAAAATGTTCTAGCCTTTTGCAGTGTCCTGCATACAGTCTTACAGACCAAAAATAACAAAACACCATCAAAAAAAAAGAGGAGACATCCTAAAAAAACACATCGATGGATCAAGTGTCCTGCAATCTAGCATTGGACCTCTGTTGGGGGAAATGATCCCCGGTCCCTGGGACCCACTGGTCAGTGAGCACGCTGAGGAAAGAGCCCCTGATCGCTGGGCCTGTTAGTCAGTCGGAAGAGGCAGGTGCATCAATCCTAAAAAGACCGCCCTCGTTCGAACCCCACGGCACCGAGCACGGGGCCGGGCGTGGCAAAGCCTGACAAGAGAAGCCGGGCGTGTCGGAAGGGAGCCACTCGAGTGGATCCCGCGCACAGCCCTAGACTGACCCATCATAAATGACTGCCCGCATTAACAAGGTCTAGCACCAAGCCACAACATGGGCACCGGTACGCTTCCCACTCATGACCTACGAGCTCCCAGACCGCGGCGCATTAATGGCTTGCGTGCCCCTCCGTCTACGACACACTTATGGCCTATCGGACTAGGCTTAAGTGAGCAGACCTTCCGCAGGGCACTACACGGTGGGCCGCACCGAGCCGAACCCCAGGCTATGGAAGCTAGGGGTCGGCGTAGCCTGAATGATGGCGCCTGGGACCATCGCCGCCCCCACGTCATCCACCACGATAAATAGGCGACATCCAGGCATCCTCGGGCCCCACGAGTACGTGTGGCCTCATCCGAGATAAAACATTGGTTTTACCCCTGCCTTATGACTCCTTCCTAGAGAAACGACCACTAGCCGATCCCTCTCCCAGCCTATAAAATGGAGAGGGTCGCCTCAGGGCAGGGGGATTGAGAGGGATGGGATAGAGAGACAACTGTATGCCTTTAGATAGAGACGAACCCACAAGGACGAACGGGAGGAGGAGCACTGATGAGAGGAGGCCAGAGCCCCGCCAAGCCAAGACTTAGCTAGGACTCCACCTTGCAGCTTCTAAGCTCCACTTCCACCCTGATAAGAGATCCGGGAGCCTCTCCTCTCCTCTCTCTCTCTCTCTCGACTGCTTGTAACCCCTACTACGAGTTTGATCATCAATGGTGCTGGTAGCGCAAGCCACCGATGAATGGAAGTAGGGACATTCTGTCTGAACTAGCATAAATATTGTGCCCTCTACGCACACCCTCTAGAGCCCAGAATGTGCACAAAAAAATTTACTTGTCGGAGCGAGGTACGAAACACAGACAGTTGATGTGCCAGGTAGGGGACTTGCTCGTAACGTGACGAGATTATCCAAGCTCTAAATGGCAAGTCCCGACGACAATCTACCTCAGGGAAAGACTATTTGTTTTGGGAGTCTTGACTTCCCATTCAACAGCAAAGGACAAATGATCAGAGCCCCGGAAGCCTGACCCCCTCCACCGAGGAATCTAGGCATGACCGTGAGGGCCGACAGAGGCTCCCATGTCGAATGCACTCCCAGAGCATCCATCTGCTTTAGGATCCTCAACTTCACCATAGGCCGGGACGGCGACATGGTTAGGCAATGCCCGCCCGACCTGTCCCATCTGAGGGCTTCGACGTCGTCTCAGTGCCCCTCGGCGCTCTCAGCCTTGCCCCGCGCATGCGGTGCAGGAGGCCTAGACTGACCCTACCTTCTAAGGTCGACGAAATAAGGCGACAGATTGTGATTCATATGGGCTTATTTGCGTTCTACGCAGAGCTCTTTACATCATGTGACGTAGAGATGACACCCTACCACGGTGGCTTTGGCGCCTTTCCACCTCGACTGCACCATGCCCCGGCGGTAATCCCCGCCCTTGTGTCCCACGACCACCTCCCCACGATAGACAACCTAGAGTTTGGCTAGTGGCGACGAGGACCTCATCTACGACGCGCTCTACACGGACTCGGATCTAGGTCCCTCTGGGAGCGATGGTGAGTAGTGCCACTGGCAACAAGGGAATGAGGACCGTCCGGATACCATAGCTTCGTCGGCAGTCCTGGCAGGATGGGACGTTGTGCATGGTAGGACCAGAAAAAACACTAGATGTAATGTCCATGGCAAAAGAGCCCATAGTAGATGACTGGCCGGAGCGGATCCGCGCCTTCTTTGTAAAACCCCCAAACAGTTATAAATAAAATGTGTTGTCAAGAACGCCCTTTGCCAAGAACACGGTAAGCGGGGGAGAGAGCCTCGGTCGTACCTTGGTCTCCCCTCTCCCGATTTTTTCCTATTTTCCTTTCCCTCCTGCTCGTTTCGCATTGGTAACTTTCGAGACAGGAAGTGTACCAGGAACAAGACGAGGCGAGACGAATGAACAACAAACTCAACGGAGTAACGAGCGGAAGCTTCAATCGTGAAACCAACTATGTCGTTTTCCCTTATTCTATAACAACGCACTTTGAGTATTTGCAACTTTCTGTCGAAGAGTCCTAAGCAACAGCATGGCACCTCTCGTGCTTCCCCAAGGCACCCTCGATGGGAAGGGGACCTCAGGACAACGAAACTAGAGACCCCATGGCTGAACCTTGGGGAAAACATCGAGCAGGACGACTTCGACCCCATCTTCGCTAGAAACGGACCAATGGGGTGGGGAACATGAACGGAAGGAACTGACGGGGAAGCTGGTCAGGACTGCGAATACCTACGCCTCAAAGGCTATGGTAATGTCACCAGTGGAACTCGAGGGACCAAAAATTTGCGGACACCTATCCGATTGAACGGTCGCTAGCAAAGACGAACAAAAAAGTGCGACGCCAAGGACCCTGACGACATTTATTAAACATATCGATGTTTTTTACAATATCCCATGAAAAACTTATTCCTCTATTTTTCCTTCTCTAGGAAACTCAAAAAATGAGCGACCGTAGGGCGAGCGCCACGTGATGGGTCCTACCAACGCCTTTGGGTCATTAGAGCTCATCGTGTGACCAACCAACGACACATCCGAGGCAGGCTCAACCCTGCTTGACTGAGTCCTCGCCAGGAGGACGAGCGGCGACCTAGGCGTAGAGGACCCTAAGTCAAAACGCAGTGGCCTCCAGTTCTTGAATGCGACCGAAAATGAGCGCCATCTGAGGAGTACGAGCGAACATTTCCCCCGACTGAGAAACCCCAAGGTGGTCGCATACGAGGTTGATGGCCATGGACAGATTAGAGCGCTCAATGCTAAGGACCCGAGGGCGCTCCTCCGCATGCGCAAGCTCCTCTAGCACCATCGCTGGCAAACAAAAAAAACCAGGAAAACCCATCAGCAAACCGCTGAGACTGAAAGGATCAGAAGTCAGGATAGGGGAGTATGATACTCACCTTCATTCAAGGACCCCGACACGGATCCCTAGACACGACCGCATGGCGACCGTGTCTCCTCGAGACCTGGATGGGCCATTGGGAGGCCATCATTTGTCTTGACCTTTGGATGCTCAGGCCACGCCGGTTGGCCGAACACAGACCCTACCGGCCTGCCTCCTCCAGCAGTGGGACTTCGGATGCCGGTGCGAGTTCCATGCCTCCTCAAACGGCTAAGCCATTGTCAAACTACCGACACCGGGCTCAGGGAAAATAAAACACTCCCCTGACCGCCACAGGGCGACCGCGCACCTCAAACGCTATGCATGGACCATCCCCGTCCTTCGAACTTGATCCTCCCCGATGGCGAGGAGGCTCCAACTCCACCGTGATTGATGGCTGGCGTGGGGAAGCCAATGCCCCCGAGAGGCAGACCAACAGAGGGATAGCCTTTCACAATGAGACCCGTGGCTAAGGAAACCTGACTTCAACTAAACCCATCACGGTAGGCTCCAGGGCCGCCAACGAGGGATGTACAGCGGGGACGACAGTCCCCGATAGCGCCTAGATCTCCCCAAAGGTGGCACCGACCTCAAAAAAGGTTTGGGAGCATTGCGCTCTTTGAAAACCGCCACCTTAGGGAAAAAGTCGGGGCGATGGAATGAAGATGTCTTCACAAACCGCCCTTGGGGCATCGGATCCCCAATAAAAAAGTGTTATAGGATCAACAAAATAAATTTATTAGTCCTGTGAGGTAATTGATGGCACCCAAGGGAGCGACAAAAGCTACTTACAAATTCGATGAAGTTCGGCTCAGGCCGCATCGTTGGGCACTCGGGGGCTATAGGCGAGGATGGCCATGGCGCCTCCGCACCTCTTTCTGTATTTCCAAAGCTTCTCTCACCCATCGGGCAACGTCCGAGCTACTTGGAAGGACCCCGACACCCAATGATGAAAAATCCTTCCCCATCTTGTATAGGGGCATAGATCAAACCTTCAGAGGAGCCACCCCTCGCTGAAGGTACGCTCCAATGACGTCCATGTCTGTGACGCCTTTCTCTCAGAGGAAGAGCACCCCCGACAGATGGCTTTGGATTCGAGTTTTCTCCTCGGGCGTAGCATCGCAGCTCCAATTAAAGGGTGCCTCAAACGGAGTGCTCCGATCGACGCTAGGGAGCTATGGCCCCAGAAAAGGCCCTCTGCCGGCATCCCACAAATAAAACCATTGCCTATGTAAGCTCTTGTTAGAAAAGGAAAGGGGAATCAGGATGTACTCGTGTGACCTTCTACTGCAGAGGCAGATGCTGGCGCATCCGATTGGCCATGCTTCTGTTACCCTTTGCTCCTCCCTCTTTCGCAACAGCTCGACACAGAAGAAGTACCACCATAAGGTGACATTGGGCTCGACGCCCAGATACCCCTGACATAGGGCGATGAAGGTAGCCATATGTTGGATCCCGTTCGGGTTCAAAAAATGGAGCTGCACTTGTAGGTAATTGAAGAGAGTCATGGCAAAAGGATGAAGGGGGAGAGCAAGACCTCGCTCGTGGAAACAAACAAATGAAACCATGTAACCAGGAGGTGGAGTTGGGGCCTCCTAAGTACCCAGAATTAATCACCTGCCTTCATCTAGTAAACCATGCCTGATGAGGGCCCAAAAGTTCTCCTGACTCATCAAGGATCGACGCTAGTCCGCCATGGGAGGAGCAACGAAAGATCCAAGCTAAGAAGATGAGGGTTCGGGGAACCAAAAGAAAAGTGGACAAGACAGGGTGAGCGACACGATTAAATAAAGGTCATCTTGCAAAACCCTGCTGCTTGGGACCGATAGAAAAGACCTGCTGGACGAGGAAGTAGGCCTTGCCCGCCGGCGTGTTAGGCCACATGTCACGCCACCACCTCCCAAAGGAAGATCCGACACAAGTATTCATTTGCGCAAAGAAGTATATCAGGATAAAAACTATACATTAGACCAAGGTCTACCCAAGACTACATCATTCTTTACATAAAGAGGGCTCCGAGTCTCCCATAAACTACAGTCTTGGACTCAAGGCTAGGCGCGAAACCCAGCATCTAAAAGAAAGAAACAGAAACCAATGACTAAGAAAGGAGGGAAGCCTGACTGTTCCCCCATCTTCCGTCCCAATGCCAGACACAACATCGAGGGTGGCTGCCTGTGCCTGGAAACCAAAAGATGTGCACCGAAGAAGGCCCCTAGGGAGCCCACCGGATCAGGTCCTCTACTTACATGGCACTGACCACCTCACAGGCGGCCTCGTCATACCCCTATATAATGTTCTCGAAGACCATGTATGGGGTGCCCTGAGAGGGCATCACTAGGGCACGGAGGTAACCCAAGTGTGAAATTGGGTGATGGCCAGGGCAATAGTGGCCCCATGGTGGATGCCGAGGTCCACAACATTCCGAACGCCGCTTGAAATGTCGAGCATGCGCTGTAGGAGAGTTGCTCCACATGCACGGATGCTCCTAGTCACCAAATCGACCTCCCAGCGTAGCTCCACCAACTTGGCCTCCTGTCGTGCTTAGAAGATAAAGAGAAACATAAGTCTCAGTGCCCTGAGAGACAAAAGGATTTAGAAGCAGGGCAAGTGTGTACTCACAGCACGGGCCTCCATGATAGCTGATTGCGCCTGAAGAACCGCAACATAAGCATCAAATGTTCGTATGAATAATCGAGATGCCTCCAGCCGACCCCGCAGCTCGTCCAACGCCAACAGCGGAAAGCCCGAGGACTCGATCTTGCAAGACGACACATGAGGAGAGGGGGAGGAGGAAGCAATGACCCTCCGACATAAGATAACATGGCCAGGTTGGGGGCTAGTGCAAACCAACCTCACGCTCGTCATAGGACAATCGACAATGACCGGGGTGCTGACGGCGCCAACCGACGGAACCATCGATGCAGGTTTGTCGCCGCAAGGGCCAGCCTTCGACTCCCTGTCCGGTGAGCAAGAAGATGAAAGCGATATGACCTCTCCTCTGACACTTGAGCCCACCACCCTATGAGGAAAGTCACTGGTACGACAGGGGAGCGGGAGTCGAGTGAGTGCTTCGTCATTACCCACCATTCCTGCGACGGGCGGTGCTTGGACCGACCTTGGTGAGATGTCACACCCGGGTTTCGGGGCACCAAGACCCGGGCGCGAACATAAACACCAGGTATGCTGGGACCAAGTCTCACACATATGATGTATAGTGGCACAGGATCGAATGTCACAACTTTATATATAATAGGAATTCCATACAAAATAAACAATTACATTATAAGGAGACAACGGTCCAGCAACCCGAAGTTGACTGGGAGACGACGGCCTAGACCTCTCACGAACACATCGCAGCATCCTTCAGGCGCCTCATCCTGCGGTACCTGTTCTTGACCTGTGGGGTGTGTGAGACAGCAAGAGTGAGCTCACATACGTTCATCGCTCAACAAGTTGTGGGGAATAATGGGCATGAACTCGCCAAAGATGGGAGCTCACGTGAAGTGTAAGGCTTACCAAAGAAGATGGTTAGAGCTGAGCATTGCTTTTAAAGTTAGTCAAAATTTTATTAGCAGTTACTAGGTATAAGTAAATACCAAACCCAATTAAGTAGTAGAACAAAAGTAACAACTTCACCTGCGATGCAATGCATATGACAAATTGAATTTACTTCCATCATTTAATCATGTGAGGGTCCGAGCTGCTCTTGACCGTGAGCACGGCTAGTATACTAGTTTTACACTCTGCAGAGGTTGCGCATCTTTACCCACAAGTCGTGTATCCCATATCGCCAGGGTTTGCAAGGCCCTTAGACACTACCGAGGTGAATGGCTAGGGATCCACTACGAGGCCTTTACAAAGTTCCACTAGCTTCCGAAAACCCGCTACAGTTTATAGGAAGTTCCAATGCAGGAATCCCTTGCAGGACCGCCATCGCAGCAAAATCCTCCCGAGGGCCTCCCTACACTGACCACTCCCCTACTGCCCTTGCCCCTTTCGGGTAAGGTAGTCTTCCACTAGCTTTCCTAATTAATCAGCCAAGGGGTCCCATTCCTCCCTTGTGGTAGCACTGTTTTCCCGGGTGGTCGCTCTATGTTCCAATTAACATAATGATCTTATCATGAACAGTAATAATAAACATATAATAAAAGTGTGATCATGAATAATGTACCTTCATACCCAAAACCACATAAAGCACTAGCAAGTACTACCCAAAAGGTTCAGTGGTAAACAAGGTATAAAGATAGACAAACTAGGGTAACCTATTGGGT
The DNA here is from genome assembly GCA_029449295.1 of Zea luxurians. NCBI lineage: Eukaryota > Viridiplantae > Streptophyta > Magnoliopsida > Poales > Poaceae > Zea > Zea luxurians. The sequence continues at coordinate 10,048,188 of JAOPSE010000086.1, forward strand.
CCCATCAAAATTAACCTATGCAGATCATTATGATTAATTAGAACATGAGTGGGTAAAAAGAAGTGATCAAGGGCACAACTTGCCTGGGACTTGAGATTCCAGGTACCAGGATGATTCTTCAGATCCTCGTGGCCTCACTGCTAAACGTAGCAATACAGACATACATGGTATAGGCAAAATTAACATTACACCAAAACATGGAAACAAACAGCGTAATAATATTCTACGCGTCGCTACGAATCTGTAGGTTCGAGAACCACTAAAATCGGAGTTACGATTGAAAAGTTATAGTTTTCGGAGGATCTATGTGATTTAAATGTTAAACTATGTTATTTTGATTAATATAGATCTTGTGAGAGAAGATATTATAAATAAATAACTAATTTATCTTTGATCCAGGTTATAACTTGTTTATAGATTGTATTTTAGCCAGTTTATAATTATAGACAGATTAACTTGATTAGCAAGATTAATCATAGGTTAAATATAAATATCTATTTATAAAAGTATATGATATGTTACAAATATTGTTGTTACTGCATAGACACTTTTATTACAAAGCTTAACGCAACTTGAACGGATCCAATCGGAGTTAAAATGATGGGGATATGATTTTACTAAGTTTTCTGATTTAATTTTACATTAGAAATCCCTTTTCTGTAATTAATTTCTTATTTATATGGATTTTGGACGGCAGGTATAATTTCGTGGGAGGTCAGGGTCAATTCTACAAACTTGAGGACCCAGTTGCTATAATCTTTAAACAGCATGGGATGGCGGGTTGGTTTCTAGGAAGAACAGGGTCTCTTTTGCAATTCGGCCGCGCGGTTATAACAGCGGATGAATCTGGACCGCCAGATCTTGATTCAACGGCCAAGATTACAATGCGAAACGGTATCCTGTCCTGGCCATCCGATCTTGATCCGATGGCCCGGATCAAACGCACCGAAGCGGTACGCAGTGTTCTGATCTGACCCTTTATTCCATGATCTACGGTCGCTAGTGCATCTAGCCACGCCGTCGATCGAACACGGCGGCGGGCCGGCCTGACGCGGTGGCGCCATGGCCGGTAACCACGAACTCTCCGATCCCAGGCTCAAACCTCGATATGAAAAGCGCTACACGCTACGGAGAAGATGACGAATCTGAAGGAAGGGTTCTCACCGTGATCCTAGGCGCGGAGATCCCTGCCCACGACGGAGGGCGGATCCGTGGCGGAGGCGCTTCACCGACGAGCAATCACAGAGGCACAGAAGGAGCTCCCATCCAATCAGTGCTACGAACTCCTTCACGGGAACCAGGCGGAGCTCCCCAACCGGTTTTCGGGGACCCAGCACTGGTGACCACGTGAATCACCCGCGGCGACCACGGAGACGGATCCGCCGACGAGGAAGAGCCAAGCGCCGTCAGTGGCGGCCGACGCGGAGGATGAGACGAGGACGGGCCAGGCTTTTATACACCGGAGGGGTGAGCTGTCGACCGAGAACCTCGGGAGACCCCAGGCACCGAACGGACCTAGCGAGCTCCCAGGCGGCAGAAGCGGGTTTCAGTTGATGTACGCCGAGAAGGCATAAGGAGAGGAGGAGGATAGTGCTGACAGGTGGGGACTACCCGGTAGTCACCGCGTGCGCGCTGGGCCGTGCGGGATGACACCGTGGGCCCGCAATCCAGGGAGTGTGAGGATGGGCGCGTGATGCAGAGCGGACCGCAGCGAGGTGACTGCGCCCCGGACCCACCAGTCGGCGAGAAAAGAGAAGGAACCGGGCACGAGCGGTGGGTGGAATTGGGTTGGGCCGGCTGAGAGGTAGTTGGGCCGAGACAGGTGAGATTCGGCCCAGGCGCAGGGGAAATATTTTCTCGTTTTTTTTCTTTTTTTATGTTTTCTAGTTTTCTCTTCATATTATTTATAAATTTAAATTCTAGTTTCAAAATTTCAAACTCAAGGTGATTATACAAACCAAAAGAGTTCAGCATGAAATTCATATTTATTTATTTATTTATTTGTTATTTGCATAATTTAATGTCATTAGTTGAGTATGTAAAGAGAAATAAAAAGAAATTCAAGGAATTCTCAAAACACCCTGTTATAAATTTATTTATTTATTCATTTTTTTATATCAATTTTGGTCTTTACAAATCCTACCCCCCTTAAAAGAAATCTCGTCCTCGAGATTTGTAAGAAAAGGAGATGCAAAAAGAATTGTTTGTAGTCTATGTGCTAGTTTCTAATTGGTTTTAATACCAAAAGGATTAGGAAAGCCTGGGTATCAAGCCATCTACTATGCAGGATAAAAGGTGTCTTTAAAGCGTAGATAGATTTGGGTAAGAAAGAGTAGGGTAAGGAAAGACTCCATCCAAGATTGTGGATTTTGACTCCTCTGAAGATCTGGTTTGACTCATATCCTTCCTTGACGAGGTTGATCATCTTCGGTCTTGGTGTTGCCTTCCGAGTTAGGGACCTATAGTTAAGACAGATAGATGTGGGTACATGAGGTAGGTAGGTCAAAATCTTGTTTGCTGGTGGGTTTGGAATAGATGGACTAGTTCTAGAATAGATAGGTTATGCAGTCTTTCATGAATTTGTTAGGTCAGTTTGTTGTGCATGGCCAAGTTAGTCTAAGGCACCATTCTAGGGTTAAGTGAACTAGGTAAGAGAACAATTTATATGAGACTTATCGATTTTACCAGATTTAATTGATCTAGGTTAATTGGTTCTAACCTTTAGATATAGGCAAGAAAGATGATTCAAATAGGATAAGGATTTCAGATTAGAGTAGACTAGTGTGACTAGATTAGGTCAGATTGGGTCTAATGTGATTAGATTAGATCTGATTAGCTTAAATGAGATAAGATTAGACTAGATCAGATTAATCATATTAGGTTACATTAGATTAGATTCTATTAGATTAGATTGGTTAGATGAATCTGTTAGCATAAGATAGAATCTTTTAGGATGAGATGGATCTATTAGAATGGATTTATCTTTTAACGGGGAATATTTTATCTTTCTAATTATATTTTTATGTATATAAATATATTTAGATGCAATCGTGGACATTACTCCACAACTCATCACACTCAATCAAAGATCCAAATCAAACAAATATCATAAGAACAAACATTCAAGTGCATAGATAACCATAAAAATAGTTTTGTTTTTGTTCCTAAGATTTGGTCTCTTATTCCTAAAGGTCACTTTAGGCACGGGATTTCAAAGTGTGAAATCCACATTTTGTCTTTAGAAAGAAAAGGTAAGAATAATCAGAGTAAAGCGGAAATAGATGAGAAAAGAAAAAAAGATTATGATAAGTTTAGAAAAGAATCAGAGTAAGGTAAGTAAAGAATGGTTGTCCAGTTCTATCTAGGTTTCGTCCTACAGTCAACATTCCTCTGATACCACTTCTGTCACACCCGGGTTTCGGGGCACCAAGACCCGGGCGCGAACATAAACACCAGGTATGCTGGGACCAAGTCTCACACATATGATGTATAGTGGCACAGGATCGAATGTCACAACTTTATATATAATAGGAATTCCATACAAAATAAACAATTACATTATAAGGAGACAACGGTCCAGCAACCCGAAGTTGACTGGGAGACGACGGCCTAGACCTCTCACGAACACATCGCAGCATCCTTCAGGCGCCTCATCCTGCGGTACCTGTTCTTGACCTGTGGGGTGTGTGAGACAGCAAGAGTGAGCTCACATACGTTCATCGCTCAACAAGTTGTGGGGAATAATGGGCATGAACTCGCCAAAGATGGGAGCTCACGTGAAGTGTAAGGCTTACCAAAGAAGATGGTTAGAGCTGAGCATTGCTTTTAAAGTTAGTCAAAATTTTATTAGCAGTTACTAGGTATAAGTAAATACCAAACCCAATTAAGTAGTAGAACAAAAGTAACAACTTCACCTGCGATGCAATGCATATGACAAATTGAATTTACTTCCATCATTTAATCATGTGAGGGTCCGAGCTGCTCTTGACCGTGAGCACGGCTAGTATACTAGTTTTACACTCTGCAGAGGTTGCGCATCTTTACCCACAAGTCGTGTATCCCATATCGCCAGGGTTTGCAAGGCCCTTAGACACTACCGAGGTGAATGGCTAGGGATCCACTACGAGGCCTTTACAAAGTTCCACTAGCTTCCGAAAACCCGCTACAGTTTATAGGAAGTTCCAATGCAGGAATCCCTTGCAGGACCGCCATCGCAGCAAAATCCTCCCGAGGGCCTCCCTACACTGACCACTCCCCTACTGCCCTTGCCCCTTTCGGGTAAGGTAGTCTTCCACTAGCTTTCCTAATTAATCAGCCAAGGGGTCCCATTCCTCCCTTGTGGTAGCACTGTTTTCCCGGGTGGTCGCTCCATGTTCCAATTAACATAATGATCTTATCATGAACAGTAATAATAAACATATAATAAAAGTGTGATCATGAATAATGTACCTTCATACCCAAAACCACATAAAGCACTAGCAAGTACTACCCAAAAGGTTCAGTGGTAAACAAGGTATAAAGATAGACAAACTAGGGTAACCTATTGGGTCCCATCAAAATTAACCTATGCAGATCATTATGATTAATTAGAACATGAGTGGGTAAAAAGAAGTGATCAAGGGCACAACTTGCCTGGGACTTGAGATTCCAGGTACCAGGATGATTCTTCAGATCCTCGTGGCCTCACTGCTAAACGTAGCAATACAGACATACATGGTATAGGCAAAATTAACATTACACCAAAACATGGAAACAAACAGCGTAATAATATTCTACGCGTCGCTACGAATCTGTAGGTTCGAGAACCACTAAAATCGGAGTTACGATTGAAAAGTTATAGTTTTCGGAGGATCTATGTGATTTAAATGTTAAACTATGTTATTTTGATTAATATAGGTCTTGTGAGAGAAGATATTATAAATAAATAACTAATTTATCTTTGATCCAGGTTATAACTTGTTTATAGATTGTATTTTAGCCAGTTTATAATTATAGACAGATTAACTTGATTAGCAAGATTAATCATAGGTTAAATATAAATATCTATTTATAAAAGTATATGATATGTTACAAATATTGTTGTTACTGCATAGACACTTTTATTACAAAGCTTAACGCAACTTGAACGGATCCAATCGGAGTTAAAATGATGGGGATATGATTTTACTAAGTTTTCTGATTTAATTTTACATTAGAAATCCCTTTTCTGTAATTAATTTCTTATTTATATGGATTTTGGACGGCGGGTATAATTTCGTGGGAGGTCAGGGTCAATTCTACAAACTTGAGGACCCAGTTGCTATAATCTTTAAACAGCATGGGATGGCGGGTTGGTTTCTAGGAAGAACAGGGTCTCTTTTGCAATTCGACCGCACGGTTATAACAGCGGATGAATCTGGACCGCCAGATCTTGATTCAACGGCCAAGATTACAATGCGAAACGGTATCCTGTCCTGGCCATCCGATCTTGATCCGATGGCCCGGATCAAACGCACCGAAGCGGTACGCAGTGTTCTGATCTGACCCTTTATTCCATGATCTACGGTCGCTAGTGCATCTAGCCACGCCGTCGATCGAAAACGGCGGCGGGCCGGCCTGACGCGGTGGCGCCATGGCCGGTAACCACGAACTCTCCGATCCCAGGCTCAAACCTCGATATGAAAAGCGCTACACGCTACGGAGAAGATGACGAATCTGAAGGAAGGGTTCTCACCGTGATCCTAGGCGCGGAGATCCCTGCCCACGACGGAGGGCGGATCCGTGGCGGAGGCGCTTCACCGACGAGCAATCACAGAGGCACAGAAGGAGCTCCCATCCAATCAGTGCTACGAACTCCTTCACGGGAACCAGGCGGAGCTCCCCAACCGGTTTTCGGGGACCCAGCACTGGTGACCACGTGAATCACCCGCGGCGACCACGGAGACGGATCCGCCGACGAGGAAGAGCCAAGCGCCGTCAGTGGCGGCCGACGCGGAGGATGAGACGAGGACGGGCCAGGCTTTTATACACCGGAGGGGTGAGCTGTCGACCGAGAACCTCGGGAGACCCCAGGCACCGAACGGACCTAGCGAGCTCCCAGGCGGCAGAAGCGGGTTTCAGTTGATGTACGCCGAGAAGGCATAAGGAGAGGAGGAGGATAGTGCTGACAGGTGGGGACTACCCGGTAGTCACCGCGTGCGCGCTGGGCCGTGCGGGATGACACCGCGGGCCCGCAATCCAAGGAGTGTGAGGATGGGCGCGTGATGCAGAGCGGACCGCAGCGAGGTGACTGCGCCCCGGACCCACCAGTCGGCGAGAAAAGAGAAGGAACCGGGCACGAGCGGTGGGTAGAATTGGGTTGGGCCGGCTGAGAGGTAGTTGGGCCGAGACAGGTGAGATTCGGCCCAGGCGCAGGGGAAATATTTTCTCGTTTTTTTTCTTTTTTTATGTTTTCTAGTTTTCTCTTCATATTATTTATAAATTTAAATTCTAGTTTCAAAATTTCAAACTCAAGGTGATTATACAAACCAAAAGAGTTCAGCATGAAATTCATATTTATTTATTTATTTATTTGTTATTTGCATAATTTAATGTCATTAGTTGAGTATGTAAAGAGAAATAAAAAGAAATTCAAGGAATTCTCAAAACACCCTGTTATAAATTTATTTATTTATTCATTTTTTTATATCAATTTTGGTCTTTACATGAGAGCACTCCGGAGCTAGACGCTTACCGTGATCCATGGCCAATCGGTGGGACCCTGAGAGTTTGGAGGTAACGAAACCCTCCCTACTAATACTGCTTTTGGAAAACACGGGACGACGATTAAAACCAATTGGGGCAAACATAGAGCAGACCCCTACTTATAGCGTCCGACTGGTTCCAAGAAGCCAACAGTGGACTTTGCTAATTCCACTCGACAATGGCAAGCGACAAAAAGGAATAGGACAATGTCTGACCGACCACATGACCTGTTCTTTGCCCCGAAGGGAGACACTCTCCCCTCAGGGGCTCGGGTGCTACTATCAGGGAAATGATCCTCAGTCCCTAGGACCCACTGGTTAGTGAGCGCACTGAGGAAAGAGCCCCTGATCACTGGGTCCCATTAGGCAGTCGGAAGAAATAGGTGTGTTAACCCTAGAAGGACCCGCCCCTAGTTGAATCCCGCGGCACCGAGCCCGAGGCCGGGCGTGGTAGAGCCTAACAAGGGAAGCTAGGTGTGTCGGAAGGGAGCCACTCGAGTGAACACTGCGCCCAGTCCCAGAATGACTCGCCATAAATGACTAGCCACATTTACCGTGCCTAGCACTGAGCCATAGCGTGGGCATCGACCCACTTCCCACTAATGACCTATGGACCCCTCGGTCCGCATAACACTCATGACCTATGAGCCCCCATACTTTAGCGCATGAATGGTCCACTCGCCCCTCAGCCTGTAGCGCACTTATGGCCTATCAGACTAGACCTGAGTGCGGAGACCTCCCGCAGGGCACTACACAACAGGCCGCGTCGAGCCCCAGGCTACGGAAGCCAAGGGTTGGCATGGCCCGAATGATGGCGCCTAGGACCATCGCCGCCCCCATGTCATCCACCACAATAAATATGTGATAGCCAGGTAACGCGGGTCCCACGAGTACGTGTGGCCTCACCCAGGGTAAAACGCTTGTTGTACCCCTGCCTTACAACTCCTTGAAAGCTCTCTTGTGAGGTTTGGTGTTTGGATGACAACCCAATTAAAGGACTAACAAGTGTGCTAAGTGTTGAATAGGTGCTTAATGCAAAGCTAACAGGGTTCAACAGAAGTGAACAAGTGTGATGGTCCAAAGACTAGATTATCTATAGATAATGGACATAACAAGTAAGATGGACATTACTTAAGTGAGACTCGGTGTGCGTAACTCAGAGACAACCGATCAAGCCAAGGATGGAGGCAAGAAGAGCTTCGAGGTACCGAGTGCATGAGAGAAGGTCAAGGAGACCAATAACCCAAAGCCAGGGGTGAAGAAGAAGACTTGCAAAGTCAAGGTTGATCGAGTCAAGAAGAGTTATGATGCATCAAGGATCACTACATAAGGACATGACTTACAACCAATGAGGTAACATCTATAGTTATGTGGTGTAAGTCATAAGGCTCAAGATCAAGCTCGAGAAGTGAACAAGGGGGTTGGAGCTCAGATATGTCAATCTAGATCAAGTCAAGTTGACTTGATGGTTTAGAGTCCAACATCAACCTCAAACATGCCAAATTGGAGAAAGTGCCATTCTGAGCTCTACTTGAGGAGAAACAGAAAAGCTAAGAGAAGAACAAGAAAGAGGTAAGTTCTAGACACTTAGTCAATTATTTTATGTGCTAAATGTGCTTGTCTAAGTGCCAGGGACCAAATTGAGCCAAATCCAAAAGGAGCAAAGGAAGTCCAATAGAAAAGCCAGTAGAGTAGCTGCTGCAGGTGCACCGAATAGTCCGGTGGCCCGGCTGCTCGGTCGGTGAACTCGCTGCTCTCGGGAATCGATGAGGGCACTGTGGCTAAAATTCACCGGACTGTCCAGTGTGCACTAGACTATCCGGTGAGCCAACAGCGCCCATGCCAACGGTCGGAAGCGCGATCAGCGGGCAACGCATGGCCAGAGCCAACTGAAAGTTGCCTAGAGGGGGTTGAATAGGCGTAAGCTGAAATTTATAACTTAAAACACACACTACAAGCCAGGGTTAGCGTTAGAGTTAAAATTCAAGTCTGGGAGAGAGAGGGAAAACAAATCAAGTGAGAAACAAGCGAATGAACACGGTGATTTGTTTTACCGAGGTTCAGTTCCAAAGAACCTAGTCCCCGTTGAGGTGGCCACAAAGACCGGGTCTCTTTCAACCCTTTCCCTCTCTCAAACTGTCACTTAGACCGAGTGAGCCTTCTCCTTAATCAAATGGGTCACTTAGACCCCGTAAGGACCACCACACACTTATGTGTCTCTTGCTTTGATTACAAGTCACTTGAGAACAAGAATGAGAAAGGAAGAAAGCTATCTAAGCAACAAGAGCGCAAAGAACACAAAATCTCTCAATCACAAGTCACTAAGTGTTTGAGATGAATTTGGGACTTGGAGAGGATTTTATCTTTTGAGTTGTGTCTAGGAGAGAATGCACTAGCTCTTGTATTGAATGTGATCTTCAGAAAACTTGGATGCTTGAAGTTGTGGTGGTTGGGGGTATTTATAACCCTCAACCACCAAGGTAGTCGTTGGGGAGGCTGTTGTCGACTATCCGGTGCGCCACCGGACAGACACTGTTCAGTGTCCGGTGCACCGCCACATCACCGAACCATTAGGGTTTGGAGCTCGGTCGACCGTTGGAGCTTTGTCTTCTTGCGGCACCGAACAGACCGGTGCCACACCAGACAGTCCGGTGCCCCTCTGACTTCGTGCTCTGACTTCTGCGTGGCACTGTAGCTACACTGTTCACTTTGCAGAGTCGACCGTTGCGTGCTGGATAGTCGTTGCCCACTGACTCACCGGACAGTCCGGTGGCACACCGGACAGTCCAGTGAATTATAGCGGAGTGTGCCTTTGTTTTCCCGAGAGTGGCTGCTTGGCTCTTGTACGGCCTTGGTGCACCGGACACTGTCCGGTGGCACACCGGACAGTCCGGTGCGCTAGACCATAGCCCATTCAAGTCCTTTTTGCTCCTTTTGAATCGGGTCCCTAACTTGAATATTTATTGGTTTGTGTTGAACCTTATGCACCTGTAAATACATGAATTCTAGACAATCTAGTTAGTCCATGTGTTTGTGTTGATGATCAACCACCAAAATTAATTATAGGAAATGGTTAACCCAATTTCCCTTTCAATCTCCCTCTTTTTGGTGATTGATACCAACACAAACCAAAGCAAATATCAAGTGCAGAAATGTAACTAGTTTGCAATTGAGATGTTAGTGCATAGGTTACTTGGAATTAAACCAATTTGAAAGTCTTATTAAATATGAATAAGAGTGAATGGATTGCTTTCTTTTGTTTAACATTTTGGACCACATTTTCACCACTTGTTTTGTCTTTGTAAATCTTTTCAAAATCCTTTTGCAAATAGTCAAAGGTGTATGAATAAGATTTGCAAGAAGCATTTTCATGATTTGAAATTTCTCCCCCTGTTTCAAATTCTTTTCCTTTGACTAAATAAAAACTCCCCCTGAATGAAATTCTCCCCTTAGCTTTCAAGTGGGTTTTGAAATAGATACCAATTTTGAAAGTTTAATACTCATTTAACATTGCCTTGAATACCAATTGAAAAACAAACATTTTGAAAATTTGAAATGGTGGTGGTACGGTCCTTTTGCTTTGGGCTTAATATTTTCTCCCCCTTTGGCATTAATCGCCAAAAATGGAGAACTTTGGAGCCCTTCTTATATTTTCTCCCCCATTGATAAAAGAAATATGAGTGAAAGATTATACCAATTGGAGAGATGGCGGAATATCGGTAAAGGGTAAATAATACCAATGGAGTTGAGTGGAAGCATTGTCTTTGTTGAGTACTCCATTTCCCTTTTAATCTAAGACTAATACAAGAGATACTCATGGAAACATATTAGTCTTAGCCTTCGCACAAGAAGAATAAGAAATATGCAATTGTACCAAATGAAATAGACATGATCAAAGGTATATAAATAGGCTATGTGTGCAATGTTTCAATCAAAATTTTGAGAATCAAGAATATTTAGCTCATTCCTAAGTTTGCTAAAGGTTTTCTCATCTAGTGGCTTGGTAAAGATATCGGCTAATTGCTTCTTGGTGTTAACATAGGCTATCTCGATATCCCCCCTTTGTTAGTGATCCCTTAGAAAGTGATACCGAATGTCTATGTGCTTAGTGCGGCTATGTTCAACGGGATTATCCGCCATGCGGATAGCACTCTCATTGTCACATAGGAGAGGGACTTTGCTCCATTTGTAGCTATAGTCCCTTAGGGTTTGCCTCATCCAAAGTAATTGCGCACAACAATGTCCTGCGGCAATGTACTCAGCTTCGGCGGTGGAAAGAGCTATGGAGTTTTGTTTCTTTGAAGCCCATGATGCCAGGGATCTTCCCAGAAACTAACAAGTCCTTGATGTGCTCTTCCTATCAATTTTACACCATGCCCAATCAGCATCGGAATATCCTATTAAATCAAAAGTGGATCCTCTAGGGTACCAAAGCCCAAACTTAGGAGTGTAAACTAAGTATCTCATGATTATCTTCACGGCCCTAAGGTGAACTTCCTTAGGATTTGCCTGAAATCTTGCACACATGCATACAGAAAGCAAAATATCCGGTCGAGATGCACATAAATAGAGTAAAGATCCTATCATCGACCGGTATACCTTTTGATCTACAGATTTACCTCCTGTGTCGAGGTCGAGATGCCCATTGGTTCCCATGGGTGTCTTGATGGGTTTGCCGTCCTTCATTCGAAACTTCTTAAGTATGTCTTGAACGTACTTTGTTTGGCTGATGAAGGTGCCATCTTAGAGTTGCTTGATTTGAAATCCTAGAAAATACTTCAACTCCCCCATCATAGACATCTCGAATTTCTGTACCAAGATCCTACTAAACTCTTCACAGGTAGACTTGTTATTAAACCCAAATATGATATCATCAACATAAATTTGGCTTATAAACAAGTCTTTTTCAACAGTTTTAGTGAAGAGAGTATGATCGACTTTTCCGACTTTGAAGCCATTAGTGATAAGGAAATCTCGCATTCATTCATATCATGCTCTTGGGGCTTGCTTGAGCCCATGAAGCGCCTTTGAGAGTTTATAAACATGGCTAGGATACTCACTATCTTTAAAGCCGGGAGGTTGCTGAACATAGACCTCTTCCTTGATAGGTCCATTGAGGAAGGCGCTTTTCACGTCCATTTGATAAAGCTTAAAGCCATGGTAAATAGCATAGGCAAGTAATATACGAATTGACTCAAGCCTAGCTACGGGTGCATAAGTTTTATCAAATTCCAAACCTTCGACTTGTGAATAACCTTTGGCCACAAGTTAGGCTTTGTTCCTTATCACCACACCATGCTCATCTTGCTTATTGCGGAATACCCATTTGGTACCTACAACATTTTGATTAGGACGTGGAACTAAATGTCATACCTCATTCCTTGTGAAGTTGTTAAGCTCCTCTTGCATAGCCACCACCCAATCCGAATCTCTTAATGCATCCTCTACCCTGTATGGCTCAATAGAGGAAACAAAAGAGTAATGTTCACAAAAATGTGCAACCCGTGATCTGGTGGTTACCCCCTTATGAATGTCACCAAGGATGGAGTTAATGGGGTGATCTCGTTGAATTGCTTGGTGAACTCTTGGGTGTGGCAGTCTTTGACCCTGAACTTCTTGATCATCTTCCTTGTCCTTATTTTCTTCATCTCCCCCTTAATCATTGTCCTCCTCTTGAGGTGGCTCATCCTCTTGGTCTTCTTTTTCATCATCTTGAGCCTGTTCCTTATCTTGAGTTGGTGGAGATGCTTGATTGGAAGATGACGGTTGATCTTGTGCTTGTGGAGGCTCTTCAGATTCCTTAGGACATACATCCCCAATGGACATGTTCCTTAGCGCGACGCATGGAGCCTCTTCATCATCTAGCTCATCAAGATCAACTTGCTCCACTTGGGAGCCATTAGTCTCATCAAACATAATGTCACAAGAAACCTCAACTAATCCAGTGGATTTGTTGAAGACTCTATATGCCCTTGTGTTTGAGTCATAACCAAGTAAAAAGCCTTCTACAACTTTAGGAGCAAATTTAGATTTTCTACCTCTCTTAACAAGAATAAAACATTTGCTCCCAAAGACTCTAAAATATGAAACATTGTGCTTTTTACCGGTGAGGAGTTTGTATGATGTCTTCTTGAGGATTCGGTGAAGGTAGAGCCGGTTGATGGAGTAGCAAGCAGTGTTGATTGCTTCTGCCCAAAACCAGTCCGGTGTCTTGTACTCATCAAGCATGGTTCTTGCCATGTCCAGTAGAGTTCTATTTTTCCTCTCCACTACACCATTTTGTTGAGGTGCGTAGGGAGAAGAGAATTCATGCTTGATGCCCTCGTCCTCTAGAAAGCCTTCAATTTGAGAGTTCTTGAACTCCGTCCCATTATTGCTTCTTATCTTTTTGATCCTTAATCCGAACTTGTTTTGAGCCCATCTTGAGAATCCTTTTAAGGTTTCTTGGGTTTGAGATTTTTCCTGCAAAAAGAATACCCAAGTGAAGCGAGAATAGTCATCCATAATAACTAGACAGTACTTACTCCCGTCGATGCTTATGTAAGCTATCAGGCCAAATAGATCCATGTGGAGTAGCTCGAGCGGCCTGTCCGTCGTCATTATGTTCTTGTGTGGATGATGAGCGCCAACTTGCTTTCCTGGTTGACATGCGCTACAAACCCTGTCTTTCTCAAAATGAACATTTGTTAGTCCTAAAATGTGCTCTCCCTTTAGAAGCTTATGAAGATTCTTCATCCCAACATAGGCAAGTCAGCGATGCCAGAGCTAGCCCATATTAGTCTTAGCAATTAAGCAAGTGTCGAGTTCAGCTTTGTTATCATTAAAATTAACTAAATATAGTTGACCTTCTAACACTCCCTTAAATGCTATTGAATCATCACTCCTTCTAAAGACAGTAACACCTAACTCAGTAAAAAGACAGTTGTAACCCATTTTGCATAATTGAGAAACTGAAAGCAAGTTGTAATCTAATGAATCTACAAGAAAAACATTGGAAATAGAATGGTCAGGTGACATAGCAATTTTACCCAAGCCTTTGACCAAACCTTGATTTCCATCCCCGAATGTGATAGCTCTTTGGGGATCTTCATTTTTCTCGTAGGAGGAGAACATTCTCTTCTCCCCTGTCATGTGGTTTGTGCATTCGCTATCGATTATCCAACTTGAACCCCCGGATGCATAAACTTGCAAAACAATTTAGGCCTTGTTCTTAGGTACCCAAACAGTCTTGGCTCCTTTGACGTTAGAAACAAGCACCTTGGGTACCCAAACACAAGTCTTTGGACCCTTGTGTTTGCCCCCAACATATTTGGCAACTATTTTGCCAGATTTGTTAGTAAGCACATATGAAGCATCAAAAGTCTTAAATGAAATGTTTTACTCATTTGATGCAGTATGAAATTTCTTTCTGGGCATTTTAACATGAGTGGTATGCCTAGAGCTAGATGCCTCATTTTTATACATGTATGCATGGTGAGAAACAGTATGAGGTTTTCTAGCATGAATCTTCCTAATTTTGTGCTCAGGATAATCAACAGGATATAAAATGTAGCCTTCATTATCCTGAACTATGGGAGCCTTGCCCTTAACAAAATTAGACAATCTTTTAGATTAAAATTATATATATATATATATTCTGAGTGGAACTTTCAATTAGTATACTTTTTATACCTAAAATTTTCATGTCATGATTAGGTGTAGCATAGAAAACAAGGGTACATCAGGTTTTAGCTATTTGGTGAGTGATGACATAAAATGAGTGTACTATGAAATAATTGAGCTTCCTTTGGGGGTCTAGCTTGATTCCTAGTCTTCTTTAATGAGATCGATCTCTGCCTTCTTGAGCTTGGGTGTCACCTTTCGGGTTTGGGACAAGAGATCAAGATAGATCTGTAGGTAACAGATGGGTAGAGGGTTTGGTAGGTAGCTATATGCTAAATAGAATTAGTTATGTAACCTGCTTTTGTAGGTCAAGTTATTGGGTAGGGTCTAATGTATTTCCTCAGCATTAACTAATCACGTTTGAGTGACTCACATTAGGTTTGATCATAATAGATTAGGTAGGATTGGGTATGCCTAGAATAAACTAGTTTAGGTTAGATAGATCTACTAGAGTAGAATAAATATTATTAGGGTATGTTATAATCTTTTGAGATAGGAATAATCATATGGTGTAGGTAGATCAGAATCTCCGTTAGGTTAAAACAGAGGGGTTATGCAACTATCGGGTGGTTAAGGTAGTTGCATATGGTCAGGTTGGACTAAGACTCCAATTTAGGTTAAAACATATTTACAACAGTAGGATCCAATCTTATTTTACACGTATTATTTAACATGTTTGTCTATTAAATTAGATCTGACCAGGTTAGATGGGATCAGAATTAAATTGGTATAATCAGATTAGACTAGATAAGATCTACTTAATTTATTTTGGAATAGATCATGTTTGTTACACTATTATGAGATAAGCAAGGTGGTGGGGATAAGTATGCTTATTAGGACAAGATGAGTCTCTAAGAATAAGATAGAATCTTTTGAGATTAGTTAGATCTGTTAGGATAAGATAAAAATCGTTTCAAGATAAGATGAATCTATTATGGTCAGAGAGTATCTTTTAAGATAAGATGGATCTACCAGACTTGATATGTTCTAGTGGGGGTAGTCTTTGTTGGTATAGTTTATCTTATAAACAATTTATGAGGATGAGATAGATTTATCTAAAACAAATATACTTTAATGGAGGATAATCGAGGTTGTTTAGTTATTATGAATTTTATTTATTTATATTTATGCCTATATGTATATGCAGATGTAATTGTGGACATTACTCCACAACTCATCACACTCAATCAAAGATCCAAATCAGACATGTATCACAAGAACAAACATTCAAGCATACAAATATTTACAAAAATTGTTTTGATTTTGTTCCTAAGAGTGGGTCTCCTATTTCTAAAGGTCACTTTAGGTACAGGATTTCAAAGTGTGAAATCCACATTTGCCTTTAGAAGGAAAAGGTAAGAGTAATCAGAGCAAGCGGAAATAGATGAGAAGATTATGAAAAGTTTAGAAAGAATCAGAGTAGATAAGGTAAGTAGGTAAGGGTTGTCCAGTTCTATCTAGGTTTCGTCCTACAGTCAACATTCCTCTTATATCACTTCTGTCACACCCGGTTTTAAGGAACAAAGCCGGGTGCATCTCATACATGCGCCAAAGAAGACAACATATATAATAACAGAGTGTATAGAGATAAATGTCACAATAATCAGAGTATTTATTACATAGCGGAAGTCTTACAAAATAGAATATAAATATAGATCGAACTAAAGTCCATCCTTAGCGCTAGAAAGTCAACTGGGAGACGCCACCTAGATTGAATCGAGCTCCTCATTGTGTGGCTCCACTTGAACCACCTGTTCTTCTCCTGTGGGTGTGTGAGATAGCAAGGGTGAGCTCACACATAATCATAGCTCAACAAGTTGTGGGGAAACCAGTGGGTATGAACTCACCAAAGGTGGGAGTTCATGTTGTAGGAAACGGGTGACGCCTAAGAGGGGGGGTGAATTAGGACTTCTAAAACTTTTACTAAACTAGGCCACAATTAAATCCCTAGAGCAAAACCTATGCAAATAATCATATTAGAGAGTGCAATCTAGGTTTTGTCTAAGTGTTGCTATCTCTACCGCAAAGGCTAAGTTTCAATCTACACTAAATGAGTATGAATATAAGATTGAAACTTAAATGCTTAATATAGATGCGGAAACTTAAAGAGCAAAGTAGAGAAGCAAACTCTCGTGGATGATGCCGGTATTTTTACCGAGGTATCCGGAACCACGCAAGGTCCCGACTAATCCTCGTTGGTGCCCCTACGCAAAGGGAAGCCCACGCGAGGGCCAAGCACCACGGTCGAGTAACTCCGTAGAGAGCCGCGGGCCTTCTCCACGCTCAAGTGGTGCTCCGCTTCCGGCTCCTCTCGGACGCTCCCCGCCGTCTCCACTATCGAGCTTCCGGCCGAAACGCCGCGGGCCTCATTCCCTCCGGTACACAGTGGCGGCCGTGACACAAACGCGGTTGTCACGGTCTCGCAAGACTCTCGCCCCACTCGGTACAATTACAACGACTCACACAAGAGCCGAGGGGTTGTGTGGTTTTACAAAACTCACTCAACTAACTAGGGTTCACCTAGAGCAAGCGCTGAAGCGGTCTAACTAACCTAAGCACTTCGCAAAGCACCTACGCTAATCACCGAGTGATTCTATTAAGCACTTGGGTGTTTGAGCTCTTGGAAATATGCACTATGTGTCTTGGTATGTTGCTTGGGCTCCCACACATGAGAATGGCCGGTTGGGGTGGTATTTATAGCCTCCACTCCCCAAACTAGCCGTTGGACAGAAAGCAACAGCTTTCTGTCGTCGGGTGCACCGGACAGTCCGGTGCACCACCGGACAGCCACTGTGCAGTGTCCGGTGCACGCCACGTCAGCCAACCGTTGGCGCCTGTAGCAGTCGACCGTTGGATCCGACCGTTGTCGTCTGTCCGGTGCACACCGGACAGTCCGGTGCCGACTGTCCGGTGCTCCACCGGACAGACCGGTGCTACAGCCAGAGAGCGCCTGTCTGTGGCCTCTCTGCACAGACAGTCCGGTGGTTCACCGGACAGTCCGGTGCACACCGGACAACACTGTCCGGTGTGCCACCAGGCGTTGGCTGACAGCCCGCATCTTGGATTCCTTTGCTGATTTCTTCGGGCTTCTTTTGTTCTTGAGTATTAGACTCCTATGCATCTTTTTATGTCTTCTTTTGAGGTGTTGCATCCTCATTTGCCTTGGTCCAATTCTCTTCGCATCCTGTGAACTATAATTATAAACACTAGCAAACATATTAGTCCACAGGTTGTGTTAATCATCAAACACCAAAACTCAATTAGCCAAAAGGTCTGGGGTCCATTTTCCTTACAATCTCCCCCTTTTTGGTGATTGATGACAACACAACCAAAGCAAGCATATAATACAAGTTTTTGAACTAAAATATGCAATCAACTTGCTAAGATGCATGATTGTCTCCACAATGTGATATTATGGACTTAAGCCTCCCCCTAACTCCATAATTCACTTACTTCCTATTTGTGGACCAAATAACCAAAACCACTTGAAAAAACATTTGTAGATATAAAATTTTAAATTGGTGGTGTTTGGTGTTTGATATAGTTTTCATTGCTTTGGTCCCTAAAACTTCTCCCCCTTTGGCATCAACCACCGAAAAGGAAGACATTAAAAGCATATAGGAAGTAAATAAAAGCTTGCCCTCATCAAGAATTTTATCAAATGATACCACTAGTAGGATATTAAATTAAACCACATGAATGATATCAGTTGAAAGGATTACTCCCCCTAAATGAGTGTTCTCTTTAGAGAGAAGTTTCTCCCCCTTTTTAGAGATGAAGAAATACTCCCCCTGACAGAGATTCTCTACTTAGGAAAAGGCATGTGAAAATTAAAGGTGCAAGACATGATTTGAAAAGACTAACTTCCCTTATGCATAGGTAACAGAATATGAGTTAACTACTTATGCATTTTTAGCAACATTGAAGCATATGATGTGAATATAGTCTAATCAAATTTTGGAGAAGACATGTAAATGATACTAGATTTAGTCTCAAAAGATACCAATTGAAAGTCAATGGCGAGCTTGAGAGACATGAGAGTTCTTGGAGATTTTGCAGTGGAAGATTGGTGTCTTTCTCCGGGGACCTTATTTTCCTTACAATAAGACTATCACATGAAATAGACTTGAAAAGGTGTTAGTCTCAAAGTGTTAGATTATAGAGTAACCTCCCCCTAAAGGTGTGCATACAAGTTTTGAATTCTTGTAGGAGACATGCACTTTGATTTGATATCAAGAGGGGCAAATTATCCATAATCCGAACTTTGGCACATATAAGTTAAATGATACAACTTGTAGAAATCAAAAATTTTCAATTGATGCATCATTTACTATGGAGTGATATAAAAGCTATGTGCCGTGCTTTCTACACATTTTAAACCATGTAGGTTTGCTTAAGTATGTGAATTGAAAGCAAGCAATCCTACCATGAGATTTACCTAGTATGCATAGTTTTAAACAAAGTAAATAACAAATGTAATACTAGGCAAGAAAAGGTAAGCTAGATAAAAAGGTAAATAGATACACATATCTAAAAACAAGAAATACAATAAAACTAGTTACCTTAGTCATGGGTGGGAAATTTGGGTCCAAAATTTTCACTAACCCACTTGGCAATAGACTTGATCCAATATGATGTATCCCATGATATACATCCAACTTTGCCAAGTCTCCAAATTTCCTGAAGACCTTCGGTCCACTCACTTCCCTTTCGGGATCCAAACCTTCTTGGTGCTTTTCATGGTTGAAATTATTTCCTTTGGCACCTAGATGCATTTGGCCCCCTTTCCTTTGTTGGCTTGCTTGTTGGCCTTGATTGCTATCACCTTTCCATTCTTTTTCTTCTTGATTAAATATGGTGTAGCAGCCTTTTTGTCTACCTTTTTAATGTAGGTGTTGGAGATTTTGCTTGATGGCTTTTGCTTGAGCTTTTGCCTTTGTTTATCCCCAGTTATCGCCTTGCATTGGAAAGACTTGTGGCCTTCCATGTGGCATAGCCTACAAATCACAGTTTCTCCCTCTACAGGCTTGTTCACTCCCGCAGTGGTGTTATCCTGTGGAGGTCAGATTTGTTTGGCTTTGCCTTTCTTGTCATACAAAGCCTTGCCAAGGCGAGCCACTTCTTGCTTTAATTGTTCATTTTCTTTTGCAACCTCATCCGAACATGTTTCTACAACAATATTCTCAATAAGAACTTGGTTGCAGGGGTTAGAATCATCAATTAAATCAAAGCAGGAAGTAGAAGCATCTTTCTTAATAATTTTAGGTATTTCAACTAAAGATGTTGCTGGGGTGCTACCAATGTTTTCAAGCTTAGTAGTTAGCTCATTATTGTGAATGCTAAGAATTTCCATTTTCTCTAGCAAATTTTCAATAGCTTCTTGGGAGCTAGCTAACTTAGCCTTAAGTTTTTCATTCTTTTTAATAAGGCTATCATCGGTAGCAGTGGATGGAGCACTAGATTCTAATAGCTCAATTTTAGTTGATAGCTCACTATTTAAGTTCGCAAAAGTTTCAAATTTTTCTAGCAAACCTTGGTAATCATTTTGAGAGCTAACCAACTTATTTTTCAAAGTTTTAAGTTGAGCTTTTTGCTTAGTGCAAACATCCTAGAAAAATTCTACGGCTTTCGCAAGCTCATCTAGAGAGGGCTTTCCCTCACCTTCATCATCACTACTACTTTCATCACTAGAGGATGGAATGCTTTTGTTACCTCTTGCCATAAGGCATTTGTGTGATGACCGTGATGATCGTGACGAGGACCGGTGGCTGCACGTCCTTGGAGGTTCATCTTCACTTGAAGAATCATCCCAAGTTCTAACACCTGTTAGCGTCTTGCCTTTGCTCCTCTCCTTTTTGGGTTTGGCCATATTTGGACAGTTGTCCCTGAAGTGGCCCTTCTCCCCACATGCGAAGCATCCTCTCTTCCTTTGCTTTTTCCTGTCAATGTTAAAGAGAAGATCCTCGACCTGCAGGGGCACACCCATTAGATTAATCTTGCGGATCATCCTCATTACCTTTCCGACGCGTCGGATTGTTTCTTCGTCCTCGGAGGATGATGTGCAGGGTTGATTATCTTCATCATCATCACTTTCTTCTTCTTCCTCTTCTTCACTTGAGGAACTTGGAGTGGGAGCCTTCTTTTTGCCCTTCCTTTCATCACATGCAAAAGCATATGGCCTTGAGGAAGTTGGCTCCTCTCCCCGACTCATTTTTCGCGACATCTCAAAGGCCGCAATTTTCCCAATCACAATGGTCGGGGTCATGTTGCTCAAATCCTCCATGTTGTGAAGGATGGTGATGATGCTCCCATATCTTTGTTGTGGTAGCAGGGAGATAATCTTCCTCACAATGTCCGCATCACCTAGCTTATTAATGCCAATAGAATTGAGCTCATTGATAATTAGATTTAAACGAGAATACATGTCTCTAACAAGCTCATCATCTTTCATAGCAAAAGTATTATACTCATTTAAGACTAGGCAATGTTTTTGCTCATGGACATTGGATGTGTCGTCATGGAGCTCATGCAATTTTAGCCAAATCTCATTAGCAGTTTTCAAGGTAAATACTTGGTTAAAAATATCCATGCTAAGAGATTCATACAAGCAATTTTTGGCTCTAGCATTTAAATGAATTTCTTTTTCTTCACTCGTGGTGGGTTTCTCGGGATTCTTGAGGGGTTTCATCCCATCACGAGTGACTCTCCAAACACCTAGATCAACGGCCTCTAGGTAACAAGCCATTCTAGCACTATAATATGGGAAGTTAGTGCCGTCGAAGTGTGGTGGACTATGGGTATCCATCCCTTCCTCTAAACAGCGTCGGCTCTTTTAGCGGTGAAGCTAAAGCGTTTCAAATGAGCCAAACCGGGCTCTGATACCAC
This sequence comes from Zea luxurians, assembly GCA_029449295.1. Lineage (NCBI taxonomy): Eukaryota > Viridiplantae > Streptophyta > Magnoliopsida > Poales > Poaceae > Zea > Zea luxurians. The sequence continues at coordinate 10,069,457 of JAOPSE010000086.1, forward strand.
TTGTAGGAAACGGGTGACGCCTAAGAGGGCGGGGGGTGAATTAGGACTTCTAAAACTTTTACTAAACTAGGCCACAATTAAATCCCTAGAGCAAAACCTATGCAAATAATCAAACTAGAGAGTGCAATCTAGGTTTTGTCTAAGTGTTGCTATCTCTACCGCAAAGGCTAAGTTTCAATCTACACTAAATGAGTATGAATATAAGATTGAAACTTAAATGCTTAATATAGATGCGGAAACTTAAAGAGCAAAGTAGAGAAGCAAACTCTCGTGGATGATGCCGGTATTTTTACCGAGGTATCCGGAACCACGCAAGGTCCCGACTAATCCTCGTTGGTGCCCCTACGCAAAGGGAAGCCCACGCGAGGGCCAAGCACCATGGTCGAGTAACTCCGTAGAGAGCCGCGGGCCTTCTCCACGCTCAAGTGGTGCTCCGCTTCTGGCTCTTCTCGGACGCTCCCCGCCGTCTCCACTATCGAGCTTCCGACCGAAACGCCGCGGGCCTTGTTCCCTCCAGTACACGGTGGCGGCCGTGACACAAACGCGGTTGTCACGGTCTCGCAAGACTCTCGCCCCACTCGGTACAATTACAACGACTCACACAAGAGCCGAGGGGTTGTGTGATTTTACAAAACTCACTCAACTAACTAGGGTTCACCTAGAGCAAGCGCTAAAGCGGTCTAACTAACCTAAGCACTTCGCAAAGCACCTACGCTAATCACCGAGTGATTCTATTAAGCACTTGGGTGTTTGAGCTCTTGGAAATATGCACTATGTGTCTTGGTATGTTGCTTGGGCTCCCACACATGAGAATGGCCGGTTGGGGTGGTATTTATAGCCTCCACTCCCCAAACTAGCCGTTGGACAGAAAGCAGCAGCTTTCTATCGTCGGGTGCACCGGACAGTCCGGTGCACCACCGGACAGCCACTGTGCAGTGTCCGGTGCACGCCACGTCAGTCGACCATTGGCGCCTGTAGCAGTCGACCGTTGGATCTGACCGTTGCCGTCTGTCCGGTGCACACCGGACAGTCGGGTGCCGACTGTCCGGTGCTCCACCGGACAGATCGGTGCTACAGCCAGAGAGCGCTTGTCTGTGGCCTCTTTGTGCAGACTATCCGGTGGTTCACCGGACAGTCCGGTGCACACCGGACAGCACTGTCCGGTGCGCCACCAGGCGCTGGCTGACAGCCCGCATCTTGGATTCCTTTGCTGATTTCTTCGGGCTTCTTTTGTTCTTGAGTATTGGACTCTTATGCATCTTTTTATGTCTTCTTTTGAGGTGTTGCATCCTCATTTGCCTTGGTCCAATTCTCTTCGCATCCTGTGAACTATAATTATAAACACTAGCAAACATATTAGTCCACAGGTTGTGTTAATCATCAAACACCAAAACTCAATTAGCCAAAAGGCCTGGGGTCCATTTTCCTTACACATGTGATGTGTAAGGCTAATCAACAACCGGGGTTAGAGCTGAGCATTGCTTTTAATTAGTTGGTCAAAGTTTTATTAGCGGTTACTAGATGTAAGTAAATACTAAGCCTTAATAAAAGTAATAGAACAAAATTAATAAATAATCCCATGCATATGCAAATGACAAATTGAATTTTAGTTCCATAATTTAATCATGCGAGAGTCCTAAGCTGCTCATGACCGCGAGCATGGCTAGTATACCAGTTTTACACTCTGCAGAGGTTGTACCCTGTACCCACAAGTCATTTTACCCATCTGCCAAGGGATCGCGACTCCCATACACCTCTACCGAGGAAGCGAGGCAGGGCAACACTATGAGGCCTTTACAAAGTTCCACTAGCTTCCGAAAACCCGCTATAGTTTATGGGAAGAGCACTTGCAAGAATCCCTCGTCTGACCGCCATCACAGCAAAATCAACCCGAGAACCTCCCTGCATACAACTCCCCTACTGCCCTTGCCCCATTTGGGTAAGGTAGTCTTCCACTAGCTTTCCTAATTAGTCAGCCAAGAGTGTCCCATTCCACCCTTGTGGTGGCACATGTTTCTCAAGTTAACCTCCATGTTCCAATTAACATTAATGATCTTGACATGAACATAAATAGAATAACAAAATAATTGAAACATGGTCATAATGAAATATTATCCCAAAAACCATGTAAAGCAATAGCAAAACTACCCAAGTTATTCAGGGATAACATGGTAAAATGGATAAACAGTCTAGGGTGACCTATTGGGTCCCATCAAAATTAAACCTATGCATTAATAAGTGATATTAAGGAACATTATTGGGTAAAAAGTGGTCAAGGGCACAACTTGCCTGGAACTTGAGATACCAGGTACCAGGATGATCTTCAGGTGACTCGTGACCTCACTGCTAGTCGTAGCAATACAAGCAAACATGGTATAGACAAAATTAACATCACTCCAAACATAAGAATAAAACTGCGTAATAATATTCTACGCGTCGCTACGAGATCGTGGGAACGAGAATCACTAAATTCGGAGCTACGGTTAAAGAGTTATGATTTATAGAAAATCTATGTGATTTAACTATTAAATTATATTATAAATTGATTAGTATACATCATATGAGAGAATATCTTATAATTAGTTAACTCAACTTTAACCTTAATTATAACTTGACTAGAGATCATGTTTCAACCATATTATAATTATGGTCAGGTTGGTTTTGATTTAGAAGAGCTAATCTAGTAGACATGGGATAAATAAATATCTAACTATAAAAGTATGCGATATGGTATAATTTATGCTGTTACTACATAGTAAATATTTATACGAAGCTAACGCAACTGTAACGAGTCAATTTGGAATTAAAACGGAGGAGTTATGAATTTCCGAAGGTTTTATGTATTTGATAGGAGATTAATTAAGAGATAAATTTTAATACGTTTTCATGTCAAAACAGAGACACTATGTGATGAATAATATTATTACAAAATTATAGGAACTAGAATGGATAAAAAAGAGTAAAAATGAATTTTCTACGAATTAAACAAGATTATGGAATTAATTTTATATTAAAAAATCATTTTCTATCTCAATTTGTCTGATTTTCTAAGTGTCTGGACCGCGCACAGAATTCCTGAGAAGCGCAGGGTTCCAAACATAAATTTCAGGACTGATCTGATGTGTTCTTTTTATTAACGCGGGCGGCGGGTTAATATGAATAAAAAGTAGGGACTCTTTAGCAATCTAGCGCGGCCGAAGGGGTATAGGCGAGTATCGGCCATCCGATCTAGAATCAATGGACAGGATTAAATCGGGCATCATCCGAACTGGAATTAACCCATGGCCCTCCGATTCAAGATCAACGACCCAAACAACCCTAAGTCGAAGCGGTATCTGTGACTTGATCACGACCATCCAAAAAGGATCCAACGGCCCATAGCTATTTCCCTCCCCAGATCCAATCCTAGCCGTCAACCCCAATCCCACAGCCACAACATCATCTTCTACCTCAAGCGGCTGCCCACATCTATCTATGTATCCGACGCCGACGTTGGGAGGTAGCACCGGCACTGGCGGCTTAGGAGAGGGAGAGGTACTCACCACCGATGGAAGAGGCCGACCAACGATGGAGCGCAGATCCGCAGCGAGGCACAGAACCAGTGCTTGGATCCTTCTCCCCGCGGTCGTCTAGACCATCGCCATGACTCCCCCCCAGGAACTCCGTGAAGCTCCTAGGCCTCCGTGTTTGCCCGGAACGGCCACATCGACGAGCAGCCCTAGTGGCGGTCCACGGTGCGAGGCACGTCGATGATGTTGATTTCGTGGTGGCGGTAATTCCTCCTCCCTCTCGACGATGACTCTCTCCCGCTCACTATGCTTGGTTTCTCGTCATGATCGATGGATGAATCAATGGGATGAGAGGGAGTGCACTACTTATACCACGGGAACCTAGGACTTGAACGACTAAGGATCCAAGCGGCGAGATTTGTGGGAACGGACCCTAACAGACTCATCCGGCAGCCGGTTTGTTCGCAACAGACGCGAGCAGGAAGACGTATCTGATTTGCATGATGATCTAATGCTTGCCTAATGCTAATGTCATGCACGCAAAGGGGAATAAAGAAATAGAAAAAAATGCAAAGCGATATGGCTGCTTGCGGTAGGGAATAAAAGGGCTGGGACCAGAGATGGGGTGATCAGGTAGACTCTCTTCCTTTTTTTCTTTTATTTTTTTATTTTCTCAATTTGTGTTTTGTGTTCTAGTTTCAAATTTCTAAATCTCAAACTTGATTTCATGTTCCAAATTCAAGATAAATTCACAACCGCCAAATCGAAACTCCAGCATGAATGCAAAGGTTTTATTTTAATTTATTTATTATCTTGCTCATGTATATAAATGCTTCCAACTTTATATGCAGATCAATAATAATAGTTTTATGTAATAAACAATTTCTTTAAACAAAGAATCATATTTTTTTATTTACTTAATTTCAATTCCAGTGTTAGTATTCAAAATCTAAATTTGAGTCATCTAAATTTTTTTCATTCGTTTGTCTTAGGAGAATAATCTAAAAGGTGAGAAAATCCTTATTAAGATCACTTTTAGATTTTAAAATTTTAGAGGATTTTGTTAAATGTCAAAATATGATTTTAGGGTGTTACATCAAGTGAGAAACAAGCGAATGAACACGGTGATTTGTTTTACCGACGTTCAGTTCCAAAGAACCTAGTCCCCGTTGAGGTGGTCACAAAGACCAAGCCTCTTTCAACCCTTTCCCTCTCTCAAACGGTCACTTAGACCGAGTGAGCCTTCTCCTTAATCAAACGGGTCACTTAGACCCCGCAAGGACCACCACACACTTAGGTGTCTCTTGCTTTGATTACAAGTCACTTGAGAACAGGAATGAGAAAGGAAGAAAGCTATCCAAGCAACAAGAGCGCAAAGAACACAAAATCTCTCCCTCACAAGTCACTAAGTGTTTGAGATGAATTTGGGACTTGGAGAGGATTTGATCTTTTGAGTTGTGTCTAAGAGTGAATGCACTAGCTCTTGTATTGAATGTGATCTTCATAAAACTTGGATGCTTGAAGTTGTGGTGGTTGGGGGTATTTATAGCCCTCAATCACCAAGGTAGTTGTTGGGGAGGCTGCTGTCGATGGGCACACCGGACAGTCCAGTGCGCCACCAGACAGACATTGTTCAGTGTCCGGTGCGCCGCCACATCACTGAATCGTTAGGGTTTGGAGCTCGGTAGACCGTTGGAGCTTTGTCTTCTTGCGGCACCAGACAGTCCGGTGCCACACCAGATAGTCTAGTGCCCCTTTGACTTCCTGCTCTGACTTCTGCGTGACACTGTAGCTGCACTGTTCACTTTGCAGAGTCAACCGTTGCGTGCTAGATAGTTGTTGCCCGCTGACTCACCAGACAGTCCGGTGGCACACCGGACAGTCCGGTGAATTATAGCGGAGTGTGCCTTTGTTTTCCCGAGAGTGGCTGCTTGGCTCCTGTACGGCCCTGGTGCACTGGACATTGTCCGGTGCACTAGACCACAGCCCACTCATGTCCTTTTTGCTCCTTTCGAATCGGGTCCCTAACTTGAATATTTATTGGTTTGTGTTGAACCTTATGCACCTGTAAATACATGAATTCTAGACAAACTAGTTAGTCCATGTGTTTGTGTTGACGATCAACCACCAAAATTAATTCTAGGAGTCACCAGGGAACTCCAACTCCGAACTCGCTAGTCTCGGGAATTCTGGGAGCCACTCCGCAAAAATTCACCTGACTATCCGGTGCTACACCGGACTGTCCGGTGTGCCAGTGGAGCAACGACTACTTCAGCGCCAACGGTCGTCTGCAACCGCATTAAATGCGCTACAGTGTGCGCCAGAGTCAGAGCAGCGCCAGAAGGCGCACCGGACAGTCTACAGGACATGTTCGGTGCACCAGCAGACTGTCCGGTGTTCCAGAAGACAGAAGCTCCAACGGTCGAACCCTAACGGTCGGGTGACGTGGCTGGCGCACCGAACAGTGTCCGGTGCGCCATGCGACAGACAGCCTCCCAACGGCCACTTTTGGTGGGTGGGGCTATAAATACCCCAACCACCCCACCATTCATGGCATCCAAGTTTTCCACCTTCCAACACATTACAAGAGCTATAGCATTCAATACAAGACACACCAAAGAGATCAAATCCTCTCCCAAGTCCGGAATCACTCCAAATCAAATAGTGACTAGTGAGAGAGTGACTTGTGTTCATTTGAGCTCTTGTGCTTGGATTGCTTCTTTTCTTTCTCATTCTTTCTTGTGATCAACTCAATTGTAAACGAGGCAAGAGACACCAATTGTGTGGTGGTCCTTGCGGGGACTTAGTGTCCCGTTTGATTGAGAAGAGAAGCTCACTCGGTCTAAGTGACCGTTTGAGAGAGGGAAAGGGTTGAAAGAGACCCAGTCTTTGTGACCACCTCAACGGGGAGTAGGTTTGCAAGAACCGAACCTCGGTAAAACAAATCATTATGTCACACTCCTTATTTGTTTGTGATTTGTTTTCTCCCTCCCTCTCGGACTCAATTTTAATTCTAACGCTAACCCCGGCTTGTAGTTGTGCTTAAACTTTGTAAATTTCAGATTCGCTCTATTCACCCCCCCTCTAGGCGACTTTCAATTGGTACCAAAGCCCGGTGCTTCATTAGAGCCTAACCGCTCGAAGTGATGTCGGGAGATCACGCCAAGAGGGAGATGGTGACCGGCGACAAGCCCGTTACAAGCCACGGGAAGGCTCCATCGGGAGAGTCCCACAACAAGGGGAAGTATAAGGAATCCTCCTCACAAAAGTCACATCGGAGTGGCGACAAGAAAAAGAAGATGAGGAAAGTGGTCTACTACGAGACCGATTCTTCATCGCCATCCACCTCCGGCTCTGACGCGCCGTCCATAACTTCTAAGCGCCATGAGCGCAAGAAGTTTAGTAAGATTCCCCTACACTACCCTCGTATTTCAAAGCGTACTCCTTTACTTTCCGTTCCATTAGGCAAACCACCGGTTTTTGACGGTGAAGATTATAATATGTGGAGTGACAAAATGAGACATGATCTAACCTCACTCCACACTAGCATTTGGAACGTTGTTGAGTTTGGTGTACAGGTAACATCCATAGGGGATGAAGACTATGATTCGGACGAAGTGGTCCAAATTCAACACTTCAACTCCCAAGCCACTACTATACTCCTCGCCTCTCTAAGTCGAGAGGAGTATAATAAGGTGCAAGGGTTGAAGAGCGCAAAGGAAATTTGGGACGTGCTCAAGACCGCGCATGAAGGAGACGAGGTGACCAAGATCACCAAGCGGGAGACGATCGAGGGGGAGCTCGGTCGCTTCATGCTTCTCCAAGGAGAGGATCCGCAAGCCATGTACAACCGCTTGAAGACCTTGGTGAACCAAGTGCGCAACCTCGGAAGCACCAAATGGGATGACCATGAGATGGTCAAGGTTATTCTAAGATCCCTCGTTTTTCTTAACCCTACGCAAGTTCAATTAATTCGAGGTGATCCTAGATACATGCTAATATCTCCCGAGGAAGTCATAGGTAAATTTGTGAGCTTTGAACTTATGATCAAAGGCTCCAAAAAGATCATCGAGCAAGGTGCATCCTCCTCCGTGCCCGAAGCACAACCCGTTGCATTCAAAGCAACGGAGGAGAAGAAAGAAGATTCTACTCCAAGTAGAATCCCCATCGACGCCTCCAAGCTCGACAACGAGGAAATGGCGCTCATCATCAAGAGCTTTTGCCAAATCCTCAAGCAAATGAGGGGGAAAGATTACAAGCCCCGCTCCAAGAAGGTTTGCTACAAATGTGGTAAGCCCGGTCACTTTATTGCAAAATGTCCTATTTCTAGTGACAGTGACAGGGGCGACGACAAGAAGAGGAGAAGAAAGGAAAAGAAGAGGTACCACAAGAAGAAGGGCGACGATGCCCATGTGTGCCGCGAGTGGGACTCCGACGAGAGCTCCACCGACTCCTCCTCCGACGAGGACGCCGCCAACATCGCCGTCAACAAGGGACTCCTCTTCCCCAACGTCGGCCACAAGTGCCTCATGGCAAAGGACGACAAAAAGAAGAAGGTTAAATCCAAATCCTCCACTAAATATGCAACCTCTAGTGATGAGAATAATTCTAGTGATGATGAGGACAATTTGCTTACTCTTTTTGCCGATCTTAACATGCAACAAAAGAAAAAATTGAATGAATTAATTAGTGCTATATATGAGAAGGATGAACTCTTGGACACCCAAGAGGACTTCCTAATTAAGGAAAACAAGAAGCATGTTAAGGTTAAAAATGCTTATGCTCTAGAAGTTGAAAAATGTGAAAAATTAACTAGTGAGCTAAGCACTTGCCATGAGATTGTTGCCAACCTTAGAAATGAGAATGCTAGATTAATTGCTAAGGTTGATGCTAGTGTTTGTGATGATTCAATTTCCAATCTTAGAAATGATAATGCTAGTTTACTTGCTAAGATTGAAAAATTGAATACCTCTCTTGCTAGCCTTAGGATTGAAAATGAAAAATTGATTACTAAGGCTAAACACTTAGATGTTTGCAATGCTTCCATTTCCAATCTTAGAAGTGAAAATGACATTTTACATGCTAAGATTGTTGAACTAAAAACTTTCAAACCCTCTACATCTACCGTTGAGCATGTTTCTATTTGCACTAGATGTAGAGATGTTGACATTGATGCTATTCATGATCACATGGCTTTAATTAAACAACAAAATGATCATATAGCAAAATTAGATGCTAAAATTGCCGAGCATGAGCTAGATAATGAAAAATTTAAATTTGCTCGTAGTATGCTTTATAGTGGGAGACGCCCTGACATCAAGGATGGCATTGGCTTCCAAAAGGGAGACAATGTCAAACTTAATGCCCCTCCTAAAAGATTATCTAACTTTGTTAAGGGCAAGGCTCCCATGCCTCAGGATAACGAGGGTTACATTTTGTACCCTGCCGGTTATCCGAAGCATAAGATTAGGAGAATTCATTCTAGGAAGTCTCACTCTAGCCCTAATCATGCTTTTTGTATAAGAGTGAGGCATCTAGTTCTAGGCAATCAACCCATGCTAAATTGCCTAAGAAGAAAGCTCCTAGTGCATCAAATGAACCTAGCATTTCATTTAAAACTTTTTGATGCATCTTATGTTTTGACTAACAAATCCGGCAAGTAGTTGCCAAGTATGTTGGGGGCAAACACAAAGGGTCAAAGACTAGTGTTTGGGTACCCAAAGTTCTTATATCTAATGTCAAAGGACCCAAAACTATTTGGGTACCTAAAATCAAGAACTAAATTTGTTTTTTAGGTTTATGCATCCGGGGGCTCAAGTTGGATCATCGACAGCGGGTGCACAAACCATATGATAGGGGAGAAAAGAATGTTCTCCTCCTACGAGAAAAACCAAGATCCTCAACGAGCTATCACATTCGGGGATGGAAATCAAGGTTTGGTCAAAGGATTGGGTAAAATTGCTATATCACCTGACCATTCTATTTCAAATGTTTTTCTTGTAGATTCTTTAGATTACAACTTGCTTTCCGTTTCTCAATTATGTAAAATGGGCTACAACTGTCTTTTTTCGGATACAGGTGTCACTATCTTTAGAAGAAGTGATGATTCAGTAGCTTTTAAGGGAGTATTGGAGGGTCAGCTATACTTAGTTGACTTCAATAGAGGTGAACTCGATACTTGCTTAATCGCTAAGACTAACATGGGTTGGCTCTGGCACCGCCGACTAGCCCATGTTGGGATGAAGAATCTTCACAAGCTTCTAAAGGGAGAGCACATTTTGGGACTAACAAATGTGCATTTTGAGAAAGACAGGATCTGTAGCGCATGCCAAGTAGGGAAGCAAGTTGGTGTTCATCATCCACATAAGAACATCTTGACGACTGACAGGCCACTCGAGCTCCTCCACATGGACCTATTCGGACCGATCGCTTACATAAGCATCGGCGGGAGTAAGTACTGTCTAGTTATTGTGGATGACTATTCTCGCTTCACTTGGGTATTCTTTTTACAGGAAAAATCTCAAACCCAAGAGACCTTAAATGGATTCTTGAGACGGGCTCAAAATGAGTTCGGCTTGAGGATCAAGAAAATAAGAAGTGATAATGGGACGAAGTTCAAGAACTCGTAAATCGAAGGCTTCCTTGAGGAGGAGGGCATCAAGCATGAGTTCTCTTCTCCCTACACGCCACAACAAAATGGTGTAGTGGAGAGGAAGAATAGAACTCTATTGGACATGGCAAGAACCATGCTTGATGAGTACAAGACTTCGGATCGGTTTTAGGCCGAGGCGGTCAACACCGCTTGCTACGCCATCAACCGGTTGTATCTACACCGAATCCTCAAGAAGACATCTTATGAACTCCTCACCGGTAAAAAGCCAAATGTTTCATATTTTAGAGTCTTTGGTAGCAAATGTTTTATACTTGTTAAAAGAGGAAGAAAGTCTAAATTTGCTCCTAAGGCTGTAGAAGGCTTTTTACTAGGATATGATTCAAACACAAGGGCATATAGAGTCTTTAACAAGTCCACTGGACTAGTTGAAGTTTCTTGTGACATTGTGTTTGATGAGACTAACGGCTCTCAAGTAGAGCAAGTTGATCTTGATGAATTAGATGATGAAGAGGCTCCGTGCGTCGCGCTAAGGAACATGTCCATTGGGGATGTGTGTCCTAAGGAATCCGAAGAGCCCATTCAAGCACAAGATCAACCATCTTCCTCCATGCAAGTATCTCCACCAACTCAAGATGAGGATGAGTCTCAAGATGATGAAGAAGAAGATCAAGAAGATGAGCCGCCTCAAGAGGAGGGCAATAATCAAGGGGGAGATGCAAAAGATCAAGACAAGGAGGATGAGCAAGTTCCAAGGCCGCCACACCCAAGTGTCCACCAAGCAATCCAACGAGATCACCCCGTGAACACCATTTTAGGAGATATTCACAAGGGGGTAACTACTCGATCTCGTGTTGCTCATTTTTGTGAACACTACTCGTTTGTTTCCTCTGTTGAGCCACACAGGGTAGAGGAAGCACTTCAAGATTCAGATTGGGTGATGGCGATGCAAGAGGAGCTCAACAACTTCACGAGAAATGAGGTATGGCATTTAGTTCCACGTCCTAACCAAAATGTTGTAGGAACCAAGTGGGTCTTCCGCAACAAACAAGACGAAATCCAGATACATTTTATATGTGTGTCAGGATTAAGTTTCACATACATGGTGACTTATAGAAACCAATGTCACAATCTTTATTACATAACGAAATATCTTTTCAAAAATAACTTAATAAAATACATCGAGCTAAGATTGGCGTGGTTGACTGGAGATGACGACCTAGATCTCTCTGAACTCATCTTCATAATCCTCCTCTTGTGATACCTTCTCTTGACCTGGGTAGTGATTATAGCAAGGGTGAGCTCTCATACAGTCATCACTCAGCAAATGTGGAGAAAAAATATAGTGTAAGACTTACCAAGTATATGGCTGAGGATGAGCATAACTTTTAATTTTGTTAGTCAAAATTTTATTAACAATTACTAAGTTTAAGTAAATACCAACCTAATTAAATAATAGATCATAAATGAAATCCCACAATGCAATACATGTCCGATTTAATTTAATTCCGTACTTTACTCATGTGAGTGTCCAAGCCACTCTTGACCGTAAGCACGACTGATATATAAGTTTTACACTCTGCAGAGGTCGCACACCTTTACCCACAAAGTCACGTAAAAGTTTAAAGAACTTTGCACCCAACCACACATGTGCCAGCCAAGCACAATACCACACTGCTAAGGTGTGATTTCATAGGGATGCTATGAGGCCTTTATAAAGTTCCACTAGCATGAGAGAACCCGCTATGGATTTAGGTAGAGGGGGTATAATACTCCCTTGTTCGAAAAGCTATAACAAATAGATCAACCCAAGAACCTCCTATACTTACGCAACTCCTCTTAGCTTGCCCCTTTCAGGTAAGGACTCAACACACTAGGTTCCCTAATTAATTAGCCAAGATTAGAGCCATTGTCACAACCCAACCAAGTTATCAGGCCCACATACACCAATCCTTACCCTCAAGGCCTTGAATGGATATGTAAGTGAATCAGATAACTTACACGAGGTGCCGAGTTTCAGTGAACTCATTCATTCCGATGGACCATTCACCATAGTTGCAAGTATTACAATAAACCAACAAGAACATAAACTTTAAATACAGGAGTTGAGCAGAAGACTTTACAATAAGATAATATACATTAGCAAACCTTTAGGTTTACAAACCAGAAGTGTATATTATTAAGGTAGGTTTAAGTGCTAACTTATTACAACATCTGGGAAGAAACCCTCTTCCCGTAGCACACACATAATAAACATAAGTAAAAGTCTCCAGTATGAGTTTAACAAAACTCAAAAGTGTTAATAGCCTCTCCTGCAGCAACAATGGGAATAAAACCCTGAGTACGCAATTACTCAGCAAGACTTGCCCGACTAAAGAAAAGACTCTCAAGGATATGTTGGCTTGTTGGGAATCAAGGTAAAGCTCATCAAATTTCAAAGATTCTTTTTGTAGAACAACTTACTAGCAGTGGATCCTTATGCCAAACTTTTACTTCACAAGTAAGTATTTTCCCTGAATCTAGATTTGTCGAATATAGAGCATTCACTTGTCCTACACTAGCTTTATTTTAGCATTTTTAGTTTCACTTGTTAACTACGATATAGGGCAGTGATCTAGTCTTCATATCTGAGAAGTAACGGCGATCCGAATTGATTAATACCCAGTTGGGGATCTCCAACCACACGACATATGTAGCACTTAACCCTTGCATATGTCAACTCGCACCCGGGTTTCTCAAGACCAGAACGGGAACCCGCCAACCGAGAGCTCAGTACCCCACCATCCAGCCTCTTGCCAGGTGGTTACACGATACTCTCGCCATCTTTCCACTCCCATTGCAGGCTGGCCTTTCTGGTATTGGTCCAGCCGAGGCTAAGCTTACCCATGATGAGGCATGTGGCCAGTTAAAAGGCCCTAGATCAGCAATCCTACTTTCATTACGGTCCTTAATCGACACAGACGGACGACCCTTCCTGCTCAATGTCTGGTCTCACATTAAAGTATTTCTGAAAATCTTGTACCTGTTAGAGGTACCCTACTGAAATGATGAAATCATCAAGGCCATTGATACATTCATCACTCCAATTTCTTTTTCTTTGTAAAAAAACATGATTCATATAACAAAATATTTTGTTCCTTGTCTACAAGCATACTAAGCATATCTAGCTTTTCAAATAAGGTATCAAGGACGATGTTAGTACCCTGAAACTAGGGTATCCCTTGCTACTATATAAAGACGCAGTACCCATGCGGCTATTTCTTAGTCGCGTGGTAAAGGTACTGTGTGTGGAACCAAGCCATGACTCGCCCTAGCCTCAGGCGACTACTCTGCGTCTTCCATGCCACGGGGCTCCAACTGCCCTGCGCCTGGTGCTGCTACTGTGCACGCTGCGCGGCAGCACACTCCCGCACAGTCATCTAGGGCTCCATCAAGGGCTGCTCCTGGGGTGCTGTCTGCAGCTAGGGAGTTGTTGCGCCACCCTCCGAGCTCCATGGCCTCGCCGGGGGCCATGAAGCAGTGGCTTGACGATGTTGACCGTCTCCTCGGCATGGCGCATTCTGGCTCGGCCAGACCCAGGCCTCGGTCATTCCGGCGCCAACATGAGGCATCAGCGTCGGTGCGCTCACCCTTAGTGAAGGCCGCACCGACTGAGGACCTGTGGGCGGAGCTCAACCGCAGGCGTGTGGGTGAGGATGCTCCAATCTCTCTGGAGAGGCATGATGACCTGTGGGCAGAACTCAACCGTAGGCTTGCTGGCGAGGACGCCCAAGTCTCTCTGGAGAGGGCGCGTGAGCGCCGGCTAAACTTCGAGGGTCGCAACCTCGACCTGGACTTCGCTCCGCTTGCGCCACAAACTCCAAGGGGCACTCGAATCCACACGGGTGTCCCATTGGTCAGCGTGGGCTGTGCCACGCTAGTGTATCACCTCCGCGCGGCGACTTGGCCGCCCAAGTTCTGGCCACACCTGCCAGAGAAGTATGACGGTACGTCAAACCCGTCTGAATTTTTGCAGGTTTACGTCACTGCCATTACGGCAGCTAGTGGAAACACTGCTGTGATGGCGAGCTACTTCCATGTAGCCTTGACCGGGCCGGCCCGGACCTGGCTCATGAACCTGACTCCGGGATCCGTCTACTCCTAGGAAGAGCTCTGAGCATGGTTCACAGCGAACTTTGCCAGTGCTTATCAGCAGCATGGCATGGAGGCTCATCTCCATGCTTAAGACAAGAACCCGGGGAGAATCTTTAGGCTTTCATCGCCCGCTTCACCAAGATACGCGGGACCATACCTCGTGTCTCCGATGCCTCTATCATCACTACTTTCCGACAGGGGGTGCGTGATGAGAAGATGTTGGAGAAGCTGGCAACACATGACGTGGAAACTGTCACCACGCTCTTCGCTCTGGCTGACAAATGTGCCAGAGCTGTCGAGGGCCATGCATGGCACTCGGCACCATAGACCAGAGTTACCCAGACAGGTGGCTCGGGTGCCATCACCCAGGGCGGTAACAAGAAGAAGAACCGCGGCCATGAGAGGCGCAGTCTGCTGCTCCAGTCGTCGCAGCTACGACTGGGGGCCGGAACGAGCGCGGCAAGCACCCACGGCCATAGGGAGGCAATAGTGGGTCATGCCCTGTGCACCCCAACAGTCGCCACAGCGCCTCAGAATGCTGCGAGATCATCAAGCTCGCAAAGCGCGTCAGTGAGCGACGTGAGCAGGCTTCCAAGGATGGCTCACTGCCTCATCGCCGACCTGGCAAGGAGAAGGTCGATGAAGGTGACGTGGCTGCGGGAGAACGGGACCTCGGGTATCAGTCTCTCGAGGGGGTCCTCAAGGACGTCTTCACTAGAGATTCCAACTCCAATGATGACAACGACCGCCGCAAGAAGCTATACGTGATGTACCGCGGGAGCTAGGAGCTCACCTCTCGTAGGAACGTTAAGTCCCTGCGTCGAGAGGTCCTGTCGGCGACCCCAGGGGTCCCGAAGGCTGCTCCACATCAGCGGTGGAGGAGCACCACTATCTCCTTCGGGGCATCCGACTGCCCCAAAAACATGGCAGGGGCTGGTATATTACCGCTTATCACCGCCCCTGTCATCGCCAACATGCGGCTACACCATGTCCTGATTGACGGTGGGGCTAGGCTCAACGTCATCAGCCATGCTGCATTCAAGCAACTGCAGATACCAGGGTCCCGACTGGGACCCTCTCGTCCATTCTCTGGAGTGGGCCCACAACCAGTGTATCCCCTTGGGAGCATCGCACTCCCGGTTACATTTGGGACCAAGGAAAACTTTCGCACAGAGAACGTCTAGCTCGACATCGTGGAGGTTAACCTCCCCTTCAATGCCATCATTGACAGGTCGGCCCTATATCGGTTCATGGCCATTGCCCATTACGGGTAATTGGTCCTCAAGATGTTGTCCCCGGCTGGGGTCCTCACCGTGTGGGGCGACCGCACCGCTGCGCTTGCGGCCGTCGAGAAGCTACACACCCTGGCGACAGAAACTGCTCGCCCGGATGACGGATGGAGGGACCCCTCGACTTCCGGTACCAAGGCGCCTACCAAGGTGCAAAAGGTGCAGCCATCCGGAGCAGACGGCGGTCCCGTAAAGACCATCCAGGTCGGCGCAGATTCTTCCCAAACCACCCGCATCGCTAGAAATCTGGAGGAGAAATAGGAACTCGCGCTCATCGCCTTTCTCTGGGCAAATGTCGACGTTTTTGCATGGGAACCGTCACAGATTCCTGGATCCCCAGGGAGGTGATTGAGCTCCATCTAAAGATCCACCCTAACGTCAAACCGGTGAGTCAGAAGCCTCGGAGACAGTTCGTTGAGTGGCAGGACTTCATCCGTGAGGAGGTCCAGAAGCTGCTACACACTGGCTTCATCGAAGAGGTTCATCACCCAGTGTGGCTGGTCAACCTAGTCATCGTGCCAAAGGCAAGCGAGAAGCTTCGGATGTGCATCGACTACACCAGCCTTAATAAGGCTTGTCCCAAGGACCCATATCCACTTCCACGCATAGATCAAATCATGGATTCTACCTCTGGGTGCGACCTCTTGTCCTTCTTGGATGCTTACTCTGGTTTCTATCAGATCCAGATGTCTAGGGAAGATAGGAAGGATACCGCTTTTGTAACAGTGGATGGGCTCTATTGTTATGTTGTAATGCCCTACGGTCTGAAGAACGCCTTGCCAACATATGTACGGGCGATGAGTAAGACCTTTGGGGACCTGATTAGGGACAGGATAGAGATATACGTCGATGACATCGTGGTTAAGACTAAGAGAGGGTCGATTGTAGTGGAAGACTTGACCCTGGTCTTTGACAAGCTGCGAGCAACACACACGAAGCTGAGCCCGGACAAGTGTGTCTTTGGTGTTTCCGCTAGGAAGTTGCTAGGATTCCTGGTTTCGCACCGGGGCACTGAAGCAAACCCAGAGAAGATCAA
The DNA here is from genome assembly GCA_029449295.1 of Zea luxurians. Taxonomy (NCBI): domain Eukaryota; kingdom Viridiplantae; phylum Streptophyta; class Magnoliopsida; order Poales; family Poaceae; genus Zea; species Zea luxurians. Next base: position 10,086,035 of record JAOPSE010000086.1, read on the forward strand.
GGCAATTGAGGCAATGAGGCCTCCAGCCCGGATCAAGGACGTCCAGAAGCTTACGGGGTCCCTGGCCGCCCTTAGCCGCTTCATCTCATGGCTAGCTGAGAGGGCGCTACCCTTCTTCAAGATCTTACGGAAGTCTGGCCCATTCTCTTGGACCGAGGAAGTAGAGCAAGCCTTCCAAGAGTTGAAGCAGCACATTGTGTCCCTACCGATACTGGTAGCTCCGGAGCCAGGTGAGCCACTGTACTTATATATTGCAGCGGCTACAGAGGCGGTGAGCATGGTGCTGGTTGTCGAAAGGACGGCACAACATCCCCAGGGGGTCAGGAAGTTCCCCTAGGGGAAGGTGGTGATCCGACCACCACAGACCTTGAGGGCCCAGGGCCACCCGTAGGGGTCCGGACCATCCAGAAGCTGGTCTACTACGTTAGCGAGGTCCTCCATGAGGCGAAGGCCAGGTACCTTGAGACGCACAAGCTTCTCTATGCTATGCTTGTTGCGTCCAGGAAACTGTGCCACTATTTCCAGGCACACAGGGTCGTGGTGGTGACCTCCTTGCTATTAAGGGCCATCCTCCACAACTCTAACGCCACAGGCAACATCGCCAAGTGGGCCGCAGAGCTTGCTGAGTTCCAACTGGACTTCCAGCTTCGCCACGCTGTCAAGAGCCAAGTCCTGGCTAACTTCATCGTGGAGTGGACCCCTCCCCCGAGCGCTCCTGGGGGTCCAGATCCTGATTTGGACCCCACACCTGCGGAGCCCAGGGTCCCGGTCTTCACCGAGCCCCACTGGACGCTTTTCTTCGACGGGTCCGCCCGACAACAAGGTGGCGGTGCTAGGGTGGTCCTCGTCGACCCAACCGGAGATCAAGTGAAGTACATGGTGCACCTTGAGTTCAAGGCCACCAACAACATGGCAGAGTACGAGGCATTGATCTTCGGCTTGTCTGTGGCCCTATCCCTAGGGATCCGCCAGCTCCTCATGAAGGGGGACTCAAAGCTGATCATCAAGCAGGTCCGCGGGGAATGTAGCTACAACAAGCCCAGGCTCGCAGCTTACCTCCTCTACGTAAGGAAGCTGGAGAAGGACTTCATGGCCCTGGAACTGCAACATGTTCCTCAGGCTAACAATTCAGCGACAGATGAACTCTCGATGAGGGCATCAACTTGGGCACTCGTGCCCGAGGGTGTCTTCGAAAGACGGCTGCCGAGACCTACCGCCCAGCCTGCCGAACTAGGCGAAGGGGGTGAGACTAGCACCTCGAAGCTAGCGGTCCCGGTGGCGTTACATCTGTAGAACCCACCAAGGATTGTGTGTGCAATAGGGGGTCCTGCCAACCTCTTAGCACCACAACCAGTAGCTTAGAGTGGTCCCGATGCATGGATCTCCGAGATCCGGGACTACCTGAAGGAAAATATCCTTCCTGAAGATCATGTGTCCGCAGAGCGCATAGTGCAGCTGGCTAAGCGATACGCGGTGGTAGAAGGGATCTCTACCGCCGTGGCGCCAATGGCATTCTCATGCGGTGCATCACCCAGGAGGAGGGTCGTGAGTTGCTCCCGGAGATCCATGGAGGTGAGTGCGGAAGTCATTCATCATCCCGCACGCTGGTCGGTAAGGCCTTCCGGCATGGCTTCTACTGGCCAACCGCTCTCCAGGATGCAACTGAGTTGGTAAAGTCCTGCAAGGCATGCCAGTTCCATTCAAAGCAGATACACACACCGGCTCAGGCTCCGCAAATGATTCCACCATCCTGGCCATTCGCCGTATGGGGGGTGGATATCCTAGGACCATTCCCCAGGGCTGTCAGCGGGTACCGTTTCCTCTTCGTCGCCATCGACAAGTTCACAAAGTGGCCAGAGGCCACCCCTGTGGTCAGTATCACCCAGGGTGGTGTTGTTGCTTTCCTCAAGTCAATTGTCTATAGATTTGGGGTCCCAAGCCGTATCATTATGGACAACAAGACCCAGTTTACAAGTCAGCTCTTCTAGGAGTATTGCGAGGGCATCGGCACCCAGCTCTGCTTTGCGTCTGTGGCTCATCCTAAGAGCAACGGCCAGGCTGAGAGGGAAAACACAGAAACCCTCAGGGGACTCAAGACACGCACCTATGAATGCTTGAAAAAGCATGGTGCAAATTGGGTCAACGAGCTTCCGTCCGTGCTATGGGGGAACCGGACCACACCCAGCCGAGCTACCGGGGAGACCCCGTTCTTCCTGGTCTACGAGGCTGAAGCCTGCCTTCCCCCAGAAATCATTATGGGCTCCCCACGGGTCTAGTCTTTCGATTAGTCTATGCAGGAACAGCTACGACGTGAGGACGTGGACTTCATCAACGAGCACAGATGGCGAGCGGCGATCCGAAATGCACGGTACAACCAGGCTCTCAGGCGCTACCACCAACGGTTTGTGCATAATAGGGAGCTCAGGGTCGGGGAGCTAGTCCTAAGGCGAGTACTGAAACGAGAAGGGCTCCACAAAATCTCCCCCAATTGGGAAGGACCCTTCAAGGTGACAGAAATATGCCGACCCGGGTGTGTCTGCCTTGCCACAACTGAAGGAGTGCTTCTGCCCAATCCCTAGAATATAGAGCATCTCTGTAAGTTCTATCCATAGAAGCAAAACTAGGGGGTTGAGTTTTCTTCCTTTGTAACTGGGTTGTGCATATGTGTACGTCAATCCGGTGAGGTCCGCCCTCGTAAGCCCGGCCATTTGGTCTGCACCCATGTATATCGAGTTATAAGGAAAGAATTTACCTCCCAGAGGAGCTTTTGTGATGTTTCATTCTACTTCAGTTTACAAGCATTATTTTTTATCTAACACACCCATACAGTTCCCACCCTTCCGAATTGAGTAAGCCAGGCTTGTAGTTTAGGACCCCTCTACTGCTATAGGGGGTCCGGCAACCTGTGGGTTCGGTTCTAGAGAATGGGCGCTCGTTTCCTAGAGTGGTCCGGAGCTGTGTAGCCGCTTAGCCTGGTTCCGTACCCTAAGCCTGCACCTCCACTACTCTACAACGGGTACCCTAGTATTTGGAGCTGTGATCCTGTGGGTTCGGACATACGGCTTGGCTTCCTAGGCTAAATCCTGCAGGTCCTATTGCATGAATCAAAGGATGGCAGATACCAGACGATGGGTCCTATGGGTGTGCTCCTAACACTTCAAAAACGAAGCTGTGTGCAGGTCTAGGTCCCAATCTAGACACAGGTAGTCTCAAACCATAGATACTACCTCCTAAGGACCGGGCAACTAATTTTCCCTTAGGTATACTAGTATCCAGCCTCGACACGTCGAGCCTACCTCCCAGGGGGGCCAAGTACCAGGGAGGAGTTGGTAATGCTACACACAACGAGGACAAATAGTATACAGATAAGTGTTGTTTGATTAATAGTTCTCAAAAGTATCTTACAAAACCAAAAATTATTACAAGCCGCACTCCAGCGGGACACTTGCCTTGTCTCTATAGGTACAACTACTCGTCGTTGGCAGGATCGCGCTAGAAGCGCTCGGCTACCAGCTCCACGGCGTCTTGTATGCTCTCCCGGGCGACGTCTTCTATGGCAGCCACCAGACCCGCGATCATCGGCACCAAGGATATGGCGGGGTCAAGGCTCTGGAAGCATGTCAAGACATACTCAATCACCGCCCGATAGAGCTTGCTGCCCTCTGCCTCTAGGCGGGCGCCAAGGATTTGGTCCAGGCGTCGGAGGCGATCAGCGGCGGAGTCCAGCACCAGGAGCGCATCGGAGATCAACGCAGGCAGCTCCGACACCGGGATGGGGCTCATCCCTAGCAGCACCAGTGCCATGCTCGCCTTGTCGGCCCACTCAGCGATGCGCTGGACCCCAGTGTGGTGCTCCGCCTGGAGATCTTCAAGGGCCTTCCTGGTGGCCTCCACCGCCTGTGCCGCATTGAACTGGCGGATCTACTCCTCCAGCTCCTTTTCCTTCTTCTCTGCCTCGAGCTCGTGCTCGGCCAGCATCTCGCCCCACCGGGTGAGCATTTCCTCCCTGAAGGCGAGATCCGTCTCCCGCCTGGCGAGGTCCGTCTCCCGCCTGTCCAAGGACTCTCCCTTCGCTTTGAGGTTCTCCTCGCTGAGGGCGGCGTCGCTGGCCTTGCCCTCGAGCTCCTGCTGCCACTATTGCAGCCTCTCCATAGCCTTGACCTGCTGGACCCGCTGCGCTTCCAAGGTCTAGTCCAGGGCATTCAGCTTGGCCCGGAGCTCTGTTGTGAGGGCCTCCCTCTGGCTCAAGGCCTCCTCCCTCTTGGCCACCTTCTTCTCCCTCTAGTGCGCCTCCAGCTCCCTGGCATATACCTTTTGGAGGTCCTTCTTATACTCCTTGCGGTCCCGTTCGAGTTGGGACCGCTCGGAGATGAACTGGCGGGACGCCGTCCTGGTGCGCTCCTCCAGTTCGGTGTGCCAGTCGCTGAGGCGCTGGTGCTCAGCCTCAAGCGCCTCCCACTCCTGCAAAATTGCTGCCCCAGTGTCACTAAGGACCTGGTGGGTGCAGGACAGCATGCGGGGGAGGGGGATTGGCGCAGCTTCTTCCTCGGCACCTGACCAGAGCCGTCGCCCGAACACCACCTCCATCTCCTTCGGTGTAGGCGGGGGGTTGGAGCTAGACGCGCCTCCGATGTCACCCCCAGTGTCGAGAGTGGGCGCGATGTCGGAGGCGGGCGCGGATCCCCCAGCTGGGACCTCCTCTATCGCTGTGACACCGCCTGATGCTGGCGCCGCTGCCACCGGACCCCCGGCTGGGGCATGAGAAGCCGCTGGCACTGTCTGGGCATCGGCTGGAGGCGGACCACCAGCACCACTCCCAGTAGATTCCTGCTGCTGAGAGCCAGACCCATCAGTGGGCCTGGTACCTAGCGGAGGAGGAGAAGGTGTGGCCTTCGGAGCGGCGGAGGAAGAGGCCCTGGCAAACAGACGATGAGTTAAGACTTGTCGGCATGATAATTAGACTCATGGACTCATGGAAAAAGGGGCTACACTTACTTGGGGCCCTGGACTTTTCAGCGGCCCTGGAAGCGAGGCGACCGCTGCTGTTGCTGTTGCTACTGCTGTGGTTGTTGTTATTGTTGCTGCTGCTGCTGTCGCTGCTACTATTGCTACTGCTGGTGCCCCTGGGGTGATCACCCCCATAGGATGGTGGTGGCGGCGGGGCAGGAGGACTAACGCGCCTCTGCACACCATGGGCCTAGGAGCTGGCCTCCTTGGCCCCACCAGCAGTCCTCTGGCACTTCTAGGGGGGTCCGAAACAAGCGACCCATCAGCATGACATAGCCTGCATCGCCTCTCCTCCTCCGACCCCCCGGAGCTACCTAGGGCGGAGGCACTGCTTGCAGCCCCTTTGCCCTTGTCCAAGGGGCTGGGGGCCACGGCGGGGTTGGCGCTGGGGGCCGCACCGATGTGCTGGGGACCTCCAGCCGGCGCATCGGAGATCCGGATCCCACGGAGGGGGTCCCGGCCGCCGGTCTGGCGAACTGCCACGCCGCTCTCGTCGAGGGTCGGCAACGTAGCCAAAATCGCCGTCCTCAAGCCTGGGTCGTCGCAGAGCGCTGGGGTGGCCTGGGGGAGGATCAGAGACTTAGGGACAAAAGTCTCCCCGGTAATCCCTCCCACCAGGACAGCCAGCTCGTCCTAGGACAAATCGGTCCCCGGCCCGCGCTGGATCCTGCCAATGTCGTTCGGGCCGGTGAACCAGCAGCATAGGCGCGGCCTCCTCTGCAGTGGCATGATCCGATGCTTTAGGAGGTCGCCGACCACGTGAATTGACGTCAAGCCGTCCATGGCCAAGGCCTTGATCCTGTCCAATATGGGCAGGAGCTCTGGTGATAGGGACAACTTGGTCCTCCACTGCTTGCGGTCGAGGGCCGACCCATCGGACAGCAGGACGAGGCGATCGTTGGTCTCAGCACTGGCGATCACCTAGTCGCTACACCAGTTCTCCCATCTCGCTCCACAAAGGGTGGAGATGTAGACGACGGCCGGATCTGGCCTCGTCTGGAAGTAGTAGGCCTCGATGTGGTCCCTGTTCTTCCCAGACATGACCAGCACGAAGAAGTGGCGGAAGAGAGAAGTGCAGGGCCACACCTACGAACATCTCGCAGAGGTGGACAAAGATGGCCACCTGGAGGATCGAGTGGGGCGTGAGGTGTTGGAGCTGAAGCCCGAACTCCTCCAGCAGCAGCAGAAAGAAGGGCGAGATCGGCAGCGCCAACCCGCAGGAGATGTAGGAAGTGAACAACACGAACTCCCTGGCGGCGAGATTGCCGAGGGGAATGGCGCCTGTGCGGATTCTTCCAGCGAGCCCTGGTGCGCTCCACCCAAGCAGGCCGCGCACCAGATTGAGCGCCTCCTCAGACTGGAAGCGGTCAGGATGGCCAAGCGAAGTCATGGCATCTGCGGTGGCGCGGGTGTAGAGCAGAAGAGCGCGAATGCAAAGGGGCGCAGAGAGCACGAAGGCGAAAGGGCACAGTCAGTTGGAAGAGAATGCAAAAGGGTAACTGCTGCATGTGGGGTGAATCCTTTTTCAAGGAAACCTGAGTCCTCGTTCAGGGAAACCCTACCGCGCGCCCCTCAATCGCCGCAGGAGATCATGCGCGACGGGCACCTAGATCCAGGCAGCCCAGTCTATGACATGGGGGCCCGGGTCCACAGGTCATACACTTAGCGAGTCGGATTTCGGGTGCGGAAAAAGCGAACCGCTGCAAGCGCCGGTAGTGCGCCTCCTCGGGGCCGCTGCAGAAGGCAGAAGGTAATATTTTAAACCATTAAAAAGCAGTAACGAGGCGCCCCACGCATGGCCCGATGAAACCACCAGGCGTGGTGGCCATGGGTCAGTCAGCCGCGGGACAGATATGGCAGTTGGCGTGACCGAAGGAGATAGACAGAAGGTACGTCAGCAGACGCGCTGAAACAGCGCGCCAATCACCAATCAGGCCATGTCGAAGCAAAGTACAAGTTTTGGCCCCACCTTCAGGCTCGCATACTCCCCTGAGGTGGGCCCGAGGGCCACTGTCGGTACCCTGAAACTAGGGTACCCCTTGCTACTGTATAAAGACGCAGTACCCACGCGGCTATTTCTTAGTCGCGTGGTAAAGGTACTGTGTGTGGGACCAAGCCATGACGCGCCCTAGCCTCAGGCGACTACTCTGGGTCCACAACAGCGCCTGACCCCACCACATGGGCGGGTCCAGAGCCGCCACATGTCCAGAGAAAGTGATATACTCCAAGGCATCAACAGTGAGTTCGGACCCCATGGGAGTGTACCGGACCCCTAGATATACAGTCCGGACATCCAAGGTTGGTCCAGGACCTCCACGTGTGCAAGCCTGACCTCTGGAATGGGATCCGCCCCCCCATATGGGGTCCGCGCCGCCCATAATGGGGTCCCAAGGTCCTAGGACAGAACATACTCGAGCCTTGAACAGGACCCAGGCAGGGGTCCGGTGCCGATACATGTCCGGACCTAGTCTATTGGGTTCCAAACCTGTCCGCATATACTCCTGCTCCCCGCTCAGGAGAAGACCCGATGCTGCCACGTGGCATACTGCGTGCGGCTTAAACCAACGGGCGGAACCTACCATGATGCCTCTGGGCCATGCGCGCCTCCGCATTCATTGCGGATAAGACGTGCGCCTGTCCATCCCACTGACAGGCGGCGTGCTCAGTCCACGATATGTGGGCCGAGCTGTTACTCACCATTACTCGCACGTTTCGGCTATCAATGTTGCATGGACTGCAGTCTTCAAGACTCCCGGTGATTTCTCAGGCGTTACTAACATTAATTACTCACATAATGTATTCCTTCCATTATGCTTCTGGGCCCGCATGTCGGGGCCCAGCATCCTTGTATGTGCCTCCCTTAAACTATTAAAGGGAAGGCACACAACGTTACAGGGGACAGACTCACACACAAGCTCAAGTTCTCAAGTACACAGACACATGCTTAAACACTCAATACAACATACACACAGTGGAGGTAGGGTATTACGCTCCGGTGGCCTGAACCACTATAATCCCTCGTTTGCTCTTGTGTTCATCCCAAATCCACCTAACAGGGAAAACGCTTAGGCCCCCTCCTCATCTTAGGATTAGGACGGGTGCATTTCGCCACCCGGACGGAGGATTTTCTTTCCGACAGACGATAATCAATAATTCAAGGAAGTTATGCAGCAAGGGTTTAACCATTCAACTCCTACCACCTAATGCAGCATATAAGTGATAAAAGTTTTTTAAAAACACAAGGAGGTGGCAAATGCACCGGAGCTTGCCTTGATGAGGAGGCGAGTTAGGCTCTTCTACTAGGATATTGCAGTTGGTAGCAAACCCTACTGGGGCACCTTCTGAAAGACCTTCAGGAGCACCTTCAGTTGGAGAAACCTCAGATTGAGGAGCTGACTCCTCTTCCACTTCCACTTCAATTTCTTCTTCTAGGTGCTCTACAAGTCAATTAGAAATATATGAATGCTCATGTAATGATATGCTATGCAAACTTTCATTTAGAGAGAGGTGGAAGGCTCACATATTCTTAACTAAGGATATGACAATTACACTCATGTTTCAAGGTAATATAGCCTTTGTCTAAAGGGATCAAATTAATCTTTCTTTAGAAAATCAGAGAACTATATATGTTCTAGTTGGTCAATTTTTCTGTTTAACACTATGTATAACTCAAGTTTGCTCTAACCCTAAACTAGTATCAAAGTTTAGGGTTTTAACTACTTATATTTAGTTAGTTTCTGGTTCTCTTGGTAAATCAACTCCAAACAGGCTATGTTAAGGGTATATAATGTTTCCACAAATTTTTATGATTTTTGGACCTATCGTTTTATTTCTAAAATTCCTTTAAGTCTCCCAAGGGTACTTTTAAATAACTAAACATTTGCTTGGTGCTGCAAAAAATCTTACAACTAATTTTATCAGAGGCTACACAATTTTGTGGACTTTACACAATTGGTTTCCCTATTTTATCATTTTCTAGTGTAATTTATTAGTTGGCAGGAAAAAGAAAAAGATTCAATAGTAGTGGACCGAAACCAACGGGCTCGGCCCACGAACGCTGAGGAAACGGCCCCCGCACAGGCTGCCCGCGCCCGCGTTATAGATTTGCGCGAAGGCCCCTAGGTATTCGAATAACCAGTAAAGAACCCCAGGTACTATTTACGTGTCTCACTGACATATGCGCAAAGACCCCTGGACTTTTGTTTCATCATGGCTCTAGGTCCTCGACGGAGCCGCGTCGAACACATGACCGGACTTGTGGTTTCCCGGTGACGACGAGCCTTCCATGAGGCAACAAGCACTCGAACACCAAGCGTGAGCCTACCAGAGCATATGCCCTCACTTAAGTGGACTGGTCCAACCCTAATTAACGCTTGTTCATGGCTTCGGCGACGCTAGTGCTCCGGTGAGCGTGTTCCGAACAACCAAACACGGTAGAGTTTAAATTGGAGCTAGGGCGAGTTTCACTAATTCATTGGAGGTCGGGTACACACGTGAATTTGAACGGAGCGGGTGTGGGAAAGTGGGTCGACGGGAGCGCTCTCTCAGACGTGTTCTGTGGCGGTGAGGTCATGTTCTCGATGCTCTTTTGCGATAATATTCAATCGGTTGGGCCGACGAGCTATGTTAACATTCAAGGATGCTAAAACATGGCACATAGGGGAATGAACGAACCTGGGAACAGGTTGTCATGGTCGGGTGCCTCACGGCGGCGTAAATGACCAAGATGGGGGAAACTAGAATTTGTGAGCTCTGATGGGTAATTAGAAGTGAGGAAGGGTGCGCTAGGCATGTAACCAGAAGGTGGAGCAGGGAGGGCCTTTAATTTATAGTAGCTACGTGAGTGTGTCACGAATTTGGGATGAGATGATCTCACGGCCGGAAGGGGGGTGAGTCACCCTAGGGCAACTGCCGTGGCGCTTGGTGAGGTAAGGCCCCAGGCGGTAAATGGGCTGTCCACAGCGACCTATTGCGATGTGGTAATGTCTCCAAGCACGTGGCATCCTTGCAGCGAGCAGCGGACGCTAACGATGACATCCTGGCCGGTCGTGAAGCAAGTGGTTACGTTGGCCAGCTCACAAGTTTATTTGCAGTCACGATCTTTTCACTTCCCCAGTAATATCCACGTTGATCCGTGCACAAATCTTCACGGCGAGCTCGAATCGCGGCGCTTGATCACCGGCGGTGAGGTACACTGCACCAAGGATCTTCTTATGTGCACTGTACCATGGCGATGTTCATTCAGCGTGCCTGACAGAGCGATTTGAGAGTCATTTCTCTTTGATTTTCATTCAACAAACTACCAAGCCGACAATAGCAAAGTTGTTGTCCATCATACCAGCTTCAATTTTGTTATAGGGTTCTTGTTCATACCTCCACTCGATCAAGCACAATTTAGCTCTAAAGTTGATCTGATGCCACTGTCAGTCTAACCTTCAAGCCAACACATGACTGACAACTCAACTTCCAGGCCATTTTGCTCCAATTTCTGTACAACTCTAGGGCTCACTCTCTTAATCAAACTTGGACTACTTTAATAGCTCTATAAATTTGTTGTAGTGACCCATGGCAAAATCTCCATAGATCAAGAGATATAGGGATCAAAAGTCAGCACAATATCACTGTTTTTCAGAGTTAAGCATTTGGGTGCCTTTGGAACCTTTTTGCAATTTACTCCAATTTGTTCCATAAAACTTGGAAATCTCCAAATACAAAAGTTGCCTAGTTTTTGTTACTCTACCACTTTGATATATGCACTTTGGTCCAAAAGTGCATAGAAATTGGAGTCACCACATAAGGCACTAATTAGGGTTTCTAGGATCCTTATTAGGGTTTGAATGTTCTAGGGTTTTTGTGCCACTCAAACACTCAAAGTTTAGTCTCTTTTGAACACCTCCACTAATCTTTGAGTTCACACTCAATTTTCTATCTCACACACCCACATAACTCTAGTCCTGGGTTAAGTACCCTAGCCTAGGGTTAAGGCATAATTCAAGTCATCACATCACAACTTATTTTGAAGTTTTTACCTAGTGGATGCACTCTAGGTGTATCATACATAATAAAATGCCAGTGCAAATGATATCATGCCCAAGTTTTAGTCCTGGTAACACCAAGGGTGTTACATCCTTTCCCCCTAAAAAAATCTCGTCCCGAGATTAAAGCTTGAGGCTAAGTAGTGGAAAAGGAAACGCGTCACAATCTCATTTCCTTTTTTCTATTACAAGGCAGGGGTGTGGGTGCCCCGGGTGAGTTTACATTAGAGGTAGATTACAACAGACTTTGAACTGACATGATTCTAAGAACTTAGGAAACTGACTATTCAGGAACTCCTTGGATTCCCATGTAGCTTCATCTTCAGAATGCTTATTCCATTGTACTTTGTAGAATTTGATAGTCTTTCTACAAGTAATTCTTTCCTTTTGATCTAAGACCTTAATAGGGTGCTCGGCATAGGTTAAATCTGGCTCCAGATGAACATCAGAAACTTCTACCACTTTGTTAGGTACTTGAAGGCATTTCTTCAGTTGGGATACGTGGAATACATTATGTATGGCCGAAAGATGTTCAGGCAACTTCACTTCGTAAGCCACGGATCCACACTGTGTTAGTATTTCAAAAGGGCCAACATATCATGGTGCCAGCTTTCCCTTGATGCCAAAACGATTTACTCCTTTCGTAGGTGAAACCTTCAGATACACAAAATCGCCAACTTGGAAAAATAAGGGTTGTCTTCTCTTATCTGCATAACGTTTGTGACGATGTTGTGCAATCTTCAAATGGTGTTGAATAAGTTTCACTTTCTCTTCTGCCTCTTTTACTAAATCTGGCCCAAAGAAAAACCATTCACCGGGCCCTGACCAGTTTAGTGGAGTTCTGCACCGCTGACCATAAAGAGCCTCAAAAGGTGCCATTTGGAAACTCTCTTGATAACTATTGTTGTAGGAGAATTCAGCCAATGGCAAGCACTCATCCAATTTTCCCGAATAGGCTAATACACATGCTCGCAATATATCCTCCAAGATTTGATTCACCCGTTCCATTTGTCCGCTAGTTTGGGGATGATAGGCTGAACTAAGAATTAAGTTTGTACCAAGAGATTTATGCAATCCTTCCTAGAATTTGGCCACAAACTGAGGGCCACGATCTGAGATGATCGTCTTTGGCACACCATGCAAGCTCAGAATGTGTGCAATGTACAATTTGGCATAAGAAACCACTGGATCTCTAGTCTTTACTGGTAGAAAATGTGCAACCTTGGTAAAACAGTCCACAGTCACCCAAATAGAATCACAACCCTTGGATGTCTTGGGTAATCCTACGATGAAATCCATATTGATATCCTCCCATTTCCCCTCCAAAATAGGCAACGATTGCAAGGGCCCAGCAGACTTTAGATGTACAGCTTTTACTCGTTGACAAACATCACACTTAGCAACATAACGAGCAATTTCTATTTTCATCTTTGTCCACCAGAATCGATGTTTCAAGTCCTGATGCATCTTATTACTCCCAGGATGGATAGAATACCGGGAAGTATGGGATTCATCAAGTATTTGTTGCCTTAACTTCAGAACTTTTGGGACTACTAGTCGGTTCTTAAACCAAAGAACACCTTTGTTGTCAAGTCGAAAACACGTGGTGTGATCCACAGCCATATGCTCTTTAATATGAGTTATTCCGACACCTGTCTTCTGAGCTTCCACAATTTGATTAATTAAGGTTGATTCCAACGGCAGATTGGCTAGTAGGGTTGAAACATACTCAAATTTAACTGTTTCATTTCTTGACAATTGTGGTTTCGAACAAACTAGTCGACAGATAACATAAATGTTCCTTGCGACTGAGCGCATCTGCGACCACATTTGCCTTTCCCGGATGATAATGCACTTCTAGGTCATAGTCCTTGATTAGTTCAAGCCACCTTCGTTGTCTCATATTTAATTCAGCTTGAGTGAAGATGTACTTGAGACTTTTATGATCTGTATAAATATGGCAAGTATTGCCCAGAAGATAGTGACGCCAAATCTTCAAAGCATGAACAACTTCAGCAAGCTCTAGATCATGAGTAGGATAATGTTCTTCATGTCTCTTCAACTGCCGTGAAGCATATTGATAGAAGACACGGCCCGATCTTCCGTGAGATACGATAACTTGATTGAGTGGAGATCTCGACGTTGATGATCCAAGGCTCCGAGCGAACGGTTCCTCGCAATCACTACACCATGGCTCCATTAGTTATCACCCGTGATACACGAGTGACCTCACCATGAAGGCTTATCCCTGCAAGCACAATCAAGAACACAAGCAAGAACAGGAAAGAAACGCAACCAAAATTGTATTGATTACGGGATGGGGTCTCACAAACCAATGACAGCGACACTGTTCGATGACAGAATTGATCTAAAAAAACCCAAAAACCTAATGTGGCGGCGGCTGCTGAATAAATAGAGTATTAGGGCGTGCGTGACCCCTGGACTCGCCCCTAATGGGCTCCGACGCGATACACGGCCCAATGGCCCAACAGACAGTGTCGCAGCACCAAAATAGAATCTGAATGCTGAATTGTTTCAACGATTCCCGTTGACTCCAGATGAATTTTAAGGTGGAACCAGTTGGGTTGGTTAGATAATCTCTTTATCTTTCCAACCATATCAAGTCCGTTGCAATCGGAGTTCGGATGCATCTTGGGCGTCTATTTTAGTGCAGACTGGTCCTAGAACCCGAGATGGAGTCGCAGCCGAGTCGGACTTGATCTCTTTCCTGTTGTGGCCGCCCTTGCTCCTCCTCCTCAACACATTGGCCTTTCCCAAGTCCTTGCTGGTCCTCTCCAAGGTTCCTAATCATCAAAACGTCCATGGCGCCAAGCGTAAGCTCTGAAACACAATTGACTAGGGTAGAACGTACCTGGAGATTTAGCTGTCGTGCACGCAATCGTGTTATCGGTCCATTCATTGTATGTATAGAAGTGATGTCCTCATCATCCTTCCCCTCTTGAATTGGAGTCATCCTCGACTTGATCTCATCTTCGTCACCCATATATGGCTTCAAATCTGAAATGTTAAAGGTGGAACTAACCCCAAAATCTGGAGGCAACTCAAGTGTATATGCATTATCATTAATTTTTGCAAGAACTTTATAAGGACCAGCAGCTCGTGGCATAAGTTTAGACTTTCTCAAATCAGGAAACCTATCCTTTCTCAAATGAACCCACACCAAGTCACCAGGTTCCAATTTCATTTCCTTCCTGCCTTTATTAGCAGCAATATGATACTTTTCATTCATCTTTTTAATTTGCAACTTAGTTGTTTCATGTAACTTAAGAATGAATTCAGAACGTTGTGTAGCATCCAAGTTCACTATTTTAGAAGTTGGTAAAGGTAGCAAATCAATTGGAGCACGAGGATTAAAATCATATACTACCATAAATGGACTAAGCTTGGTTGTGGAATGAATTGATCTGTTATAAGCAAACTCAATATGTGGCAAACATTCCTCCCACAACCTCAAATTATCCTTCAAAATAGCCCGCAACATGGTAGATAAAGTGCGATTAACAACCTCTGTTTGCCCGTCAGTTTGGGGATGACAAGTAGTAGAAAATAGCAACTTTGTTCCCAATTTAAACCACAAGGTTCTCCAAAAATGACTTAAAAACTTAGCATCCCTATCAGAAACAATAGTATTTGGCACACCATGCAAACGCACAATCTCAGTGAAGAACAAATCAGCAACATGTGAAGCATTATCAGTTTTGTGACAGGGTATAAAATGTGCCATCTTTGAAAAACGATCGACAACAACAAAAACACTATCACTCCCCCTCTTTGTTCTAGGAAATCCCAAAACAAAATCCATAGAAATATCCTCCCAAGGTGCATGAAGAACAAGAAGAGGCAAATAAAGACCATGGGGGTTAAGTCAGGACTTAGCTTTGTTGCACGTGGTGCAACGAGAGACGTAGCACTCAACATCACGCCGCATCCGAGGCTAATAGAAATGAGTAAACAACACATCCTCGGTCTTCTTAACACCAAAATGTCCCATCAAGCCACCTCCATGTGCTTCCTGCAAGAGTAGAAGACAAACGGAGCTTGCTGGAACACACAACTTGTTAGCACGGTAGAGAAGGCCTTCACGCAGCATAATTTTTTGCCACGTTATTCCCTCTCTGCAATTTTCAAAAGCATCTTTGAAGTCCAAATCAGCAGCATATAATTCCTTTATAGTCTCCAAACCAAAGATTTTGTGATTAAGTTGGGACAACATAGTATAACGTCTAGATAAAGCATCAGCAATCACATTATCCTTTCCTTTTTTATGCTTAATAATGTAAGGAAATGATTTTATGAATTCAATCCATTTACCATGTCGTTTGTTTAGATTAGATTGTCCCTTAATATACTTCAAAGATCTATGATCCGAATGTATGACAAATTCTTTAGACCATAGATAATGTTGCCAAGTTTGCAAAACTCGTACTAAAGCATATAATTCTCTGTCATATGTAGAATAATTCAGAGTTGGACCATGCAATTTTTCACTAAAGAAAGCAACAGGTTTACCTCCTTGAATGAGCACTCCTCCAATCCTAATGCCGCTCGCATCACACTCGAGCTCAAATGTCTTGTCAAAATCAGGAAGTTGCAGCAGTGGTGCATGTGTGAGCTTCGACTTGAGGGCATCAAAAGCTTGTTGTTGTGATGGTCCCCAACGAAACGGTACTCCATTCTTTGTCAACTCGTGGAGAGGTGCTGCAATGGTGCTGAAATCCCGCACAAATCGCCTGTAGAATCCTGCGAGACCAAGAAAACTTCAAACCTGTGTGACCGTGGTTGGAAGTGGCCAGCTCGTGATGGCAACAATTTTTGCCTCATCCATCTCAATGCCCTGCGATGTCACAACATATCCAAGAAAAGACACACGATCGATGCTGAAGGTGCACTTCTCAAGGTTACCAAATAAACGTGCATCACGCAAAACATCAAAAACAGCACGTAAATGTTCAATATGATCATCATGAGACTTACTATAGATAAGAATATCATCAAAATATACCACCACAAATTTACCAATGAAAGCACGTAAAACCTCGTTCATCAATCTCATGAAAGTGCTAGGCGCATTAGTTAACCCAAAAGACATGACTAACCACTCATAAAGACCGAACTTAGTTTTAAATACAGTTTTCCATTCATCACCTAAAGACATACGAATCTGGTGGTATCCACTACGCAAGTCAATTTTAGAGAAAATAATAGAACCACTTAATTCATCAAGCATGTCATCCAATCTAGGAATAGGATATCTGTACCAAATTATGATGTTATTAATGGCTCTACAATCAACACACATGCGCCAAGTGCCATCTTTCTTAGGAACTAAAAGAACAGGAACAGAACAAGGACTAAGGCTCTCACGAATGTACCCACGGTCCAGAAGGTCCTGGACCTGGCGCTGAATCTCCTTAGTTTCCTCGGGGTTGGTCCTTTAGGCAGCACGGTTGGGCAAGCTCGCCCCTAGAATTAAATCAATCTTGTGCTCCATGCCTCACACAGGTGGTAATCCAGGGGGTATCTTAGAGGGAAACACATCCATATACTCTTGTAAAAGGTTAGCAATAGCCAGTGGCAAAGAAATAGATGTATCATCAATGGAATAGAAAACATTTTTGCACACTAAGGCATAGCAAAGTCCAATAGAGGCATGTAACTCATCAAGATCAGATTTAGTGGCTAGCAAAGTAGGAGTTTTTAGCTTAATAGGTTGCTGATTTTTAGAGTTCAAAACACCTTTTTGCTTAGCATTAGTCTTTTTCTCATGTTCAAAGTGGACAATTTCAGTGGGAGTCATAGGAAGCAACACAATTTTCTTTCCCTTATGCATGAAAGTATATTTATTAGATCTACCATGGTGAATAGCATCAGTATCAAACTCCCAAGGACGTCCCAGTAAAAGAGAGCAAGCATCCATACTCACCACATCGAAATCAGCAAAGTCATGGTAAGAGCCAATAGAAAAATGCACCCTTGCTGTTTTTGTTACCTTGAACTTACCGCTATTGTTAAACCATTGAATGTGACAAGGGTGGGGATGCTCTCATGTGGTCAATCCAAGCTTCTTGACCACCTCAACGTTCACCAAGTTGTTGTAGCTACCACCGTCAATGATGGTATGTACACGGCAGTCCTTGATGATGAGGAACATGTTGAAGAGGTTGTGGCGCTATCTGTTGTCGTCGTCACTCGCTGTGGCACTCAAAGCTCGTTGCACAATCAAGGCCTTATAGGTCTTGGTCGCTGTTGTACCAAGAACCTCTTCATCACCATCATAAGTCTCTGCAATGTTAGCTCCAATAGTATCTTCATCTTCAACATCAGAAGCACTAACATACCCACCATCACCAGTAGCAATGTATGCCCGTTTGCTGGGGCAATCTCGCTGAATATGGCCAAATCCCTGGCAGTGGTGGCACTTGATGTCGGAGGAGCGGCCTGTGGAAGAGGTGGTCGTAGCAGGTTTTGCTGCAACACCCGAAGGCACCAAGGACTTGCTGTTGTTGTGTCCCTGTGATGACGAAGGTGCGGTGCTGCGCGTGCCGCTGGTGGAGGAAGATGTGGACGTCTGTACACTCGAAGAGGATGACGCCTTGGCTGGCGCCGGTGGCTGGCGTGGCGCGAAAGTGTTGCTCCTCCGCTGTTGACGACCCTGCATTTCTTTTTCTGCCAACATAGAAAGATGGAACAAGCGTTGTATAGAATGATATTCTTTATAATCAATAATATCCTAAATCTTTCGCCTCAATCCCCCATAAAACCTAACCATTTGATCCTCCGGATCCACAACTACCCCACATCGTAGCATACCTTTCTGAAGCTCTTGGTAGTATTCATGTACCGACATGTCTCCCTGATCTAAGCGTTGCAATTTTTTCGAAGATCACGCCTATAAGAAGGGGGAACAAAGCGAGCTCGCATCTCCTCTTTTAACGCATTCCATGTTTGTGGTGTGGCACGTGTGTTAACAAGTTCATTCCACCAAATGATAGCAAAATCTTTAAATTCACTAGTGGCTTGTCTAACCCTATGCTGCTCAGGAACAAGATGGGAATTAAATTTTTGTTCTACCATCATCTCCTAGTCTAAGTAAGCTTCAGCATCATAAGAACCCATGAACGGTGGAATAGAGAACTTAATCTTAGCAAATGGATCATGATCTAGTTCAGGATTATGATGACGATGTCTACCATTACCTCCCATACCTTGTCGATTACGTGCGAGGCGTTGTCGCAGCGGTGCATAAACATCGTCGTCATCGTCGTCGTCATCCACAGGAGAGTGAGCTGGGGCTGGAGTTGGTGGTGGGGGACGAGCCTCCAGTACATCCATGCATGTAACAAGTTCAGCAACTCGTCGATCAAGTTGCTCATAGGACGTCGCCGCAGAGTCCTGGTATTTTTTAAAAGCTTCAGTCATCGCGCGCATCATCTCCTTCAATTCCAGCTGAGAGACACACTCATCGTCGTAAGCTTAGGCCCCTTCTCCTTGTCCATTTAGTTCTTTGGTCCTGTCATTGTTAGCACAAAACAGAGACAAAAAGGCAACAAACAATGTGAACCCTACAACTATCTCTCAGGGTGGTGGTGGCGGTGGAATACAAATTATGAAGCGTCTTACCCCGCTCTTACAAGGTTCTTACCAGCACTGCAGGTGGCAAACGGTGCCCGGTGTGACTGTCCAACGAGCGTGGCTGTGATTGCAAAGGAGTACCTGTTCTGCTTGAGAGAAAGCTAGATCTCTAGGAAGGCTGACTAAATATATATATGTGGCACACAAGTCAGTAACAGATAGCAATGCTGAATAAGTGTTCCAAGTACTCGTCCTAGTTGTTGGCCTAGAAAATGTAATAGAACAGTTGGACCAAGGCACAAGAAAGGAGGTACAAGTATCTAGGTGCAGCAAGAAAACAGGCTTGGGGCAAAATAATCACAGAGGTACACAGAACACTAGCGTTTCTGTTTATGTGCTATTCTTTTTTTGTGATTTTTTTTCAAATATTTTTTTTATATTTTTCTCTTTTGCAGCAGCACATATGAACAAAACACACCAAGTTTCAGACTTTTTTGTGCAATGACGCGTCCTCTGGAATTTCTACAAGTTTGCCCTAAAATCGGAATAAATGTTTGGAAAACGAGAAGTCCTATTTCCAAGCCGAATTTGGGAATTTTAAAAACAGCGAATCCAGCAAAGTCAAAAAGAATCGGATGCGAAATTTAATGCTGTGAGATTTGAAAAACAATGGGCCTAATTCGAGTTCCGAGGCGAAAGTTATGGCCGTTTTAAGTTTGGACTCCGAATTAGGGTTTCTGGCGAGGTGTCAGAAGGTTGGTTTTAGAGATAGGATCTATTTTGTGGATAGGGTCGGTTGTAGAGATAGGATCTATTTTGTGGATAGGGCCAGTTTTAGAGATAGGATTTGTTTTATGGACATGGTCGGTTTTAGATACATGATCTGTTTTGTGGATAGGGTCGGTTTTAGAGATAGGATCTATTTTGTGGATAGGGTCGGTTTTAGAGATAGGATCTGTTTTGTGGATAGGGTCGATTTTGTAGGATGAAAACGGATGGACAGAATCAAACTAAACCAAAATAAATCTAAACCAGCAACCAACTGAACCTAGAACACGAACTCAGAACTGCGGACTCTAAAACTGAATTGTGCAAAGGCTAAGGCGATGATTTTAGGTCGGAATAAACTGATCGTAATTATTTTTTTTTGGCTTTTTGTGGACTATGGGACAAAACAAAACTAATCTAAAGGTAGGATTATACCTCACGAGCAACCTGGAAATCTGATACCAATTGATAGAAGACGTGGCCCGATCTTCCGTGAGATACGATAACTTGATTGAGTGGAGATCTCGACGTTGATGATCCAAGGCTCCGAGCGAATGGTTCCTCGCAATCACTACACCATGGCTCCGTTAGTTATCACCCGTGACACACGAGTGACCTCGCCATGAAGGCTTATCCCTGCAAGCGCAATCAAGAACACAAGCAAGAACAGGAAAGAAACGCAACCAAAATTGTATTGATTACGGGATGGGGTCTCACAAACCGATGACGGCGACACTGTTCGATGACAGAATTGATCTAAGCAAAACCCAAAAACCTAATGTGGCGGTGGCTGCTGAATAAATAGAGTACTAGGGCGTGCGTGACCCCTAGACTCGCCCCTAATGGTGTAACACCCCGGGATCCACAAACACCCCAGAATGCTACTAAACTACACATCTAACATTCATATATAAAATTTCGACAGCATCTCCTTTGAAAATTGCATAAACGGGGGAAGCAACAAAGTATAAATAGATATCATGATAAGAAAACATATAAGACATTAATAATCTGCTAGCAATGGGAAGACAACCATAACAACATGAACTAATTAATCAGTGCGCACGACTAGTTAAAAACAAACATCCTTTGACAAAAAGTTTCTAATTAAATCATGGCTGTGTCTGGGCAGCATTATTATGAGAGTGAAGGTGGATGTGCTGCTACTTCCCACTCCCCTTGATGAGCAACAAGCACCTGCATTGAGTAATGCAAGAGTGAGATGAAACATCTCAGCAAGCTAATTGTTCTGACGAGATATTTAAACCACAAATTGAATTCATGAACATTTTAAAAGAGTCACATTTAAAAATCAGAAATACTTGTAGATATAGAACTCAGTAGTCCCACTATAACCAATACCATCTCATTTCCTCGAACAACCACAATAGGTTCTATAACACTTCCCTGCGTCAACAATACCTGCAAATATCACTTCAATGTATGCATAGGAATGCAATGTGTAGGTACTCTATCTTCATACCTCTGGGAGTATAAAACCACATCATCTGCAAATATCACTTCAATGAATGCATATGAATGCAATGCATATGTCCTCTGCCTTCATACCTCTAAGGGTATGAAGTCGCATCGTACCCCTTCTCGGGCAACGTACGATGCTAAGTTGTACCGGTACGGTCGGACCATAGGTCACGACAAAGCTTCATATGCAAATGAGTCATGCAATGTATATGGCATGCTACATTTATCAATAAACTTCACTTCCTTCAGATACAACACAAACCTCAAATAATACTTCATTTACCTTCAGATACAATACCAACCTCAAATAATACTTCATTTACCTTCAGGGGTGTGAATTAATCTCATGAGTCATACTCAAATCATAATCATCATCAATATATGATTGAGCATCAGTATAATGCAAGCAAGTAAAGCATCACCATAGAGTCCAATTATGAAAGAATCTGATACTTCTGAATATTAGAGTGTAGGCAATAGAAATAACAGGTCAGAACGGAAGCAACCACCGCTACATTCACTTGCCTTCATCGAAGAAGAAGAAATGTACTAGACATGATCTGGAGTGTAGCCACCTGCTAGTGGGCATAAAACTTAGTACAAATATTTCACAAACATTTGCCATCAATCAACAAAACACTCCTACACTTGAAACCAAGACCCAGTGGAAAGACTCCCACCCTGAACCACATGCCATACAGCAGCAACGCTGTTTGTTAATTTTGTATCTTTAAAATTAAAACAGCGGTGATATCAAACAAATACTCTAGGAGTATCCACACAAAATACTCTACAACTTCAGTATTTAATAGATAATTAAATTCTGCCATCTACAAGTTCTAAAACATCATACAAGATAACTGACTGAATCTGTTTTAGACAGCAGTATGGTTAACTTTAAAATTCGATATCTCCCAAACTACTGAACCAAAAATTATGAAATTCTGCTGGAAGTAAGAACTTTTATCCCTCTACAAAAGTCTCCATAGTTGGAAGAGCCAATTCGGCCATTTACTAGATGAAACCCACCAGTGAACAGACCCACTCATTTTTGTGAGGTAAACAGGAACAGCCACAGTAAAACAAACATAACTGGAGTTTCACAAATCATATGAATGCACTATTTAACAATCTGGAAAGCTTATGAAATTATCTACAACTTCTTTTACCAACCCACAGTTTAATTCTGTTGATAAAATTGCCTAAATCTTAAGAGAACAGATTCTGCACAGAATTATGAGACTGAAAAACTACTATAGTAAAACTGCAATAACTTTCTGGTCGGATGTCCGATTGAGGTATTCTTCGCGGCCACGGAAAGATCTACAAATTATCTACGACTCATACATAGACTTTTCATTTTTTGAGGCCACTAAGACCACGGAAAACTGGCATGAACAGAAACTGTCGAATCTGCCATTCTGCAGAAAACTAAATTCGAGATCAAAACCTAACCCCACATCAAATCCAACCTCTAATCCTTTAATTCCCATGATCCACAACCTCCAAAAGCATATAATTACAGGGAGGAACAAGGATCTCATCCATACCTAGGGTTTCCCCAAGAAATCTTCAAGAAGAGATGGGGAAGAACATCTCCTTGATCCTCTCTTCCTCTTCAATTCAACGTGCCCCTCCTTTTCTCGATCCTTGCTACGTAGGGAGAGATCTTGGGGGAGGAAGCAATGGAGGATGGCTGCCATAGGGGGAGGGGACGTCCAGCCAAGGGGGAGAAAGGGGGTGGCGGCCAAGAGAGGGGTGAAGGGAAAAAAAGGGGTGGCCACCTAGGGTTTCTGTGGGAGAAAGAAACGACGCCTCAGATGACTTCTATCTTTGCATCCAATGGCCCACAACCCTTTACCTCATCCATGCACCAAAGATTAACTTTTGGTCAACATTTTTTTTGGGATATTACAAATGGGCTCCGACGCGATACACTGCCCAATGGCCCAACAGACGGTGTCGCAGCACCAAAACAGAATCTGAACGCTGAATTGTTTCGACGATTCCTGTTGACTCCGGATGAATTTTAAGGTGGAACCAATTGGGTTGGTTAGATAATCTCTTTATCTTTCGAACCATATCAAATCCGTCGCAATCGGAGTCAGGATGCATCTTGGGCGTCCATTTTAGTGTAGACTGGTCCTGAAACCCGAGCTGGAGTCGCAGCCGAGTTGGACTTGATCTCCTTCCTGTTGTGGCCGCCCTTTCTCCTCCTCCTCAACACCTTGGCCTTTCCCAAGTCCTTGCTGGTCCTCTCCAAGGTTCCTAATCATCAAAACATCCATGGCTCCAAGCGTAAGCTCTGAAACACAATTGACTAGGGTAGAACGTACCTTGAGATTTAGCTGTCGTGCATGCGATCGTGTTATCGGTCCATTCATTGTATGTATAGAAGTGATGTGCTCGTCACATATGCTATTACATGGCCTTCTTGCATTAATACACATCTGATGCCTATACCTGAAGCATCACAATAGACGTCGAAAGACTTCTTAATATCGGGTTGGGCTAACACGGGTGTCGTGGTTAGTAATTTCTTTAACTTCTCAAAGGCCTCATCACACTCTGATGTCGAATTAAACTTCACTTTGTTCTTCAACAACTCGGGAATAGGCTTAGAGATTTTTGAAAAAATAGGAATGAACTGACGACAATATCCAGCCATACTAAGAAAACTTCAAACAAGATGAACCATGGTAGGCGGCTTCCATTCTAAAATATCCTTCACTTTACTAGGATCCATGGCTACTCCTTTAGCTGATAAAATATGACCAAGAAATAAAACTTGATCTAACCAAAACTCACAGTTGCTGAATTTAGCATATAACTTGTGTTCCCGAAGTCGAGTTACTACAACCCGAAGATGAGTGGCATGTTCTTCCTTACTCTTGGAATAAATCAGGATATCATCGATAAAAACCACCACGAACTTATCCAACTCTGGCATAAATACCAAGTTCATTAAATAGGTGAAATGGGCAGGAGCATTAGTAAGTCCAAATGACATAACCAAGTACTCATACAACCCATATCTTGTCATGAAAGCCATCTTCAGAATATCCTTCGGTCGAACCCGAATTTGATGATAACCAGAACGGAGATCAATCTTTGAAAATACCTTTGCCCCAACAAGCTGGTCAAACAAAAGGTCTATTCGCGGCAGCGGATATTTGTTCTTGATAGTTACCTCATTTAGGGGTCTATAGTCAACACACATCCTTAGAGTTTGATCCTTCTTTTTCACAAAAATTCCAGGCAGCCCCATGGTGAGGAACTAGGTCGAACAAAACCCTTTTCTAGCAGATCTTGCAATTGAGTCTTTAACTCTGCCAGTTCATTTGGGGGCATTCTATATGATCTCCAAGAAACAGGAGCTGTACCGGGTTTTAGTTCAATAGAGAATTCCACATCACGTTCTGGCGGCAAACCTGGCAACTCTTCTGGAAACACATCTAGAAATTCTCGCACCACTGGGATATTGACTACCTCTTCGACTACCACGCTATAAGCCCTTCCTGGAACTTCTTCTAGAGAAGACAACTAGATTTTCAACTGACTTTCTCCTAACACTGTATTTATCTGAATAGTCCGTTTTTCGTGTCAATAACAGCTTCATGCTGAGCTAGCCAATTCATACCTAGGACCACATCTATGTCCTGGCCCTTCAGCACTATCATATTGGTGGGGTAGGTATGCCCACCCAATTCTACTAGCACGTGAAATGCTACTTCTTTAGTGCCTAACTTACCCCCAGGAGATTTTACAATAACCCCCATGTTTGTTTCATGAATTGGAACATCATGATTCATAGCAAAGGTTCTACTAATGAATGTATGGGATGCACCAGTATCAAAAAGTACTTTAGCAAAATGATGGGCAACAAGGAACACACCCATTAGCACTGGATTCCCTTCTGGAGTCACATCAACTTGAGTATAGAACCCTTGTCAAGTTTTTCTATTGTCCTTCTCTTTCGCACTATTGTCAGAAGTATTCTTGTTCTAAATTTGGGAGTTGTTTCCTGTGGGTCTCTGGAAACTAGAGTTATTTTGGCGGGGATAGGGACAATCTTTAATAAATTGTCCCGCTTTTTCATAGTTGTAGCAAGGATATTTAGTGCCAGTGGGAGCAGGCAAGCGGGGAACTTGAGTATTTGCAGGTGGAAGTTGGTTTGGCCAATTGGTGGGACAAATATAAGTGGGGTTCTTGAAAGGATAGGTGAGAGTTCCCTTTGCCCAGGAACAGGATCTGGATGTCGCCTAGAGGGGGGGTGAATAGGCGAATACAAATTATCACTTTAAAACTTTAGTTCTTACTCTACTCAAAGACCAGATCGCAGTAGAATGAAAGATCCTTCGAGTAGGTTGCAGCGGAATAGAAGATCCTGTCTCAAAATGCCCTGCACTTCAAATATAACTTGTACCATAGATAAGTGTTGAAGTGCAGATATAAAAAGTGAGTAAGACAGAGAGTCAACACACAATACAGAGCGAAGCACACAGACGCAAGAATTTATCCCGAGGTTCGGCCAAGCCTGAAATGCTTACCTAGTCCTCGTTGGAGTTAGCCACACCTGGGCTTGGAGTCTATTTCAACTCCTTCCTTCGTTTGCTCAGATCTGTCAGTATGACAGATAGAGCCTTCCACTATGTTGAGTTGGGTTACAACAAAGTCGCGGCTGCTTACAATCTTCTTGACAGCACTCCGGCAGAGTAACAATGCGCTCAAGACTTTGCTCTAGCTCTTTGCAGCACCTCTCCACTCTCTAAAGGCTTATAACTTTGCCTTCACACAAACTAGAGAGACATACACGAGAGTGAGAGAGAGAATCGATCCGAGTGATGTATACAATTGTTGGCTGCACTTGTGTACTTGTTGGAGGCGCCTAGGAGTCCCTTTCATAGACCCAAGGGGCCTAGGAGCCGTTGGAATTCATTTTGGAAGGCAATATTTGCTTTCTGCCGAGTGGCGCACCGGACAGTCCGGTGCACCACCGGACAGGTCCTGTAGCTTGTCCGGTGCGCGATCTCCTTCCAAAACGGGCTTAGCTGACCGTTGGAGCAACGGTCGTCTTGGCTCACCGGACACTGTCCGATGCACACTGGACAGTCCGGTGCGCCAACTATCCGTTGTCCCAAGCCACGCGTCGCCCGCTGATCGCGCTGCCGACCGTTGGTGCAGTCGACCGTTGGCTCACCGGACAGTCCGGTGCACCACCGGATAGTCACATAGAATATCTCCAAACATAGGAACAACCCAAACTAAAGGTCAAAGTGCACTTAGCTCTTTTGGGCTGCTTCCAGTTCTGATTTTGACATTGGTTCTCCTTCCAGTGACCTTGTTTACTTCTTGAGCTAGATCTTGAGCCTTATGACTTACACCACATAATTGTGGATGTTACCTCATTGGTTGTAAGTCATGTCCTTATGTAGTGTTCCTTGATGCACCATAACTCTCAACAAGATCAACCTTGACTTTGCAAGTCTTCTTCTTCACCCCTGGCTTTGGGTTCCTGGTCTCCTTGACTTTCTCCCGTCCACTCGGTACCTCGAAGCTCTTCTTGCTTCCTTCCTTGGCTTGATCGACTGTCTCTGAGTTATGCACATCGAGTCTCACTTAAGCAATGTCCATCCTTCTTGTGATGTCCATTATCTATAAATAATTCAATCTTTGGACCATACACTTGTTCACTTGTGTTGAACCATATTAGCTTTACATAAAGCACCTGTTCAACACTTAACACACTTGTTAGTCCTTTAATTGGGTTGTCATCCAAACACCAAAACCCACAAGAGAGCTTTCAATCTCCCCCTTTTTGGTGATTGATGGCAACACAATTAAAGCTTACATAAGAGTGAAATTTAAAGCACAAATTTTGAATTCTAAGTTTATAGAATGCTCCCCCTAAATATGTGCTTACATCAAAATCTTAAATTTGGCCTTATATGCCAAATTGCACATACTTAGGCTAATTCGAAGCATTACTATACCTTAGAAAATGTGGGATGCATTGTGTCACTAATTAAACCATGATGCATATGACACATAGATGCACAGAATCAGAGTTAAACACCAATTGAATATATATACCACAGAAATATCAACCTACCACTTTTCACCATTAAGATACCAAACTAAAACAATTTTAAAGCACCAGAACCACATGAATATCTATTACAGGATAAACACAGAAGATACTAAATGATTCATATCAACAGAAGCACTGATTTTGCATTATCACCATATAATACAATAAGAAGCATAAGTAGTATCAACAAAACTAACACATTCTTTCCTAAGACTCAAGGAAACCCCTTTAGGATAAGCTTTCCTCTCAGGTTGAGATAAGCTTTAATGCACAATTTCTCTCCTTTAGGATAACCCCTTTAGGATAAGCTTTCCTCTCAGGTTGAGATAAGCTTTAATGCACAATTTCTCCCCCTTTGACATCAAACACCAAAATCATATTCAAGCAAGAACATAGAATGATGTCAAGAGACAGCAGGGTATTGAGCAGGTAAATTTTGACACACTAACATTACTCCCCCTTACACATTGAACATATGCAACACAAGCATTTGGAGGAAAGTTAAGATACATATACGCAAAAGATCAATACTTCCTTTTGTACCTTTACCATGTTGTGGTGTACTTTCCATCTTGAAAGTTTAATCTCTAGGGAGCTTCTCCACACTTGTGCCTGATCCTTTATCCTAACATTTTCTTGTTGCTAAGACACCAAGCTTAGATCAAGTTATAGTATTGTGGCACAAGATGAAGCTTCTATTCTAGTGATTACCAAAAGATATCAATTGAAGCAAACTAACATGGCTACCAATTGAAAAATTATTACTGTCATAGATCCATAATATTTAAAGATAAGCATCTAGTATCACCAAATATTATAGAGCATGAGCAATCTAAAAATATGCAATTAATCACAACTTAAGATACCAAATACTTGACTTACGGAGGTACCCAAGTCCTGATTGCTCCATTTCTTGCTCATCTTCCCTTTTCCACCTTGAGACTATACAAGATCACTCAAGAAGCAATTTAGTCACAAAAGACACAAGTTATGTGTGCTCCCCCTAAAGTTGTGCATCACGTATTTGAATGACTTGCACTTTGCACATTCTAGCATCCTCAGAACTAGAGGGGATCACAACATATCTTTGTCTAGACATAATCTATCAATTTCATCACAAGGAGATACCAATTGGATAGATGACATAATACAACTTGTGACTAGTGGAAATGATGCATGCCTCAAGATATATAACATTTTACAAGCAACCTAGGCACGCTTCACACGTGATGATCATTGCAACACATACACCAATTGAAAGATGACAAGATCATGCATATAAAGCACAATGTCTAATCACATCAAGATTAAGAAGAATTTTCTTAGGTACACCAAGGTAAACAACATTTTAAGGCATAAGGCACCTAAGCCAAGATACTACCAATGAAAGGCAAGAATAGCTATGATCACAATCAACAGAACTTCAAATTTTTTAATGAAATTGTACAGTTACATTCTCCATACCTTTGCCTTTTCCTGAATTGCCATGAGAGCACCAGTTGTCACCTAATTGAGTGCTCCTTTTGCTCATGCACCTCATAACTCAAGAAGGTGCATTAGTGGCACAACATGGATTCGATATACACACAGTATCAAAATAGGGTAACTATGTGAACATGGACTAAACAAGATATCATGCTTGCACATAGGTTAATCATTAAAAACCATATAGCATGACTTACACAAAGATACAGGTTTATCCATGGACACAAAAAGAGTTAATCTTGGTGAATATATCAAATGAAAAACTACCCATTTAATGATTCAAAAGATATAACATATAGAACACACAATCATGATTAAACGAGCATCATTATGAACCATTGATAACACAGGAATCTCAAAAGCATAACTACTCCAAAGATAGGTAGCATAACAATCCAACTTAAGAGCAATATTGATTATCAATAATGTACTTAAGATACATGGGTACCATCCTTTGGAGAGCAAGTTGCAGATTCTCATCAAGGTCCTTTGCTTGATTCACCAATAATGATTAAGGACCTCTACAACTTATTTCACTTGAGATGAACATGGGATTAGTATTGCACAATAATTCAACCTTGGGTCAATGAATAGACAATAAAAATTAACAGCTTAAGCATAGAGTTTGAATTAACCGTCTTAAGCTCTCCCATGGTCTCCAGTTCATCTCAAGGCACCTCCATGGTCTAGTTGGCACAGTTTGGTACCCATCTCGGGATGGGTCCATAACAATCATCCATAAGAGCTTTTGGTACCCAAATAGCAATTGTGCTAGTTCTAGGTGATCTCATTACTGATCTAGCACAAGTGTATGGTTTGGGTCTCCTAGGCGAATAAGATTGAGACAAATTTACTTGCTTAGGAACCTTACCTTTATTACATACCTCAGGTGGATGACCATGCTCACCACACATGTAGCAGAAACGTCGCTCAACCCGACATGACGCTTACTGTTTATCATTTTCCTTGGTGAGGGTCATCTTGGAGGGTGCACGTCCTTGATTCTTTATGACCGGACATGAGGTGATCATGTGGTCCTTTTCATTGCATCCGAAACATCTCCTTATCCCTTCATCCTTATCTTTGTATGGACAAGAAGTAATGAGGTGACCTAATCTCTTGCACTTGAAGCACCTCCTTTTTCCTCTTCTCTTTTTGCTTTTGGATGACATAGAGAGATTATTAGCGCAAATAACATGACTAATTGAATCATTACCTTTTTCTTATTTCTTGTTGATTGCTTCACTTATTGCTTTAGGAACATCTTTCTCAAGGAGTTTGACCCTTGCTGCGGTTTCTCCTTCCTCAAGCTTCTTCACCATGTGTTCATAGATATCTTGAGGAAGTCGAGCAAGGCGTCTTCTCCTTAATTGTCTTTGTTTCTTGTTTCCAAGCAATTTCCTTTTTGACCCTACAACTTGTTGCTCATTCAAACATTCGCTTCCTTTTGAGCGACAGGGGTTAGCACATGGTGATATATTATCCAAATATGCACTTGTGCAAGAATAAGGTTCACATGAATTTAAGTTTGTAATTACAGCCTCATGAGCAACATCAAGCATGATACGGTCATCAACTAGTTTTCTATGAGAATATGACAACATATCATACTTTTCACCTAGAGAAAGTTTTTCTAAATTTATCATTTCCACTTGACTCCTAAGCATAGAATTTTCAGTTTTAAGTTGAGCAACATTAGATAATACATCATGATTATTTCTTTGCTCAATTAAAACAGATTCATACCGTTGGACCAAATTCCCATGAGAGTACTTTAGCTCCTCATGTTCTTTGGTCATCTTCTCCAGGCTGTCGTTGGTTTTGATGAGAGTCTCCTCTAGCCTGAGAAGCGTTTCGCCTTGTTCCTTGTTCCTTCTCAACAGCTTAACCAAGAGCACTTTGTTTTCTTTGTTGAGATGGGTGTAGAGCCGGTGAATCTCTTCTTCTTTCACATCATCGGTCTCATTTTCCCTGTCATTATTATCAGTGGACGCAAACTAGGAAAATGTACCTTGTGGTGATGAGGACTCATCCTCGCTATCCTCCTCATATTCCTCCTCATCATCGCTTTCATCTCCACCATCATTGTTAGCGATAAGACATTTATTACCAGTAGAAGACAAACCTGCCGGTGAGGTGGATTCATCGTTTGGTAGCCATCGTTTTTCTTCTCCCTTTAAAAGGTTAGTAACACAAGCAATATAGGGAGTTGAAGCAGTACAATTTGACTCAGAATATTTTATTCTAATTCTATTCCATAGATCATGAGCATCAACAAATAAATCACTATCACTACTCATGATGGCAAAATAGGCACCTCTAGAAAGAGAGTCAACTAAGATGTTGCAAGCATGGTGATTGAGAGATAGACATTTTAGTTCATCATTAGAAGGATTTTGACTAATATTAGAGAGAAAAATACTTCTGCTAAAGATCTATCTCAAATTAGGATCAACATGCATGAAAGCATTATAAATAGAGACAGACCAAGATTTATAATTAGAACCATCGCCTAGTAGAAGTTCTACAGTTACCTCTTGTGATGACATTGTCATCTCCGGAGGGCTAAGCCCACACTGGAGAGGCCTAGCTCCGATACCAATTGAGAGTTCCCTTTGCCCGGGAACAGGATCTGGATGTCGCCTAGAGGGGGGTGAATAGGCGAATAAAAATTATCACTTTAAAACTTTAGTTCTTACTCTACTCAAAGACCAGATCGCAGTGGAATGAAAGATCCTTCGAGTAGGTTGCAGCGGAATAGAAGATCCTGTCTCAAAATGCCCTGCACTTCAAATATAACTTGTACCACAAATAAGTGTTGAAGTGCAGATATAAAAAGTGAGTAAGACAGAGAGTCAGCACACAATACAGAGCGAAGCACAAAGACGCAAGAATTTATCCCGAGGTTCGGCTAAGCCTGAAATGCTTGCCTAGTCCTCGTTGGAGTTAGCCACACCTGGGCTTGGAGTCTATTTCAACCCCTTCCTCCGTTTGCTCAGATCTGTCAGTATGATAGATAGAGCCTTCCACTATGTTGAGTTGGGTTACAACAAAGCCGCGGCTGCTTACAATCTTCTTGACAGCACTCCGGCAGAGTAACAATGCGCTCAAGACTTTGCTCTAGCTCTTTGCAGCACCTCTCCACTCTCTAAAGGCTTATAACTTTGCCTTCACACAAACTAGAGAGATATACACGAGAGTGAGAGAGATAATCGATCCGAGTGATGTATACAATTGTTGGCTGCACTTGTGTACTTGTTGGAGGCGCCTAGGAGTCCCTTTTATAAACCCAAGGGGCC
Organism: Zea luxurians; assembly: GCA_029449295.1. Classification (NCBI taxonomy): domain Eukaryota; kingdom Viridiplantae; phylum Streptophyta; class Magnoliopsida; order Poales; family Poaceae; genus Zea; species Zea luxurians. The sequence continues at coordinate 10,117,795 of JAOPSE010000086.1, forward strand.
TAGGAGCCGTTGGAATTCATTTTGGAAGGCAATATTTGCTTTCTGTCGGGTGGCGCACCGGACAGTCCGGTGCACCACCGGACAGGTCCTGTAGCTTGTCCGGTGCGCGATCTCCTTCCAAAACGGGCTCAGCTGACCGTTGGAGCAACGGTCGTCTTGGCTCACCGGACACTGTCCGGTGCACACCAGACAGTCCGGTGTGCCAACTATCCGTTGGCCCAAGCCACGCGTCGCCCGCTGATCGCGCTGCCGACCGTTGGCGCAGTTGACCGTTGGCTCACCGGACAGACCGGTGCACCACCAGACAGTCCGGTGAATTATAGTCGTACGCCGCCAAACTATCCCGAGAGTGGCCTGTTCACTGGAGTTCAGCCTGGCGCACCGGACACTGTCCGGTGCACCACCGGACAGTCCGGTGTGCCAGACTGAGCTGAGTCTTGGCTGTACACAGCCAAGCCTTTTGCATCTCTTTTCTTTTCTACTTTTCTCTGTTTCTAACACTTAGACAAATATATTAGTGCACAAAAACCAATGTACTAAGTCTAGAAACATACCTTCTCTTTGATTTTCACTTCTTTAGCATTTGGCATGACTGAGATTGATGTTGGACTCATAAATCATCAAGTTAGATTGACTTGATCTAGATTGTCATTTCTGAGCTCCAACATCCTGCACAGGTCACATAGAATATCTCCAAACATAGGAACAACCCAAACTAAAGCTCAAAGTGCACTTAGCTCTTTTGGGCTGCTTCCAGTTCTGATTTTGACATTGGTTCTCCTTCCAGTGACCTTGTTTACTTCTTGAGCTAGATCTTGAGCCTTATGACTTACACCACATAATTGTGGACGTTACCTCATTGGTTGTAAGTCATGTCCTTATGTAGTGTTCCTTGATGCACCATAACTCTCAACAAGATCAACCTTGACTTTGCAAGTCTTCTTCTTCACCCCTGGCTTTGGGTTCCTGGTCTCCTTGACTTTCTCCCGTGCACTCGGTACCTCGAAGCTCTTCTTGCTTCCTTCCTTGGCTTGATCGGCTATCTCTGAGTTATGCACATCGAGTCTCACTTAAGCAATGTCCATCCTTCTTGTGATGTCCATTATCTATAAATAATTCAATCTTTGGACCATACACTTGTTCACTTGTGTTGAACCATATTAGCTTTACATAAAGCACCTGTTCAACACTTAGCACACTTGTTAGTCCTTTAATTGGGTTGTCATCCAAACACCAAAACCCACAAGAGAGCTTTCAATAGGTAGTTAAACGGTAAGGAACGTTTGTAGAACCAGCAGTCCTGATTACCACTTTCTGGCATTTCACCGTCGACTGAGAAAACCCTGACCTAGAACCTTTCCATGCCTGCTTCACATTTTGATGTACTCGTCCCTTTTCCACAACTATAGCCACACTTATTGCCCGATTGAAGGTAAGATCATAGCAAGTGGCCATCTTCTTTTGCAATTTTGAGTTGAGGCCTCTCATAAAACAATCTCTTTTCTTGATATCCGTGTTCACATGCTCAATAGCATACTGAGAAAGGTGGTTAAATTTCCCAATATACTGCATCACCGTATCTGCCCCTTGCCTAAGTCTTAGAAACTCCTCAACCTTCATTTGCAAAATCCCATCAGGAACATGATGAGCACGGAAAGCTTCCTTAAATTCGACCCAAGTAACGTGGTGATCTGGAAGTTGTATAGCGACAAAGTTGGACCACCAAGTGCTGGCAGCTCCACAAAGTTGTTATGCAACAAATAAAGACTTTTGTACCTCAGTACACCGAATAAGGCCAAACTTTTGTTCAATCACCTGCAGCCACTCAATTGCGTTAAGGGGCTCTTCTCCTTTAGCAAACACTCGCGGCCAAGTATCCATAAATTCCATGTATGTTGCATTCCTTTGCTGATTCTGGGAATACGAGGCCCACTCTAATTGTTTTAATGATGATCAATCTCATGCAAAACCCTAGCATTATCAGTAGTGCCATTCACTAGGGTAGTAATGGCATCTGCCAGTGTAGGTGGAACTGGTGGAGGTGGAGGGTTGATATCAGCTTCTGCGCCCCCACGTGATGTGCCAACCCCATCCGACCCTCGAGTACGCATAGGCATCTGGAGTAAAACAAACTCATGAATAAACACCCATAACCATGAAATATATTACATGAGACAGATACATGGAGTTTTATTCATTACAATACCAAAATTGACATAGTTTATTATCCTATGCCTACAATAGAGGTCACGACACCATACACATGTCACATTAACCCTATGTATCACTAGCTATCTCAGAAACATCACTGCCTCCTGGAGACTCACCACCTAGTATAAGCATATGAGCTGCTTCTTCCTCTAAGTCTGCATCAGGCTCACCCCCATCAGCTAGCACAACACCACCTTCTGCCTCCGCGGCTCCTGGCGCGTCATTGGGGTGCAGCTGGTAGTAAAGTTGGTGAACTTCCTCATGCAGTTCATTAGAGTAATCCTCCAGATCATTATAAGCTAGAACCAAATCCTAGAAACGGCACCTCAAGTGGTCCTCACGGGCAAAAACTGCCTCCCGGGATCGCATGGTTGCCACCAGGTGTTCCTTCTGCTCAGCTAATTCCTTCTGAAGCTGCTTCTTTTCTGCCAGCAGCTCAAGAATATGGGCTGCATCGAGACACCGCTCATTGAAGGACACATCTAGACTCTGTTGCAGCTGCTCCACCTACGACTGAGGTGCACGACTACTACTGCCGGTCTCCATTGCACGAGAGGCCATCTGATGCTTGGGCACTCCTCGTGGTCCAACCCGCATACGGGGCGTCTGCTTAGGGGAGCCATTCTGAATTTTTAAGGAATAAAGATGTAAGAAAAGGTCAAAGGATTAGTAGGATTAGTAAGAATAAATTTTAAACCCACATATATTCTAGTAACCATTTAGCTTTAGGGGGAAAACCTTTATCAAATGACTGAATATATGATGCATGCTTCGTTTCATATTCGCCTCTCATCTACTGCCAATATATTTGGCTATCACGCTTTATGGCGGTGGCAATCCTACACTCTGAAATTACTAGTCGTAATCTTCTAGGGTTTTGTCAGTGTACATGCAGAAGATTCTATTCCAGCCTAAGTTGTCGGTTAGTGGTTAGTACCTCAAGCTAAGCCACCTATTAGTCCTTAACTTACTATAGGACTAACTGCACCTTTTTCTACCAGGCATGTAATCCTAGTTTAGATTTTTCCAAAAAATTATTTGAACTCAATTTCATTTAAAGACATCATCTGATAATAATTCTATTATTTGCAAAAAAGTGTGAATGGCTCCGATACCAGCTGTCATAACCCAACCAAGTTATCAGGCCCACGTACACCAATCCTTGCCCTCAAGGCCTTGAATGGATATGTAAGTGAACCAGATAACTTACTCGGGGTGCCGAGTTTCGACGAACTCGTTCATTCCCAAGGACCATTCACCATAGTTGCAAGTATTACAATAAACCAACAAGAACATAAACTTTAAATACAGGAGTTGAGTGGAAGACTTTACAATAAGATAATATACATTAGCAAACCTTTAAGTTTACAAACCAGAAGTGTATATTATTACATGCCCGGGTAGGTTCAAGTGCTAACTTATTACAACATTTGGGAAGAAACCCTCTTCCCACAACACACACATAATAAAAATAAGTAAAAGTCTCTAGTATGAGTTTAACAAAACTCAAAAGTGTTAATAGTCTCTCCTGCAGCAACAATGGCGATAAAACCCTAAGTATGCAATTACTCAGCAAGACTTACCCGACTAAAGAAAAGACTCTCAAGGATATGCTGGCTTGTTGGGAATCAAGGTAAAGTTCAACAAATTTCAAAGATTCTTTTTCTAGAAAAGCTTACTAGTAGTAGATCCTTATGTCAAACTTTTACTTCATAAGTTAAGTATTTTCCCTGAATCTAGATTTGCCGAATCTAGAGCATTCACTTGTCCTACACTGCTTTATTTTAGCATCTTTAGTTTCACTTTTTAACTAAGATGCAGGGCAGTGATCCAGTCTTCATATCTGAGAAGTAACGGCGATCCGAATCGATTAATACCTAGCTAGGGATCTCCAACCACACGACATATGTAGCACTTAACCCTTGCATATGTCAACTCGCACCCGAGTTTCCCAAGACCAGAACGGGTCCCCGCCAACCGAGAGCTCAGTACCCCACCATCCAGCCTCTTGCCAGGTGGATACATGATACTCTCGCCATCTCTCCACTCCTATTGCGGGTCGACCTTTCTGGTATTGGTCCAACCGAGGCTAAGCTTACCCATGATGAGGCATGTGGCTAGTTAAAAGGTCCTAGATCAGCAAGCCTACTTTCGTTGCGATCCTTAATCGACACAGATCGGCAACCTTTCCTGCTCAACATCTGGAATGATGAAGTCGTCAAGGCCTTTGATACATTCATCACTCCAGTCTCTTTTTCTTTGTAAAAAAACATGATTCATATAACAAAACATTTTGTTCCTTGTCTATAAGCATACTAAGCATATCTAACTTTTCAAATCATGTATCAAGGATGATAATCAATAATTCAAGGAAGTTATGCAGCAAGGGTTTAACCATTCAACTCCTACCACCTAATGCAACATATAAGTGATAAAAGTTTTTTAAAAACACAAGGAGATGACAAATGCACCAGGGCTTGCCTTGATGAGGAGGAGAGTCAGGCTCTTCTACTAGGATATTGCAGTTGGTAGAAAACCCTAGTGGGGCACCTTCTGAACGACCTTCAGAAGCACCTTCAGTTGGAGAAACCTCAGATTGAGGAGCTGACTCCTCTTCCACTTCAATTTCTTCTTCTAGGTGCTCTACAAGTCAATTAGAAGTATATGAATGCTCATGTAATGATATGCTATGCAAACTTTCATTTAGAGAGAGGTGGAAGGCTCACATATTCTTAACTAAGGATATGACAATTACACTCATGTTTTTGGGTAATATAGCCTTTATCTAAAGGGATTAAATTAATATTTCTTTAGAAAATCACAGAACTATATATGTTCTAGTTGGTCAATTTTACTGTTTAACACTATGTATAACTCAAGTTTGCTCTAACCCTAAACTAGTATCAAAGTTTAGGGTTTTAAATACTTATATTTAGTTAGTTTCTGGTTCTCTTGGTAAATCAACTCCAAAAAGGCTCAAATTTTTACCAAAAGCTATTCTAAGGGTATATATTTTTCCACAAATTTTTATGATTTTTGGACCTATGGTTTTATTTCTAAAATTCCATTAAGTCACCCAAGGGTACTTTTAAATAACTAAAAATTTACTTGGTGCTGCAAAAAATCTTACAACTAATTTTATCAGAGGCTACACAATTTTGTGAACTTTACACAATTGGTTTCACTATTTTATCATTTTTCTACATTTTCTAGTGTAATTTATTAGTTGGCAGGGAAAAAAGAAAAAGATTCAATAGTAGTGGACCGAAACCAATGGGCTCGGCCCACGAACGCTGAGGAAACGGTCCCCACACAGGTCGCCCACGCCCGTGTTACAGATTTGCGCGAAGGCCCCTAGGTATTCGAATAACCAGTAAAGAACCCCAGGTACTATTTACGTGTCTCACTGACATATGCGCAAAGATCCCTGGTTTTTGTTTCTTCAGGGCTCTAGGTCCTCGATGGAGCCGCGTCGAACACATGACCGGACTCGTTGTTTCTCGGCGATGACGAGCCTTCCATGAGGCAACAAGCACTCGAACACCAAGCATGAGACTACCTAAGCATATGCCCTCTCTTAATTGGACTGGTCCAACCCTAATTAACGCTTGTTCATGGCTTTGGCGACGCTAGAGCTCCGGTGAGCATGTTCCGAACAACCAAACACGATAGAGTTTAAATTGGAGCTAGGGTGAGTTTCACTAATTCACCAAAGGTCGGGTACACTCGTGAATTTGAACGGAGAGAGTGTGGGAAAGTGGGTCGACGGGAGCGCGCTCTCAGACGTGTTCTGCGATGGCGAGGTCATGTTCTCGATGCTCTATCGTGGTAATATTCAATCGGTTGGGCCAACGAGCTATGTTAACATTCAAGGATGCTAAAACATGGCATAGAGGGGAATGAACAAACCTTGGAACAGTTGGTCGCGGTCGGGTGCCTCACGGCGGCATAAATGACCAAGATGGGGGAAACTAGAATTTGTGAGCTGTGGTGGGTAATTCGAAGTGAGGAAGGGTGTGCTAGGCGTGTAACCAGAAGGCGGAGCAGAGAGGGCCTTTAATTTATAGTAGCTACGTTAGTGTGTCGCGAATTTGGAATGAGATGATCTCACGGCCGGAAGGGGGGTGTGTCACCGGAGGGCAACTGTCGTGGCGCTCGGTGAGGTAAGGCCCCAGGCGGTAAATGGGCTATCCACAACGACCTATTGCGACGTGGTAATGTCTCCAAGCACGTGGCATCCTCGCGGCGAGCGGCGGACGCTGACAATGACATCCCGGCCGGTCGCGAAGCAAGTGGTTATGGTGGCCAGCTCACAAGTTTATCCGCAGTCATGATCTTTTCACTTCCCCGGTAATATCCGCGTTGAACCATGCATGAATATTCACGGCGAGCTCGAATCGCGGCGCCCGATCACCGACGATGAGGTACACTGCACCAAGGATCTTCTTCAGTGCATTGTACCATGGCGATGTTCATTCAGCGCGCTTGTTAGAGCGATTTGAGAGTCATTTCTCTTCGATTTTCATTCAACAAACTACCAAGCCGACTATAGCAAAGTTGTTGTCCATCATACCAGCTTCAATTTTGTTATAGGGTTCTTGTTCATACATCCACTCGATCAAGCACAATTTAGCTCTAAAGTTGATCTGATGCCACTGTCAGTCTAACCTTCAGGCCAACACACGACTGACAACTCAACTTCCAAGCCATTTTACTCCAATTTTTGTACAACTCTAGGGCTCACTCCCTTAATCAAACATGGACTACTTTAATAGCTCTACAAATTTGTTGTAGTGACCCATGGCAAAATCTCCATAGATCAAGAGATACAGGGATCAAAAGTCAGCACAATATCACTGTTTTTCAGAGTTAAGCATTTGGGTGCCTTTGTAACCTTTTTGCAATTTACTTCAATTTGTTCCATAAAACTTGGAAATCTCCAAATACAAAGGTTGCCTAGTTTTTGTTACTCTACCACTTTGATATATGCACTTTGGTCCAAAAGTGCATAGAAATTGGAGTCACCACATAAGGCACTAATTAGGGTTTCTAGGATCCTTATTAGGGTTTGAGTGTTCTAGGGTTTTTGTGTCACTCAAACACTCTAAGTTTAGTCTCTTTTGAACACCTCCACTAATCTTTGAGTTCACACTCAATTTGCTATCTCACACACCCACATAACTCTAGTCCTGGGGTAAGTACCCTAGCCTAGGGTTAAGGCTTAATTCAAGTCATCACTTCACAACTTATTTTGAAGTTTTTACCTAGTGGATGCACTCTAGGTATATCATACATAATGAAATGACAGTGCAAATGATGTCATGCCCAAGTTTTAGTCCGGGTAACACCAAGGGTGTTACAACCATAGTAGTCCTTGTGGTTGCACTGTTTTTTCGGGGTGGTTCTCAATGTTTCAATTAAACAAATTGATCTTATCATGCATAATAATAAAAGCCAACAATAATAATAATGCATGATCATAGTTTATGTGTATCATTAATCCTAAAACTAGGTAGAGCACTAGCAAGACTACCCAAAAATTAATAATCCATTTATAGGCAAGGTGTAGAGTAACAAGACTAGGTAACCGATTAGGTCCCATCAATTTAACCTAACAGCGCATGCATAGCGAGAACATTAAATTATTAGGTCAAGAATGTGATCAAGGTCGCACTTGACTTTTTGGTGCAACTCTAAATACTTCTCCAAGTTGGTGCAACCTCGCTTTTCTACCGCAACAATACATACAGATAGATAAAGAATAAATAAAAAATAACATTACACCAAACATAAAAACAAACCGCACAATAATATTCTACGCGTTGACACGAATCCGCAGGTTCAAAAACCACTAAGATCGTAGCTAAAATGTGAAAGTTATGAATTTTCTAAACTTCTATTCATTTTTATATTAATTTTATGCCTAAAATAAACTCCAGGGTTTAATATGCAAACACTTCATTAATTTGTATTTGTTTTACTTCAAATAAGGACTGTAAATTGTTTTTAAATATATCCGGGGACTCTTTTGTAACTTTGTCTCGGCTGTTATAACCACGATCGCCTTCAATCGTTGATCTCTAGATCTGCGGCACATATTTGATTCACCGAAGGGGTGTCTACGGTCTAATCGTGATCATCTGTTTTCGTTCTGATGGCCCGTGTTTAATTACTACGCGATCTAATCCTATCCGTGGGTATTGGATCTTATGGTCAGGGGCTTTCCTCAACCTGACGATGCACAACACGCTGGTGCAAGCGCCTCGGACGGTGGCGCCCACGACACCACGGCGTAGCATCGCCGGAGCAAAGTCTCCTGGGAAAAACTAGCCACCAAACCGAACTCAGAGGGCTCCTACTCGTAGAGGAGAGTAATGCGAGCTCGATAGGGGAATTCTTACCGATGTTGGCGACTCAGGGACTAGTGCCCACGTCACGGCTCTGCGGCGGATTTCAACATCGGCGAGGAATCCCAATCGCTCCGACCACCAATAGCTCCCGACAAGACCATGAGAGCCTTCCCAGGGACTAGGTGAAGCTCCCTAGACACCGCCCAAGGCCCGATGTCCGTAATTTGAAACTTTCCCCGCGATGGATCCCTCCCTCTGTCTTCTCTCGGCGACAAGTTCTCGGCTCTCTCCTGGATCCACGGAGGCACAGAAGCATCGGCTCTTGAACGCTTGGCTCTATGGGACGAGGTGATGCCCTCGCTCGCATAAATACACAGGGCAGGATAAGTTTGTTACGGTTTTTATAGATCGTATCCCGCCTAGATATGGTTTGTTACGATCCCTGCTCGTGTTTGCTACGGTGAAGGAAAAGAGATTGCAGGCGGGCCCCACATGCAGTGTCTCCGCGGCTGTTCGGGCAGGTTTCGGTTGCGAGCAGAAGGTTGGGGATAACTCCGACCATCAGCGACCCAGGCAATTCGGCCTAGGCAAGAGGAAAAAGAACAAGGGGCGTTTTGGGCCGAGAGGAAGGTAAGGCCCACATAGGTTTCCTCTTTTCTTTTATCTTTTCAGTTTTCTTATTTTCTTTCCTTTTTAGATTTTTTAGATTTCAATTCAAATTAGGTTTTGAATTTCAAACTTATTTAAAATGCACAATCAAAGAAAAATCAACATGAATGCATACTTATAAATTTATTTATTTATTATTCTATTTAAGAAAATGTTTTTAAATATGCAATTCATACACCCAAAAATATATGTTTTAAGAAAAATATTTTCTAGTGTATAAAATCCTTTAGAGAATACCTATATATATTTCAGCAAAAGCGTAAAAACATGCAGGGATCCTTTTTATTGAATCTTTATTAGGAAACATATTTATTTTAGGAGATATAATTTCAAAGCTAATAAAATCTTTATTAAAAGGCGCTTTTAGTTCAAATCCTTTGATGAACTTTTCTTATCACAAAATATGATTTTGGGTGCTACAGAATCCAACCCTAATAGCCTATATCTATCATCATTAGTCTTAGCTATCGTGATTCTTCAATACATAGCCTTAAGCGTCAGCCTATGACAACATCAGTGCCACATTAGTTCTTTATACTCTTATTTAAAAAGAAACGTGACGTTTTATTAAAATAAAATTCACCTAAGTATATAAGTAAACAAATAAAAAAGTATATAGTTCATGAATATAAATACACAGTATGTAATTTATAAACCATAAATAAAATTTACATAATTCAAAAAACATAAAAAATACATAATACCAAAAAGTAAAAAAGTTACATAATTCATAAAAACCTTTTCAGATTATTTAGACTTTTTTTAAAAAAAATCTTATGAATTTATTGGACATCAACTAATTTAAAGACGACACATGGCAATGGCAGTCGGTACTGAACTACTTCAGTTAAGTACCGACTGCGGCGGCCGGCAGCGCCATCGACTGCAGCCCCACCTACGCCCGTTGGCACCGGCCTTGTGCTTATTCCACAAACGCTACAATTTTATAGCAGGCTTGTCAGCCTCAGATTTGCATGCAGATCAGGACTCAGGAAGTCGAGCACTACCTACGTCTACGTGATCAATCAGTGGCCTCTGTCCACTCCGCAATAGCGAGGGTGTGCCGCCCGCCACAAGCCACGTATTTCGCCTGCCACCGACCGTCGCGGCTGCTGCTGAGCGGCGGCAGGTTGATGGGCAATTCCATGGGGTGGCCCGTCGTCACCTTCCTGCCGTAGCCTAGACGGCCATGGTCGCCCCTCCCGTACTGCCAACAGAAAAGGGACTCGCCATTGATATGCGCGGCAAAACTTGATAGAACTACGTGCAATGCGAAAACGTGGTACACATAAATAATGTCTGAACTGGGGTTAGTGAAACCTGGGTAAAATACATACAGTTGGTATCAGTAATCTTAGAACGTAAATTGACATTTCTCGAGTCCGCACATGCATCGTATGGTTCAAAAAGCATATCAACAACTTTGCAAATTTTCAAAATCTTCAAGTATTTCATATGAAAAAAAAAAGAAAACACATCCTTGTCTCAACTATGGGCATGTTTTCTCCCTCAGGAAGAATGTTCTATAGCTTGGCTACTGACTACAAAATCGATAATATAGTTTATCATGCCCACATGGGTTCAGACATTCTTGGATTCGCTCCAGTTAAAATTGCTTTGATGGATTTTAGGTTTTTGCATTAAATTTTCTATTGGCAGTATTCTACAGCAAAGGCCGTAAAATGGTCAAGTGGCCAGGATCTTCATTTTATACGTCGAGCTCTGAGCGAGAAAAGATAATGGCAAGGCATATCGTATGATTGTAAGAAGTAGAAGACAACTACTTACAGAAAACATTCGGCCATCTCGAGCTAGCGCAACTGAATGTGTTCCTCCACATGATACCTGCAAACATGGAAAATGAGCTCTGCTGCTCAGCTTGGCTAAGTAAAATGTTCAACCGCTTCAGGGCCATAGGAAAGGCTTGAAAACTGTTCAACTGAAGCCAACAAGATCCCAGTACTATCAAGGTCTATTACCTGAACAATATCCTCTCCAGCTAGAAGCTCAACCTTTAGGGGCACCATGTGACTACTCTTATCATCTCCAAATCCAAGCCTCCCGTGCTCTCCTCTCCCCCAAGCATACACCTAGAGAGACCAAACAGCAACAAAGCATTTTAGTCCTAAGAAAGTTGCTGCAGGTTAAGAGAATAAAAAAACAAAATATTTGTGGTCAAGTAGAAAATGTTGAGTACCAAAAAAGAAGATTTACAATGCATCGAGATTGGATCAAGTCAATTCATGCAACCCATGGGACCTGCTCAGCTGTGCTTTTGAAGCAGCTGCAACAGTTGCTGCTACTTATTTTCTACGAGGAATAGTATATTTAGGCATATATTTAGGCAGGAAGCAGGCTTGCTGCAGCAACAGCCGCAACGATGCTGCAGCAAGCAGTTTCGATCAGTCTGACATATACATAACAGAGGAACCTAAGTGATATCTGCTTTGCCGAGCACAACGTATATGTACGTCACATGATCCATCTGTCTAAATAAACAACCACAAGCCCTCAGTATCATCTATGTAAGGAAAACTCTGGAGACAATCCTAGTTAATTTCATATCTCAACATATACTCTTACTATGCTCCCCCATCACTGTCTACCCTCTTCCCTAAGACTCTCCAGCAACACTCGCTATACACTCCTGTACTCTAAATATAGCGCACGATAAGCTTATGGACGCCTCCAGCAACGGACAGTATAACGTCCGCTAAAATTTACAGGGCGTCCTTGGTCCTTCAAATGTGGTGGACGCTGCTGGCTTCTGTAAAGGCCGCTTCACTCTCCCAATCCCAAGTGCTGCTGGTTCTGGCAAGCGTCATCTCCCTTCCCGTCTTTTCATGAATAGTTGTTTATTTGCTAAGCGATAATGATGAGTAGGCTCTATGGTAAATAGGAAAAAACAATTTGTTACATGGAATCTGTTAACACTGTGGCTATAGAGGACGAAATTTAGAGGACGTTGCTGGAGATAGAGAAGATATAGAGGACGAAATCTTTTAAAGGGTGTTGTAAAAGACAGGGAATATTCCTTTAGAAGATGAAATTTAGGGAACGTTGCTGGAGACAACCTAATATGCAATAAAATACTTAGCCTGCAGTGCCTTACGTTTCTCCTCTTGTCATTTATTGTGATCAGTGCCAGTCTTACTAGTTAAAATACATGTTTCCATGACATTACATTCGTTTTTAGAAAATCCAGAATAAGGTACAGATGGATCTGAATTAATGGAACTCAGGCCAAACTGAGACTAACTTTTTTTGGGGAACTGCTGGCCCTGCATTCAGTTCAGATGAGCTCAACATGGGCAACACACCCCTCTATGTTACTTCCATAGTATATAATATGTACATTTTCGGTGCTCTCTAATCTAGACATCTAATAGCATGCCCTGAATAAATAGCAAGCAAGTGAATTTATCTGCAGCCCAACATAACATGACAGCAGTTTTCATGAAGTTAGTTTCAAAAGCATATAAGAATAGCCTATCCCTCAATATATTTGTGTTATCTGGTGGCTTGGCTGGATAAAACAGCATATAATAAGATAGTAACCCTGAATTCAAGAATCAAGATAGCGGAAATACCTCTCCATCTATAGTTAGTGCAGTTGAATGCCAGCCTCCAGCAGCAATGTCAACCTGCAAATGTAAGATGTTGGAGTATATGCAACAAGTGAGAAACCAGGAAAGCAATGTGCAGATGAATTATCGATTTATGCACATGCAGAGGTGTCCTGAAGGCTGAAATAAAGATTCAGGGTGCCATTCTTTGCATAAGCAATATCAACATTCAAACATAGCGTTCCTGCTTCCTAGTTTGCAATGATTATAACTGGAAGTCCTGAAAAGGGTGAAGCTTGTTAGCTGAATGGAAGCTAAACCAATGAGACATCTACCTTGGAGAAAAACAACTAAAAGCTTGGATTTTTTTATCTTGGTTTGTCGTCCTTACATAAGCTCACTGGGCAATGGCTTCAGAAACTCACTGATGACAAACTAATTTGAAAATGTACCAGAAAATAAAATAAATTAAAATAAATCAATGTCACTCACCAGTGAGAGATCAGATAGCCCTTCGACACGTATCGGTTGTGATCTTGGTTGGGTATCTCCAGTCCCCAGCTGACCATACTCATTATTACCCCATGCCCACAAAATTACATCCTCCGTTAGTGCCAAATTATGGAATGCACCTACAGCAATGACCCTCACTTTCTCAAGGCCTTGCACACGTACAGGTGTAGATATTTGCTTGCTGAAAGAAGGCCATGGTCAACAACAGAACAAGGAGAAAATACAAGAGCAAACAAAAAATAAATAATGTTTTCAGCATAAGGCACCATACATATCACCCGGAGGCCATGGCTGTCCCCATGTCCAGACGTGACCTTCTTGAGTCAAAACTACTGAATGTGTCCCTCCAGCGGCTACCTAGAATTATCAAACTAATAAGCACGCTAAAAGCTAACCAACCGAAATCATGAGTGCGTACACAAAAGTTGCAGCATCGTTTGCGACAGGAATAATTCATTTGAGCCATAAGACACTAAAATGCTCCAGTTACGCCATACTCCCTAAGTACCAAAATAGTATTCGTTTTTGCTCTAGATTTGTATGTCTATATTCAACTAGATGATGATGAATTTTATTTTGGGACAGAGAGAGTATAAATTATCCCATATGTGGTTTTGCGATGAGACTACTTATTTGGCAACAAAGCATATGCAAAGCAAAGTCATGAAGTTCCTGGGTTGACGGGGTGGAAAAAGTATTATTCGGGACGATGTTCCTGTGTAACACCAACCCATGATTTGGGACAATGAATCCAATTCCACTCACTTGCCGGACTTTGAGCTTGAGCGCGCACCGCTGCGGGATCGGGATGTCCCTCCTGAGCGCCCTCGTCCCGTCCTCCTTCCTCTCAGGCTCCTCACCACACTGCCCGTACTCGTTTCCACCTGCACAATCCACGTACATTGCATCAAAGCAACTAGAAATCAGTCACGGGAAATCTCGGTGAAGAGGGTGCCCGTACCCCAGGCGTAGGCGCGCCCCTTGTCGTCAACTGCGAGGCAATGCCACCCGCCAATCGCCGCCTGAATGAACCAAAGGCAGAGCTTGTTCCATCAGCAGCACACAAGACGCGAGCCTCGCAGGTAAAGCGGAACTGAGGCGCACCTGGACGATCTTGAAACCCGCGAGGGCGTCGACGGGGCCCGGGGAGCTCTCCGTCTTGGTCTCCGGCGGGTGCCCGAGCGTGCCGCGCTGGTTCCACCCCCATGTGAAGAGCTGCAGCACGACAAGGAACCCCAACCCAAGCAACCGGGTCAGCTCAAAAGCTCGCCACGAAATGAACAAGCACGAACAACGAGCAGAGGTCCGGGAAGGGGACGCACGCGGCCGTCGTCGCAGATGGCGAGGGAGTTGCGGCTGCCGGCGACGACGGCGGCGACGTCGTAGGGTCCCAGCGCCTCAACGAAGTGGGGCCAGTCCTTCTCCTCGTTCCCGCCCATGCCCAGCTGCCCGTCCTCCCCGGAACCCCTGCACGAAACGAGAACGAGAGCAATCAGCGGCCGCCGCGTCGCGGGGGGGGGGAGTGGGAAACGGAGTTCCCCTCGCCGCGCCCCGCGCGAGAGAGGACGACGGAGAGTGAGCGCACCACGCGAGGACCGCGGTGGCGCGGAGCGGGGTCTCCATGCCGGCGGTGGCAGTGGCGGCGTCGGTGTCGGCAGGAGCGAAGGGAACGCGGAGCGGCAATGGGGCAGCAAGCAGCCGACGCACGCGGTGCCGCGGTGGAGGTGGGTTTCCGTGCGCCGCGCAGGACAAGCGCCGCGTGCGTGGCTTTTGCGGCCGTGATTTGGGCTCTTCTGCCGCTGCCGTGTTTTCTGCAGTTCTGCTGCAGGGCTTTCTGGGCGTGTGTCTGGTCCGGTCCAGTCCAGTCCGGCTTGACCTGCGGTCGTGGGGGTCCTGTGCTCTCTCGGTGGCTCGGTGCAACAGTTTTTTTAAACCTTTTCTGTGGCATCGTGAGGTGGATTCCACCGTTCCACCCACAACTCGATGAGTCACGCAAGTGCGAGCTCGGCATTAGTGACCACAAATCGATGAATTAGTGCGAGCTTGTCAGCCGTCCTGCTGCGGGCTGCCGGTAGTGCAAGTGCAAAGTAGAATGACAACTCCATTACGATGGATCAAATTCACTAATTCAGCACTATTTTTTTTCTGACAGCATATTTTCTAGTGATGGAAAAAGTCATGGATTCATACCCCGACATCAATCCAAAAACATTCAACTAAAGACAAAAATAAGAAATGTCTAATATCATTAGCCAATACAAAATCTAAAAGACCATCCATAGGAAGCGAAGAATTGCATTGTACCCTGTTTTGATGTATATATTGGAGCATCGAATTAGGACTTGGAATCAGTTTTCTAGAATTCTATTATTTAGTTGCGCACAAAATTGAGATTTGGAATCAAATGTCCAATCCCTGGAATCAGACTATAACTAGAGATCTCCTCTCCTGAATGGAATCAGACCACACAATTCTAAACTCCAATTCAGTGACATCCAAACAATAGAATTAGAATTACAGCTCATTTCAATAGCATGGCTAATTTGTAATTGAATCCAATTCAATTCCACACCCTCCAATATCGACATCCAAACAGAGCATGGATACACTCTAATCTAGCTATCTAGGAATGTAAATTTGATCATGGATTCAAATATCCGTAGGATCCAATGGAAACGAGCATGGATACATGTTTCGAACCATGGGTCATGTTGGAGACTTGTTCTCAAATACTAAGAGTTAAGAACAAGGCAACATAAAAAGTGTTAAGTGTTAGAGTCCTTCGTCCTTTGGAACATTATTCCCCTTCGGGAAATAATGAGTTTCGGACGAAGGTCACAAGAGACGTACCTTCATAAATATAACAAGTAATGACGAAGGACTTATATGAAGCATGAAATATAATATAAACATCTTCATAGAATCATTTCTATTTTATTAACATGGAAAAATAGAAATGATTTCAAATTACAAATGTACCTTCGATCCTGAGAGAAGGTAAAAAGTGCAAGCGTGACGCAAAAAGCAAATGCCAAGTCAGCGTGAACAGTACGGGAGTACTGTTCATCTATTTATAGACGCGGGACGCAGCCCACGTAAAATTACATCCATGTCCATTACATTTGTTAATGACTTATGGAAATCTGTCAAGGCCCACGTAGTCTTTTCATCTTTAAGTCGGTTCCCCTCTCTGCTATCGCGACGAAGCTTCCCTGCGCACAGCTTCGGCTGTGCACCATCCTTCGTGGAGCTTGGTAATCAGCTCGTCCTTCGTCTGGTCCAGGCTTCGTCCTGACCGTACTTCATGTTCATAATTTTGAGTCCGAAGATACCTGTTCACATAATCCACTTGGAAAACATTGTCAAATCATGTTTTTGAGGACCTTCGGAGGACGAAGGCCCCCAACAGTAGCCCCTCGCAATATTAATTTGTTAATGATAAATTCAAATTGCGATATGGACGAAGGCCTTGAGCCGAAGGTCCGAAAAAACACCTTCCCTTTGCTAGAATAGCAACATTCACTGACAAGTGGGGTCTTTCAATTTTCAACGCCCTGGGGGTATAAATAAGATCATACCGCAAACTTATTTGGTACGCACACTTGCCATCTGCTTTGGCCCACTAAATTTTTAGCTCTTGTGCACTAAGATTTGCTGATCTTTTTGATTTTAAAGCTTCGGCCTTGGAAACAGTTTTTTAGCGCTTCCGAAGATGTCTGAAGGTAAGAAGATCCCTGCTGAGACGAAGTTGAGTCTTGACGAAGAGAAGAACTTGGGGTTCCTTATAGCGATGGCGGAGACCAATACAGAGAAAATTACCAAGGAAATTCTTGAAGGTTTGTCCGAAGATACTGATGACAGCGACAGCTTTGATGTAGAAAGTGGTGGGGAAGAATCCGAAGATCGACCATGGCGACCAAGTCACACGGTTTTCGGGAAAACTACTATTAAGCAGAGCCATATTGATAATATGAGGGGGCGGTATTTTCGAGATATTTCTATTGTGAGAGTTGACGCTGGAGAAAAGACTTCTCCCACCCCCGAAGAAGATGAGGTCGTAATCTTCCGAAGCTTTCTCAAGGCTGGGCTTCGATTCCCCCTAAGCAACTTTGTTGTTGAAGTCCTGAGGACATTTCAAGTCTACCTCCATCAAATTACTTCCGAAGCTATCTTAAGAATGGGGTTGTTTGTCTGGGCTGCAAGAAGCCAAGGTTTAGAACCAAATGCTAAAAGCTTTTGCAACATTCATGAGTTGTTATATGAGACGAAGCCCTGGGGGAAAGAACAATATCACAACAACTTCGGGTGCTACAGCTTCGGTGCCCGCTCCGGGTCAAGCCGCCCTGTGCCAACCTTTCGGAAGAGGTGGCCCGGAGCCTGGATGACTGAATGGTTCTATGTAAAGAATGACTTAACGGCACAAGAAGATGTCAAGAGTATCATTATGCGCCCCATCTGGCAACGCTTCGGACTTCGAAGGCCGAAGGTTGAAATGGATGAAGCAGCCGAGGAATGCCAAAGAGCCTTCGGCGTGGTCTGCTCTTTCATTGGGACAAGGGACTTGGTCCAAGAGCATATTGCCTTCAGGGTGTGGCCACTTGCAGGAAAGTGGGAAATGCCGAAGGAGACCATCAAAGAGTCCGACGAAGGCGGACTGGTCAGACTGAAATACACATTCAAATACGCAGATAAATTTGTTGAACCTGATGATGACTGGATGAAAAGCATTGAAACATTGAGTGACGAACTGCTTGGGGCATACTCGAAGGCCGAGAACACTGCGTTATCAGCAGCCTTCGGAGGCCGAAAAAAGAAAAGGCTCAACCGGGTATTTGACGCAGTCGGGTTTGTCTACCCTGACTACCACTATCCGGTATTGAGTCGTAAAAGAAAAATACTTCTACTGCGGCAGAAGCTACCACGAGTGCTACTAATGAGCCAGTGCCGCAAAGGAAAAAGATAAAGGTGCTCACTCACCGAGCGCGTTTTATTGAGCCGGCCACAGTGCCAGAATTTATTGGTGAAATCTCTTTGGCCTCTGAAGCTACAGAACCAGCTCCAGTGCCGAAGATGGGAGAAAAAACTGAAGCGCTTTCAGCAGAAAAAGCAGAGAAACCGAAGGTTGAAGAGCCAAAAATATCAGAAATCTTAAGTCCTTCGGTAAATGTCGAAACAATAAAAAATCAAAAGGGGCCGTCGGTGACCCCGAAAAGAAAAAGAATGGTAAACGTGCTAGATATTTTGGAGACAATTAAGTCTTCAAGCACAACCCCAAAGAAGACTATTGAAGTTGCTGAAGTGTCTACCGAAGCTGTAGCTGCTGAAGCTTCGAAGCAACAACCTGAAGCTGAGGCTGGGCCTTCAGAGCCCACCAAAGAACAATCTTTGAAAACAAAAATATCAGAACCAAATTTGGTTGAAGAAATTGACACTGCCGCCCCCGAAGCTCCTGCCAGCATACGCGATTACATCGTACGACATGCTTCGGGGAAGAAATTATCTGAAGAAGAGACTTACGAAGCCAACTACTATGCCAGAGAGCTAAAATATCCGAAGGGGGCAGTAGTGTTTAACGGGACAAATGAAGATGACTTCCTGTACTGCCTTCCTGATAATAAAGAACTGTCTGTCTGTCGAGAGATGGCTAGAAGTATGGGATTCCCGAAGCTCGAAGCTGGGTTATGCGCTATGACGAAGGAGGATCTCGTAGATAGTCTTGCATATAATAGCCTGAAGGTTTGGGAATTAGACTTTTGAAAAAATTTTACAATACGTAATTCATTCCTTTATTCTTATATGGATTCTTTTTTTTGTATAGGGTTTAATCCTGAGCAACGCATTGAGAGCACAAAAGAGTGCCGAAGATGAGAGCTATGAAATTGCATTCAACAATTTACGATCGGAAGTTATAAAACTGAGAAACGAAGCTCTAGAAAAAGATAAAATTCTGATTACACTAGTAGACAAGATAAAAAAGGACGAAGCTGCTGCAAAGATTCAGGCCGAAGCTCAGAAACGCGAAATTAAAGATCTTCAGAAACAATTGGCCCGGGCGAAAGAAGAACGCATACTTGAAGAAACAAGACGGGAATGCAGCGACCAATGGGCTGATCATTTGGAAGCAACCGTGGAAGAGCTTCGGTCTTCTAAGAAAAAATGCTACGAAAAATCCATGGAATGCGTAAAGAAAATTAAAACCAGCTTCGCCAGCGTGGGCGCATTTTCCAGTGAAGAGAATTTCTCAAGAGGCAATCCCGAAGGTCCAATAGAATGGATCAGTCACGAAGCAGAGGCCTTCGAGGAAATCCTGAGTAGCCGTGGCAACATCTGCGCTTTTTCGGGCGCCAGGGGAGTTGCTACTGTCTTGGAGAAGAAAGGTTGCGGGCATGTAAAATCTTTAGCTCAGTCCGAAGCTGCCTTATCCTCCGAAGACATCAAAGACCCCTCGGCCGAAGCGAGCGTGGTTGGTGGCAAATTCTTTACTGATATCTGGGACAACGGCGGCCGAGAAATGGCGCAAGAAATCATTCAAAGGAGTGAAAAAGGCATCCATGATGCTAGGAAAGTGACAGAAGCTGCCGAAGGGCAAAAAGGTATTAATTAGTCGCTCTTGTTGTGTTGTAATTTTTATTTCAAACTTTGCTCGCGGTTTGCAATAGTAATGCAAAAATATTTTGCTTCCTCAGAACCTGCCGGATCGTCAATTGACCCTCACACAAAGGAGGATGACGAAATCAAACAAATGGCCGAAGCTATCATGGATAAAGTTGTTGAACAACTTCTAAATGAGGCTGCCGAAGTAGTATTAAGAGAAGACTAGGTGTTATTAGAAAAACATTTAAAATGTAATATTTTGTACATTTGAATGTAATATACAGGTCTCTTTTCATTATTCAATTCTTTACGATGCATGAAATTCTACATACATACCATTTTTGAGCCTTCGGCGAAAAAACACCTTCCCTTCTTTTCATGCTTCGTGAAGAAGACACTCTTCGTTAAAACTATTCTGATGAATCACGTCCACGCTTCGAAAAAAACTTTCTCCGAAGTTGTACAATTTCGATATTACTCTGATGAAGCTCATCCATGCTTCGAAAAAACTTTCTCCGAAGCTGTACTCCGAAGATTATCATTGTATTTCCTCGTGACTTTACACAATTTGCACTTTCTTAAAGCATCCTCTCGAAGGTTGATATTGTGTCCCCTTCTTTTGCCATATGCAACATGATGTATGATGCTTATGCTATGCAAAATGATGTGATGATGTTATGTTATGCAAATGACGTTTGTTCCGAAGATACACACAAAATATCTTTATAAGCTCTGCATTCCCTTAGGAACGTCTTTGGAGCTTCTTCGCCTTTTACTTAGGCGGTATAAGCTCTGCATCCCCTTAGGAACGTCTTTGGAGCTTCTTCGCCTTTTACTTAGGCGGAATCAGCGTTGACTTTTCGCTGTATGCTCTGCATTCCCTTAGGAACGTCTTTGGAGCAAAAAACTTACACTGCGCTCCCTTTGGAACGGCTTTTTGTAACTTCGGCAACTTACTCTGCGTTCCTTAGAACGACTTTTTGTTGCTTCGAAGGATTTTTAATAATTCGAAGGTCCTCCTTGTTACCGCAAATTTCTAAGCTTCAGCAACTTAAGCCTGTGGAGAAGATAGGTTTTCCTCATAACCAACCACGAAATTACTATATGAAAACTGAAATGTTCTTTATTACACAGAAAATAGAACTTAAACGGAAAAGACTGCTATCAAAGTAGGATATATGTCAATAAATGTGCTTCGACTCTGGCACAGTACTATTGACTGTGCGAGCTTCAGATTGCTCTCTGAGATCCCTTTGGTGCGGAACATATTGGCTCCCTTCTGGCTGTTGGCCTTGTTGCAGCGGAGGTGGAGGCGGGGGCTGTTGCCATGAAGCTTGAGGTTGACTCGCCGAAGCTACGGAAACTGCAGGGTGGTTGCCCACGTATTCCGGGATGTAAGGCTGATGATACGAAGTAGTATGCATGACCTGCTTCGGCTGGCCCTGTTGCGCTGCAGCTTCTGCTAGCTCCTTTTGTTTCTGGATGGTGACATGGCACATCCTGGTGGTATGGCCCTTGTTTTCACCACAGAATAAGCAAAATATCCTCCTTGGTTGATCTCCAAATCTCCCGCCGAAGCCCCTGGCGCCTCTGCCTCTTGGAGCTGGTGGCCGGAAGAAAGTTTGCTGTTGCCCCGAAGCCTGTGAGGAGCACTGCGGCCTATTCTGCTGACTCCCCTTATCATCATTTTGAGTGGAGTTGTGGATGGACCTGACATGCCTCGGATAGAATCTTCCTCCGAAGCCCCTGGTCATCTCAGAAAATCTGAAGGCCTCCTCCCTTCTTTGGCGAAAGTCGTTATCGGCACGAATGTACTCGTCCATCTTTTGGAGCAGCTTCTCCAGAGTCTGAGGAGGCTTCCTAGCAAAGTATTGAGCTGCAGGTCCAGGACGAAGCCCCTTGATCATGGCTTCGATGACAATTTCATTGGGCACCGTTGGTGCCTGCGCCCTCAAACGCAAGAACCTTCTGACATACGCCTGAAGGTATTCTTCATGATCCTGAGTGCACTGGAACAAGGCTTGAGCAGTGACTGGCTTCGTCTGAAATCCTTGAAAGCTGGTTAACAACATATCCTTCAGCTTCTGCCATGAGGTGATAGTTCCTGGTCGAAGGGAGGAATACCAGGTCTGAGCAACACTCCTGACGGCCATGACGAAAGACTTTGCCATGACTGCAGCATTGCCCCCATACGAAGACACTGTTGCTTCGTAGCTCATCAAGAACTGCTTCGGGTCTGAGTGGCCGTCGAACATGGGAAGCTGGGGTGGCTTATAGGATGGAGGCCAGGGTGTAGCCTGCAGCTCAGCGGACAGAGGAGAGGCGTCATCGAAAACAAAATTTCCATGATGGAAATTGTCATACCAGTCATCTTCGTTGAAGAAGCCCTCCTGATGAAGGTCTTTTTGTTGAGGCCTTCGGTTCTGCTCATCATGGGTAAGATGACGAACTTCTTCAGAAGCTTCGTCGATCTGCCTTTGCAGCTCAGCTAGCCTGGCCATCTTTTCCTTTTTCCTCTGCACCTGTTGATGAAGCATCTCCATATCCCTGATTTCCTGGTCTAGTTCATCCTCCTGAGGCGTCGGGCTGACGGCCTTCCTCTTCTGACTTCGGGCCTCCCGAAGAGAGACTGTCTCCTGGTTGGGGTCCAGCGGTTGCAGTGCTGCAACCCCAGTCGCTGAAGCTTTCTTCGGCGCCATAGCGAAGGTCTAAAGCTTCCGAAGGTGTTCAAAAAGCTCGAAGTGGAAGTGAGTTCACCGGAGTATGATCCAATGGAAACGAGCATGGATACATGTTTCGAACCATGGGTCATGTTGGAGACTTGTTCTCAAATACTAAGAGTTAAGAACAAGGCAACATAAAAAGTGTTAAGTGTTAGAGTCCTTCGTCCTTTGGAACATTATTCCCCTTCGGGAAATAATGAGTTTCGGACGAAGGTCACAAGAGACGTACCTTCGTAAATATAACAAGTAATGACGAAGGACTTATATGAAGCATGAAATATAATATAAACATCTTCATAGAATCATTTCTATTTTATTAACATGGAAAAATAGAAATGATTTCAAATTACAAATGTACCTTCGATCCTGAGAGAAGGTAAAAAGTGCAAGCGTGACGCAAAAAGCAAATGCCAAGTCAGCGTGAACAGTACGGGAGTACTGTTCATCTATTTATAGACGCGGGACGCAGCCCACGTAAAATTACATCCATGTCCATTATATTTGTTAATGACTTATGGAAATCTGTCAAGGCCCACGTAGTCTTTTCATCTTTAAGTCGGTTCCCCTCTCTGCTATCGCGACGAAGCTTCCCTGCGCACAGCTTCGGCTGTGCACCATCCTTCGTGGAGCTTGGTAATCAGCTCGTCCTTCGTCTGGTCCAGGCTTCGTCCTGACCGTACTTCATGTTCATAATTTTGAGTCCGAAGATACCTGTTCACATAATCCACTTGGAAAACATTGTCAAATCATGTTTTTGAGGACCTTCGGAGGACGAAGGCCCCCAACAGGTCAGATTCGTATATGATCCAAAGTCGAGCGGACACGGATTAGAATATTAGCTTCCACCCATGGATTACCTGTTGCATATCCGAAATCAGCATATAGTTTATTTATTTTTGTCTTGCTCATATTACACAACAAATAGCAAACCCTAACTCCGTGAACTCCTAATTTCCCACTGATGGTCACCCCTTCTAGCCTTGCTGGTTTCTTGAACTACGTCATGTGTCCCCTTCCAAGTCCTATGGGCCGCAACACCTGCACCGTTGGCAGCTGGCAGACGTCTACCCCTTCTAATCTCTAGTGCCCCTAGCCACAACCCACACCTCGTACGCTCATGGTTGTCCCTTCTTGCCTACACCTCAAGACTACACCAACCGCTCGCGCCAACTGCTCTCGGTTATTCAGTCCGCACTATCGTCGCCCCTTCTTGTACCTTAATCCTACACCAGTCGCCCGCCCAACTGCTCTCGGAACTTTAGTCCACGCCGCCGGTGAGCCTCACTGTCGCTTCCCCAGTGGTCCCCGGCTCTCCACCCCTTCTAGTCCGACTCCTCTTCCATGTTGTCGTGTTGAGAATATTGATTGTTAAAAGACATGTATATTTATATAATCTCTACTACTACTTATGTTTCTAGTGTAGGCGTGCACACAATATGGTTCTGCCGATCTCTCACGCACGCGCATGGAAGCAGCAGACAGCACCCTTCCCCGCCGCCCCAGATCTCGCCCCTCGCGGATCTCGTGCCAGCCCCCGCCCTACCCCCGCCTGCCCTTCCACTCTTCCCCCGCCGCCTCGCCGCGGATCTCGACCCCGCGAATCTCGCGCTAGCCACAACCGCGCACGCTCCCACGCGCGATGGAAGCAGCCCGCCATGCCCCTCCCACCACAACCGCGCAGCCCCGTCCCCGCGGAGCCAGAGACGAGCGAATTGGCGGTGGAGGCGATGCCACTGGGCGACGGCGCGGAGGCGGCGGACTTCGTGCTGCCGGACGAGCTCCTGGCGGCGCTGCCGCGGGACCCCTACAAGCAGCTAGATCTGACACGCCGCATCACCGCGCTGGCGGTGTCCGGGCGGGTGTCCGGCCTGGAGCGGGAGGCGGGGGCGCCTGCGGGTGGAGGCCGCGGGGAAGGACCGCGAGAACGCCGAGCTCCGGGAGCGAGTGGTGCTGCTCGATACCGCGCTGCAGGAGACCAACGCCAGGCTCCGCTCCCCCATGCTCACGATGGCAGACCTTCCCACGGGGACGAGGGACCCCGCGCGCGAATTCCGATTTCCTCCGGGGTGGTTCCTGGAAGGAAGCAAGGTCTGCTGGGTCGGAGCATTTCCAAGCGCATTTCGCTTTGTTTTTCTTGGTCGAGGAGGGATGTCAGAGCAGCGGATAGATCTAGATCGCCGTGGCCCCCCAGTTTATAATAAACTCGATCCACACAGCACAGGCCTCTGTCAGTCACCATGTCCACCGCCCCCTTCCCCTTGTCTTTCTTTCTTCTTCTCTCTCCGTCTCCGGTCCTCATCTCCAATGAGCATTTCACTAATCTACTACCAAATCCTGCCGTGCGTTTTCAACAGTGTGCTAACATCAGGTACCATGTTAAAGAAGCATCGTATCAGCATGTCATTGGAATTCCATTGACTTCGTTTGCATATGCCGATGAGGAAAATCTTCCTGTTCTGCCATGGTTCATAAAAAAGTAAGAATCTCGCAACCTTTTTATTTTTTTACACAGCACAGGCCTCTGTCAGAAAAAAATTGTGCCAATACTTACTTGATATCCTTTCGATGATACAGATAAGAAGAGTTCCTTCATTCATCGAATGAACAAACTGAGCCATAAAACAGATAGCTACATGCAAGAATTCAAAGAACACTGTAATAATCCAACCATTGTCCTTTTTCACAAAGTTGTGTTATGTTGATAAAATAAAATGTTTCATCACTGATAAATCTTTTTTCTTTGCAGTAACCATGGGACCAAAAATTTCAGAAACTATGAATCTGAAGCAGGAACCCTAGCTGCTGTTGCAAGAAGACCTAGCTGCTGTTGCAAGAAGACCTGCACTAAAAATCACCGCTCTTTGTCTTTGTCCGAGCGAAAGAAAAAAGCAGATCGAGCTAGAGTTCGATAGTGGTACTATTAGCAGACACAAAGAATGGTGTTTAGACTAACTATTAGAGATTCTTTTTTACAACTATACTACCACTATTAATTTTTTACAACTATACTACTGTGCACAATCTCAGTCTTTTTATACTACAGTGCTTACCATCGTGTGGTCAATCATGGCTGCTAAGGCCGACGCACACGCGCCAGGGCAAAAGGTCGCGCCGCAATTTGGCTCCCTCTGTAGCCGGGCGACGCGTCCGCGGTAGTCTCGTCCGGAAGTGAGAGGTACCCGTTTGTCGGCAGCAACTCGACGGTGCCACTGGCCACCGGCATGACCGACACCGCCACCGTGCTGCCGCTGCTGGACATCAGGATCAAGGACGCCACCACCAAGGTGCTTTAACTTGTGCTTTATTTCTTTCCTTTTGCTCGTCACGTCAGGTCCTACTCATGTGATTGCTCATGCTTTTTCTCTGCTTCACTTCGCTGCAGGCGGTGGGGTTGGCAGCGTCCGTTCGTGCTCTTGTCTGCACCATGATTGGGCTTGGGGTTTCCCCTGCCACCCTATTCATGTGCAACATCTAATCATGAGATCTACTAACCGTTCTTGGCATAAACTAATCTAGAGATCTACTACCAGTTCCTTTCACCTCCCAGTTAATTCAATTCGACAATAGCATCATGCCTCATTGTTATGCATGCCTTTCCTTGGCTTTGTCAGTGTTCCCACAGGCCCATATGAGATAGATACAGAACACTCAGTCATAGTTATGGTAGTTGAGAGATGCCTCTTATTCATCATTGGGGATTTGACACCTATTCATAGAAGGGTATTTTTTATTCACCTGTGGGGAGTCACCATCTGTTGATTATATGAAACTTAGCTTACTAGATGGAATCAACTTTCTTCTACTAGCCCTTGAGCGCAATTTTAGCATGTTGAGTCATAACCTGATGTATATACTTGAGTTCACCCTCTATTTAATAAGCTGTGAGAGGGGACTTCTTTTATTGGGCATCTGTAATTTGAATTTCTTTCTGGTATTTAGGTACAACTTCTTCTGTGTCAGTGGTCAGTATCCATTGGCTTCTGGATATATAGAGTTAGAGAAATCGGCTTCAAGTTTACAATTAATTAGAGAAGTTACTTGGCTAGCTTCTAGAAACCATTATATAGGGCCTGTCAGCATACCCTCCCTATGAACAGAATCCTAATTTACACTATGACATGTTCTGATGCTTCTTTAGCCCATTATAATTCTATGCTTTATACAATATACTTTCAGTATCTTTCTTGCATTATATTTTCATATTCCACATCTTATTTTACACATGAAGTGTTGAGTGGGTATTTGTGTTTGTTTGAAATCTAATGGATGAAATGTTCTCATACTCAAAGTCCTCCATGTGCTACATGATGCTTTATTTTTTATACATCTATTTCACAATTGCAACGCCATTTGAGTTTGCTGGTATTATTTTTAGGATTTTTTCTTGCAATGCTGATTCATATTTGGACCTGATGTAGTGATGTGAGATCCTTGTTTCTCACCATATTCCCTTTCCTTGTACCCAGGTGGTCTTCTACATATTTGTGCCTAAACATCGTATCAACGACTTCCCTGGTCATTGGGGAGTTTCAGTTATGGTCATAGCGATTGTCTTCACAATATACATAAGTGTTGTTTTGCTTTCTAAACTTTTTCGAGGAAATTTGTGGAGTCTTGTCTTCACAATATATTAGTTGTTGTGCTTTACCTTGCAGATCCTATGCATATCGATCTATTAGAGCTCGGTCGTCACCGATCAAAAAGGCTGCAAATAAGCTGTTTACAATTGAAATCAGGAATGAAGACGTCGCTGGCGAGTCTAGGTAATTCCTTGCAAATAGCCATTTGTCAAGTTACGATGACCGCATGTCAAAATGAGACAATATTTATATATTTAGTTCAACTAAGCATATATGCTCCAGAATAGGGACTCCACAATTTTTATAACACAACTTCAGTTAGCACGTCAAGATGTTGCCTTTGTCCACTTGCTTCTCAATTTGTGTTAATTGTGCCCCTTTCTCGTCTTTTTAGAAATCATGAAGTCTACGATTGATCAAGAGATCGACCTTTTTATTTATTCGGTAATGGCAGGGTGGAAAATCCAAAGAGGTGGGGGTCTATCAGGTAACATTTCTGTCATTTTCACATATGCAGTAGAGTCATAAAACTGTAGCAATTTCTTATACATCAAACAGTCATCTTCTATGTTTTGTATGTTATCTTTATACTTGATAACATATCGTAATAATGTTTGTTGTTCTGTATCTATGTTTTAACTAATTTTCAACTCTCGTGGCAACGCACGAGCATATTGAAGAAAAGGAAGAAATAGAGGTTTAAAGAGATATGCAAGTTACGAAGAATTTCAAGTGTATCTCTAAACACTGATGACTGCAAGGTCAGCAGCTTAGTGCCTGCTTTACCTTTGAGATTGATTTGTGTATCGACTGAAATTGATTTGTTTGTATCACCATTCTTGGAAGGAAGAGTTTGCAACATCTTGATTTGATTGTCTCTACAGGGGTCTTCTCCTTAATGGTTCTGAAGCATTGTTGCTTTTAGTGAAATACTAATCTGCTTTCTGTTTCAGGGAACCTAGAGGATTTGGGTTCATCCAATACTTTGATCCTGAGGATGCTTCTGATATTTAGTCACTATGCCTTGTTGACCTTGCAGCCCACCTGATACAACACCAGCAAATCCAGTATTACCTGAAGATAAAGAAGTAAAACAACCAGATGCATGTAGGGTAAACGGTTTTTATCATCCATAAACGGCTGGACAGACTGAGCGTCTTAACCAATGTGTCGAAGTCTTGTTGGGATGCATTGTTCATTCACGCCAACAACAGTGGAGTAACTGAACCTTCATCACAAACTTTTGGTACAATACCATTGCACACTCAACGTTGAGCAAAAATCACCATTTGAGGTGCTCTATGTATACTTTCTTTGGCAGCTGGACACTGCAAATTTGCAGGTGTGTTCTGTCCCAGATCTGGAACAGTGGCTGATGAAGCGCGAGTGTTACTGTCTGTCTCAGTTGATTCAAGCAACAGCTAGCGCGCTCACAACAACACATGATGTCCCAGTTGGATAAGGACTGCAGACCGCTCTGAATTAGAGATTCAGGATGGCAATTCAATGTTTCTCAAACTAGCCAGTTCTTATAGAATTGAACAGGAAAAAGACACCATGGGAGTAATTCATGCATATAAAAAGTGTACTTTACAAATTCAGTTATAATTACTCCCATGGTGTCTGCTATACCATTCTTTCGGCACATGTGTGAAGCTTCAGTGCTGCTTCAGTTATGGTAATCTGCAAAAGCTATTTAGGTCAATCCTTGTTGCATATTGGGATATGACCCCCCTTTAATCCAAGCTTGACATCAACTGTATTTTCTTGGTCGTCGTTCTATTGAACATCATGTCTTGATTTATAGAGCCGAAAGCAATGTCTCACTGCATTTTATGGTTTTATATTTTGAGATATTGATGATTTGGTCTGTAGTTCTATAATTTCAGGTGGGGTTTGAAACCAAATGTTTAGCTGTTATGAATGTTTGTCTGGTTTCTTATGTCAAATTGGCTCTTTATCTTTACTACTCTATAAGAGACCAGTGTAGGCGTGCACAGTTCGCACGTTCTGCCCTCCTGCGCGACCCTCTTCCCTTGCTCCGCCTGACCGTGATTCTCGCCGGCAAACCCGACTATCATCCTCCTCCCCCGCCTCCCTTCCATCTTCGGCCGCCCTTCCTTACTCCTCCCCGCGCCTCTTCCATGCCTCCACCTCCCGCCCCCGTCCTCCCTGTCCGAGATCCCCGCCCTCAACCGAGCAGGCAGTCTCAATCTCGCATCCGTCAATCCCGCGACAAAAAGAGAGAGAAAATCCAGCGTGCCGGGGAGCGGGCAGAGAGCCTCGGAGAACCCACCCACCCTCCTCGACGCGGTGCAGCAGTCAATAGAGAGGGAGGAGAGAGCGCGACACGGGCACCCACCTCCGGTCGTAGGCGACGAGGTTGCCCCCGTCGAAACAGATGAAGCAGACGACCTCCTCCTCGTCCTCCCTCTGCCTGGCGGGCCAGGCCGGTACCACCGCGCCCGCGCCGTCTTTCCTCTGGGGCGGCATCCCCCTTCCGCTTCTACGCGAGCGGCGGCATCGGCGGGGGCGGGGGAGGGGCGGCCGCGTCCCCGATGATCGAGCTGAGGAACTGCGGATCGTCCGTCCCCATAGCTGGCGGCGGTGCGAGGAGGCAAAGCTTGGGCGGCCAGTCCTCGGGGGTCGGGGATGCCTTGCCGGCCCCGTCGGGCGCGGCGGCCTCCATGGCCCTGAGACTCCTGAGGAAGCTGCAAGAGCTGGGCTTGTGAGTGGAAAGGATCAAATCATCGACCGGAGTATCTAGGATGCATATGTAAACGCCATACGGAGGAGAAGAACTGCATCTACATTGAGAATCAGTACTTCCTTGGAAGTTCATACGGCTGGAAGCCCGAAAGCATCAAGGCGGAAGAAATCAGTGCTCTTCAATTGATTCCGAAGGAGCTCTCGCTGAAGATTATCAGCAAGATTGAAGCTGGGGAGCGGTTTACTGTTTATGTTGTGGTGCCAATGTGGCCTGAGGGTGTTCCAGAAAGCGCTTCTGTTCAGGCAATTCTTGACTGGCAAAGGAGAACGATGGAGATGATGTACACTGACATCGCACAAGCTCTCGAAGCCAACGGGATTGAAGCAAACCTCAATGACTATCTCACTTTCTTCTGCTTAGGTAACCGCGAGTGAAGCAGGAGGGAGAATATGAACCAGAGGAGCATCCAGAACCTGACACTGATTACATCTGGGCTCAAGAGGTTAGGAGGTTATGATCTATGTTCATACCAAAATGATGATAGGTAATCTTTGCCCCTCGTATTGTGCTATATTTCATATTTACGTTTACTAATTCTTTAAACGCAGTTAAATTTACTGATACAGAATATATTTTATGTTATATGTTCACATCTGAAGATAATTCATTCACTTTCCGGATTTTGCTTATGTTGGTTTAACAGTAATGCTTCCCTGAAACGCACTTGCAGGGCAGATTGGGTACGCCATAGTCGCCATGATCGCGAGGGGTCTGATGCTTGGGCCAGACCAGCCGGTGGTTCTCCACATGCTGGACCTCCCTAAGTCGGCGGACGCCCTAAGCGGCGTCAGGATGGAGCTGATCGATGCCGCGTTGCCTCTTCTCAGAGGTGTGCTCGTCGTTTGCTGTGTTTGGCGTTCATCTGTTGCCTGTGTGTGCTCGGTGTTCATCGTTTGCTGTTGTGCGTTGTTGCAGGTGTCGTGGCAACGAGCGATGAGGCCGAAGCGTTCCGAGGCGTCAGCTTCGCCGTCCTGATCGGCGGATGGCCGAGGAAAGAGGGGATGCAGAGGAAAGACCTCATCGCCAAGAACGTCCCCATATACCAGTCCCAGGCTTCTGCGCTGCAGCAGCACACTGCCCAAACTGCAAGGTCCAGTCCTAGAAAAACAAATGCGCCTGTGAAATACTGATTGAATTATACTCTGATGGATATGGCGCTGCTTCTGCAGGTTCTTGTCGTGGCAAACCCTGCGAACATGAACGCGCTCGTGCTGAAGGAATTGGCGCCTTCGGTGCCCGCCAAGAACATCACCTGCCTCACGCGTCTCGAGTCTCGACCACAACCGCGCCCTGGGCCAGATCTCCGAGAAGCTGGGCGTGCACGTCGACGACGTCAGGAACGCCATAGTGTGGGGGAACCACTCCTCCACGCAATTCCCCGACGCCAGCCATGCCACCGCCAGGACCCAGCGCGGGGAGAAGACCGTCAGGGAGCTCATCGCCGACGAGAAATGGTAAAACCAATCGCGCGTCCTGATCATCAGTGGCAGATCGAGCCTAGCACCCTAGCTGCTACGTGCCACAGGATTACGCACACATGTTGGCATGTTGCTGCGACTGCACGCAGGTTTAAGGAGGAGTTCGTCAACGTCGTGCAGTAGCGCGGCGAGGCGGTGATCAAGGCGCGGAAGCAGTCCAGCTCGCTGTCCGCCGCCAGCGCGGCCTGCGATCACATGAGAGACTGGATCCTTGGCACCCCGAAGGTCCAAGACATGCTCCCCACCCCCACCCATCCAAGCTGACCAGTTTATCTCTCTCTTAAATATGTTTGTCAGTGAAGGAGTGTCGTTTTGGTCAGCAGGGCACGTGGGTATCTATGGGTGTGTGCTCTGACGGGAGCTATGGCGTTCCCAAGGGCATCTTCTACTCATTTCCGGTGACATGCGAGAAGGGAGAGTGGTCTATCGTGCAGGGTGAGTTCTTATCATTATACCAGTATTCTAGGTTCTGCAGGACCCTGAGCCGTGAGGGCTGTTATTGCCGTTGCTTTTTACAGTCACCGTATTCTTGTTCTTAGCTAAATAACCTCTTCCAGCTCAAATGAAAAGGAAAAAGGCACACCTGCCATTGTTCCTCGACAACAGGGGGAGAGAACCAGAAGGTTTAGGAACCTTTTTTGTTGCTAAATCAAGGATAATAATTTCTTCGAAAATAAGTTTGATGTTAAATTACCCACAAGAAAGGTTTCTGCCGTGAAGAACTTTGATGTTAGGAATGTTGAGCGTCGATCCCTCACCAGTCACCACAAAAGTAAATTAGCGCCAAATAAGTTTGACAACAATGACAAGCAAAACTAAGACTTGGCTACAAAATGCTACTTAGCTGAGTTCATTCAATAGTTTTCGAGCACACAAATTTGATGGATAGCAGCTTGCTGATCTTGATTACTCTAGAGAGTCAACTAAAAATCAATATGTATACTGTATAGCATTAAAGATACACTTATGTAACCCCTTCATCCTACAATGGTAAGCATAATTTGATCAGAGAAAAGTCAACCAAAATAGACTTGGATCATTAATTTTTTTCTTAGCATACGCTGTAAGTAATTTGCTAATAACTGATATCATTCCAGAGGCTCTTTGAATAGAAATTTAATTTCATGTCCTAAACTGGTATATAATTTGGACAAATCCTTATCAAACTTCGTTTTTTTCCTGCATAAAGCACGATTATAATTTTAGGGATGGAGGGAGTGCTAAGTAAACCATTACTTGCAGCCATAAAATCCGTTCTCTCACCAGTCACCAGCAACTAACGAATCCAGCTTCCAGCCTTCAAAACAGTGCTTTTATCTTCAACGCACGGGCAGAATGTAGTTTATATATTGACTTCCTTTACTTCCAATTAGTGCTTTTATCTACATCTTATTTTCTTTCATGCAAATGTGTAATTATCAATCTATCTTTAGAGGTTGTATTATGCACTTTGTCTTCTAAATTCATATCAATTTTTGATATCGTTCTTTCCCATAGGTTGGAAGAGATCCAAGATTTGAGCCTGTTCATTTTTTATTTGTCAATCTCTGCTTTATCTTGATATACCATTAGAGGTTCTCCAGTGTGTTTTCAGCCTAATTCTCTAAGCATGTATTTATCTGCTTCCTATTAGAATGGGTGAATTCACACCCCTAACTTATTTCACTCAGTTGGTATTTCCATTCATTTTTCTTCTGAAAGCATTACTCCTCAAGTGTTATTTGGTTGTTCATTCTGGTACTAGCTGTAAGCTTGATGAATTCTTGATACTTATCGATTTGGTTGGTATGCAGGTTTAGGAAAAGATACAATTTCTTATTTGATGAAGATTTTCCTACTGAAAATAAGTGAGCTCAGTGTTCATATTCAAATGCATTGATTAGAAGATGTTTCTATTCGACGAAAATAATTCTATCCACATTTTTTTGTAGAGACTCCAAAAAATGATTAAGAAATCTAAGGACCTAGATGCCATTAGAGAAATGAAGAGTTGTGTCACGTGGATTGTACGTATACTTAACATGTTGGGTGTTACCATGAAATTTTTTTGTTTCATAACAGGTTGATGCTTATCTTGTGATAATCGGTGAGCTAAACTTCCTGAATTTTAATTTACTGATAGCATATTTGGTTAACTTTTTGTCCACTGGATATATGATAGTTGATTGAAGTATGTTGACTATGTTCACTTCAACAGTTCAATCCCAGTAGGCAAAAAGGCAATGTTGGCCATACTGCATCACTAGAAACTAGAAAGAGTATCCATCATCGGTGAAACTCTTGTATATCTATGTTTATCCGCTAAAAGTATATTGTGGAT
This sequence comes from Zea luxurians, assembly GCA_029449295.1. Classification (NCBI taxonomy): domain Eukaryota; kingdom Viridiplantae; phylum Streptophyta; class Magnoliopsida; order Poales; family Poaceae; genus Zea; species Zea luxurians. The sequence goes on from JAOPSE010000086.1 coordinate 10,151,569, forward strand.
ATAATTATTTGTTATTGCATCACAAACTAGACAACAATTGTGATTTTTTATCTGAATGGAGTTAAAGATGATGTTAGATGTTACGCCTTGCCAGAAACAAGCTGACATCTATGAGAGAACTTTTAAAAGCTAACCTTTGTATGCTTCTGGGAGCAATATGATTGATTGGTTTAGTTGATTCCTGGAATGTAACTACCTACAGGATAAGCAGTTGAAGTCTCATCCTCCAAAGAACGTTGAATCAAGAATCTTGCGTGAGCATATCAAGAAAGAGAGGGAGGCAGCAAAGGCTGGAAAACGACCATACTATCTAAAGAAATGTGAGTTCCTCAATCCCAATACCTCCTTCCTCTCCTCACTGTCTGTCTATCTTCTAATCAAATGGTTACTATCTGTTCCTCAACCTGATGGTTGATTTTTTGTTCACCAGCTGAACTTCGCGAAAGGAAGCTGATGAACAAGTACAACGAGCTCAAGGTAAAGTCTACAAGGTTTATTAGGAGTTTTTTTAAAGCTGGGGTATTTGTCTCAGTTCATAAAATTCGTGTTCATTGCTCACAGGAGGCAGGAAAGCTTGATGCATTAATGGAAAAGCGGCGGAGGAAGAATGCCTCTAAAGATCATCGGTTCATGCCGTACCGACATAATAGTTTCCTGATTCTGGAGGCGAGCGAAAGGATGATTTTAGGACGTTCTTCTCATGGTGGCTGGACACTGGACAGTCAGTGTCTCTTACTTTGTTGCCCTAGCCGTACAATCGTTTGCAACATGCACAATCTCTACTACTTCTTAAGAATAGAGTGCACGCGTCCACGGTGGTTTTCTATGTTTCTCATTTCACTCGTTGCATTTTCAGTTACAACTACACTGCATATGCTGGCAGATTTGTTTATATATTACTCCTGCTGACATTTTCACTATCGCAGCAGCATCTCTACTACTATTTGTTTTTTGCATATAAATGTATTTTATCATATTGATTCCGTAGCAACGCACAGGTATATTCCTAGTTTTTTATTAAGTTTTTAGTTGTGCTTGTGCATGATGGTAAAATTGGGAAGAATTTTGATTGATTATGCTATTGAGTTGTTGAAAATAATTGTCTCTGTCATATTCGACATCTATCCAAAACCTGTCCAAAACCTAATGAGTACGAACATGGATATGAATTTACCCACAGGTATGGTCGTGGATAGATATTTGTTGCAACCACGGATATGGCTATGAGTGGATATTTGCAATATCTGATCAAAATTCGATCCGTTAACATCCCTACTCTAATCTGTACATGTTGAAAACCGAAATCAACCGATTTTTATAGTCATTGGTTCACTATAACAAAATCTGTACTACTACTATTAAGAAGCTGAGGACGTCGCACACCTCCCCCTGCACTCGTGCCCCCCTCGCATGTAGGCGTCCACAGACGTTATCGACTTATCGTGGCCCCGCCCTCACCTCGCTTTGCCCCCGCGCCCCCCATCCCAGAGCCCCCCCGCTATCCCCCTAGCATCCCCCCTCGCGTTGCCTGCCCCCGCGACATAATCCTCGTCGTCGCCTCCGCCCTCATGGAGGCCAAGGGAGGCGTCAGCGTCCCCCTCACACGTGCCCTCGTCATCCGCGCCGGGTGTCCTCCACTTTGGCTTCCTCATCGATTTCCTCTCGCACGCCACCATCCCTACCACCACCGAATGCGGAACCCTCGCCTTTGGTGACCAGCTGACTGACCAGCTGCTGCCGGGTTAGTGGAGCAACCCCCTGCTAGACAAGACGACGCGCCTGGATCTCACATGTGCCGCCGGCATCGCGTGATCTAGCGGTTGCGCACTGCCCCGCGGGAGAGAAGGGCTCCTAGGGCCTAGCGTGGTCTGGCGGCGGATATGGCAATGGAGGCATCCACCTCTGCAGCGGGCGGGAGCTGGGTGGAGGGGATGTCCGCGGACAACATCAAGGGCCGGTGCGTTCAGCGTCCGCGCGGGTGAATTGTTGTGTCTTGCCCCTTCCATTCTTAGTTGCCACGGGAAGCTCATACAACATTGATAGGAAATTGGGCCAGATGAATTGTTGTGATCTAATTTTTCTGGCATGGTCTATGTCGTATTGTTTATTGTTTCCTTAATATATAATTCAGGTACAAGGTACTCTAGGGTGTCTTTTACCAAAAAAGAGCAAAGAAAAAATAGCAGAATTGGACGCTTGTTGTCCATGTATGATGGAACTAGTGCATTGCCGACTAATAAATATGTCTTGTGTACCTCTTCACCGCAAATTATGCACAAAATCTAGAATATCTTCGGGAGGAACATGAACTGAATCATCGTTTTGGAGGCCTTGACATCAAACTGAAATTTGTGGAGGTAGTGCCTTATTTCTCATTTGTGCTTACAATTTTTTTTATTGTAACTGCATAACATTCATTTTCTTCAAGAGGGAAAATTTTGTAGTTCTCTAAAAGTTATGAAAAAACTACCAATATAAAAGCTGCAGATCTCTAAAAATTATAAAATTTTATAGTTGACAACTTTTTATTTGAAATCATTTTGGCTCTAAAAAATTGCATCTAAATTTATCAAATTTAAAATATAAATTTTTCGAATGACCTCGGATAAGAAAATTGTCAAAACAAAAGTTGTAGAACTTCAAAACTAATGAAACTTTGTAGTTGACAACTTTTTCGTTTGAATTTGTTTACAACCTCAAACAATTAATTTACTTTCAGTTAGTTATAACATGTGGGCAACAAAACTATAATATAAATACGAAATAAGTAATAAGCGGAGTGGTAGAGGGGGTTACACCACGCAAGGGGGTTGTGGGTTCGATTTCGACTCCTTGAGAGGAAGGACACCAAGATACGAAGACGACGGACCGATGAGAGGAAGGAGGACGCACCGACGAGAACCTAGAGGCCGGGGCGCTGCCGGCCACCGCCAAGACAAGACTTTGTTAGGACTCCACTCTATAGCCTTTAGGTCCACCTCCTCCACAACAAGAGACTTGAGAGCCTCTCCTCCTTCTTGTAACCCCATACTACGAGCATTGATCAGAAAAGGTGTCAGAAGCGCAAGCCACCAAAGATTGGATGTAGGAACGTTTTGTCCGAACTAGTATAAATCTTATGTTCACCGCGCACATCGTCCTAAACCCGAAACACGCACACAAATTTACTTGACAGAACTAGGTTCAAAACACCAACTGTTCCCTTGAAAAGTACCTATAGAAAGTTTTTGTTTGCTCATTATTGAATATTAAACAATTCCTACTGAGACAAATTTCCTAGCTACACCTCCTGTTAATAAAAAAGATCTAAAAATTTGATCCCTTGCTTAGACAAAAAAAATAGATAGATGATTTATACTCTTTGGAGTATAGATGCCAAACATAAAGTGTACAACATACCACAAGGCATTGGTTTCTGTAATAGCACATGAACTAGTTTTAGTGTCGAGTGTTGATCGTAAGATAATCACTCTATCTCAAAAGGAATGTAATTCTACACATGTACCTCTATTTTGTTTTATCTCCCCCACACACAAACATCTAGGCCTACACCTTGATTGTCACCGCCCTCATATTTCTCATGTACTCCATTTTCCTAATGCGTAACATGCTCAATCTTCTCGATGTCGTCGCATGTCATGAGAGAGGGGGGTGATGGCCATGGAGGACCGGCCACACACCTCCTGTTAGCCACAGTCGTGTCACCCTCCCCATGCTAGTCATAGCCACACTACTCTCGTTGCGTGTCGCTGGCTTGTAGCTCGTCACGTAGCCCTCTCATGTAGACGTGGACGATGGTCTCTTGACTCCTAGTGCGTAAGAAAGGAACATCAATTGGGTGCACAGTAGAGAAGAATAAACAAAGAATGAGAGAGAAATTGTGCAGAGCGGCCGAATAATAAGATTGTGCGATCAAATGAATAAACAGACTTGATTTTATTAAGTAATGTGTTCCACAGATTCTCTTTGGATGTCTAATCCGCATCATATATATGTTATCTTCTCTCGGACGTCTTTTACGCTATCTGTGTATGATAAGCTGCAATCATCGGTGATGCTCGATCTTTCGAGAGGTACGGTAAAATTGGATGGAGAATTGAACGTTGATGATTTAAAGCTTCGGGTGAACGGCTTCTCACAATCACTACACCACTAATCTATTGTTTATCACCCGTAACACATGAATGACCTTTCCAAGAAGGCTTATCGCTGCAAACACAATCAAGAATATAAGCAAGAATAAAAAGAACACAATCAAACTAATATTGGTCAAGAGGTTGGGGTCTCACAAACCGCTAACACTGTTCGAGGATAGATTGAATCTAAGCAAAACCTAACACTAATGGTGGTGGTTGCTGTTGATAAAAGGGCATTTAGGGGCATGCAAGACCCTAGACGATACATGGGCCAACGACCCAAAAGATGGTGTCGCAGCATCGGAATAAAATCTGGACGCTGAAGGAATGCATTCCTATGATAAATGGTCAAAAACCTAATTATAATTAGCCACATGGGCTTGACAGACCAACTGAAAGTATTGAAAGCACTACCGGAATCCGAGCCTTTGCCGAGTGTCGGACGCTTTGCCGAGTGCCTTTTCTCGGGCACTCGGCAAAGCTCGGCTCTCGGTAACGAGCGTCTTTACCGAGCGTAGGACACTCGGTACAGGTCCACACTCGGCAAATACATGTTTGCCGAGTGTCAAACACTCGGCAAAGGGGGCTCTCGGCAAAGGGCCGTCAGCGGCCGTCCCAAAGCTGACGGCCGTCAGTCTTTGCCGAGAGCCAATGGTTGGCACTCGGCAAAGAGTCTTCTTTGCCGAGTGTCGCCCAGTTGACACTCGGCAAAGTATATTTTTATTTCTTTTATTTTGTCTCCCAAACTTTTTGTGGTATGTTCCTACACTATGTAGACCTACATGTATCATTTGTGGACAATTTTAACAGAGTTTCAATCGTTAGTAGATTTAGTTCGTTTATTTGAATTTCTTCGGAAAATTTAGATTTGAACTGCAGGTCACTCGAAACTTGGAAAACCGTGCATGAAAAAATGATATTCATGTTACTTAGCATAAGTTACGACCGATTCCAGGAGCGGACCAAAAACTTCGAGCAACATGCTCACTAAACATGGTCGTGAACTTGTCATCCACATGTTTAAAAATTGTATAAAACACAAACAAAGTCAGAAAATCTTGAAACTTGTCCACGTGTCATGATATCATATGTACAGGCTACGATAAAAAATTGAAAAAATTTCGAGAAAACTATGACGCGCTATGTGTACAAACCTAAGAGATCCACATTGAAACTCTATGATTTCATGTGTAGTTCTCTTAGGTTTCTACACATAGTGTCTCACAACTTTGTCCAAACATTCTCAATTTTTTATCACAACCTGTACATATGATATCATGACACGCGGACAAGTTTCATGATTTTCTGACTTTGTTTGTGTTTTATACAATTTTTAAACATGTGGATGGCAAGTTCACGACCATGTTTAGTGAGCATGTTGCTCGAAGTTTTCGGTCCGCTCCTGGAATCGGTCGTAACTTATGCTAAGTAACATGAATATCATTTTTTCATGCACGGTTTTCCAAGTTTCGAGTGACCTGCAGTTCAAATTTGAATTTTCCGAAGAAATTCAAATAAACAAACTTAATCTACTAGCTATTTCAAACTCTGTTAAAATTGTCCACAAATGATACATGTAGATCTACATAGTGTAGGAACATACCACAAAAAGTTTGGGAGACAAAATAAAAAAATACAAATGCACTTTGCCGAGTGTCTAGAGATGACACTCGGCAAAGCCTTCTTTGCTGAGTGCTAGATGTGTGGCACTCGGCAAAGAGGTAGTAAAGAATCTTTGCCGAGTGCCGCAACGGGGGACACTCGGCAAAGTACTCTTTGCCGAGTGCCGCCGATCTGGCACTCGGCAAAGAATATTTTAAAATTTTAAAAAAATCTTTGCCGAGTGCCGGATCACGGGCACTCGGCAAAGAAAGTAACTTAACCGGCCGCGCGGCCGGCTTTCTTCTTCCTTCTCCTTTCCTTCTCCTTTCACTTCTCCCTCTGCCTCACCGCCGCCACGCCCGCAGCCCGCCCCGCGCTCCGGCAAGCCGCCAGCGCCTCCCCACGCCTCACCATCGGCCGCGCCCGGCCGCCCGCGCCCGGCCGCCCGCGCCCGGCCGCCCGCGCCCCACCGCCGCCCGCGCCCCACCGTCCGCCCGCCCACGCGCCGTCGTCCGCCCGCTCGCGGTCGTCCGCCCGCTCGCCGTCGTCCGCCCGCCGTCCGCGCCTCCGGCCGCGCCTCCGCCGTCCTCGCCTCCGGTACATAACAAGGAGAATGAGGGTATTTGTGCGTAGGTTATTAATGTAATCAAAGTAGACACAATCACATTTTTAATGAGAAGGAGAATGAGGGTATTTGTGCGTAGGTTGAATGTCCTTATCATTTTATGCATGGATTTCCGGCCATCGTGCCGTTGAATTATGCGTGGAAGACAGCCATCGTGCTGATACTTTTATTTGCAGGATTTCGAAACCTCCCCGTGCAGGGGAGGTGCTGCCGAAATTTTCTGTTGCTAGGCTTTTGTATTAACAGACTTGTGTTTCTTTTTTACAGAGAAGATACTTGTCTTCCTAGCCGCTGCGGGTCTGCCTGCACCGCGTCCCGTCGCCACTGCACCGACCCGCCACAGCCCCACTAGCCTGACTCCACCGCCACCCTAGGTATAACCTCTACATCCGCATCATGGTCGTAGATCACCTAACCCAGTTAGGCGTCTCCCGTTCGAAAGTGATACGGTGTAGATATGCAGATCTTTGCATATCTACAAATGTATCAGTTTCGAATTGTCCACGTTTTTTGGACAGCCCGCGGTTGCGTAGATGGTGTTAGTTTCATGCTCTACTCCGGTCTGAGATAGAGTTTCGGCGTCACCTCCCTGTTGTTCTCCGGACAGTACACTCTCCCTGCCAGGACGTGTATCCGGAGAACAGCGGGGAGGTGCTGCCGAAATTCTATCTCGGATCAGAGTAGAGCATGAAAACTAACTCCATCTACGCAACCGCGGGTGGGATTAGGACCTATCGTCACCTATTAGAAGGTAGGAACGTAGTGTACATGCATTACATGTCTATATTAAACTATACTCGGTTATATATGTTAGAGGATGGAGGACCGTGAGTGGATGTACACGGGCCATAGAGGAAGGAACGATGTCACCACTGAATGGATTAGAAAGACCGATGATTTCGTGGAACGGGCATATGGCGAAGCTGCTAAAGGAGCGAGTCTAGTCCCATGCCCGTGCAGCAAATGTGACAACCGGAAAAGAAAACCAAAGAAGACCATGGTAGAACATATTTGGAAGAATGGATTTACGCCGGGCTATACTCGGTGGATATTTCATGGTGAAGCGCATCGTACGAGAGAAGAGGTGCTGAGACAACGTGTCGAGGATTATGACGCGGATGCGGGGGTAGCGGATATGTTGAACGACTATCAGGAGGCACAGTACATGGGAGGATGTATGGATGACGAGCCAGAGCCGACTGCAAAGGCGTTCTACGACATGTTCGACGCGGCACAGAAGCCCCTTCACGGCCAGACAAAGGTTTCTCAACTGGATGCCATTGGGCGTGTAATGGCGTTCAAGTCGCAGTACAGCATCAGTAGAGATGCATTCGATGGCTTGTTGACAGTTATTGGGAGTCTGCTTCCGGATGATCACGTTCTGCCAAAGAGCATGTACGAGGCATAGAAACTACTTCGTGCACTTAAGATGACGTATGAGCAGATTCATGCTTGTCCGAAGGGCTGCGTGCTATTTAGGAAAGAATACGCGGAGGCAAAGTACTGTCCCAAGTGTAATTCGTCTAGGTTTATGGAGGTAGACTCTGGTGATGGACAGAAGAGGCAGCTCGACATCCCCTTGACAATCCTTCGACACCTTCCGTTCATACCGAGGATCCAGCGTCTTTACATGACAGAGGAATCCGCGAAACAGATGACATGGCACAAAAATGGAAAACGATACAATCCTGACAAGATGGTGCACGCGTCAGATGGTGAAGCATGGAAACACTTTGATGACATTCACCGTGAGAAAGCCGAAGAGGCTCGTAATGTACGTGTTGCGTTGGCCACAGATGGGTTCAATCCCTATGGAATGAGCGCTGCCCCGTACACATGTTGGCCCGTGTTTGTTATCCCAATCAATCTCCCCCCTGGTGTGTGCTTTCAAAGGCAGAATATATTCGTGTCGTTGATAATTCCCGGACACCCGGGGAACAAAATGGGCGTGTACATGGAGCCTTTGATCGATGAATTGGTACGTGCCTGGGAGGAAGGGGTATGGACATATGACCGAGCTACGAAGACAAACTTCAGAATGCATGTTTGGTACCAGTACTCCATGCATGACTTACCGGCGTATGGGCTATTCTGTGCCTGGTGTGTTCACGGTAAATTCCCATGCCCAGTTTGCAAGGAAGCTCTCAGGTTCATTTGGTTGAAAAAGGGTGGCAAATATTCGTCCTTCGATAAACATCGACAATTTCTTCCTGCTGACCATCGATTCCGCCTAGACATCAAGAACTTTACGAAAGGTGTCGTAGTGACAGACCGCCCACCTGCAACGATGACTGGTGCCAAAATTCGTCAACAGATAGATGGGCTCGTGGCCAATACAGAAGGTGGTTTTGTGGGATATGGTGAGCAGCATATGTGGACACATAAGTCTGGCTTGACTCGGCTCCCCTATTATGATGACCTGCTTCTTCCACACAACATTGACGTGATGCACACTGAAAAGAATGTTGCCGAGGCACTGTGGGCAACAATTATGGACATTCCTGATAAGTCAAAGGATAATGTGAAGGCAAGAGTGGATCTGGCAGCGTTATGTGATAGACCAAAACTAGAGATGAAGCCGCCAAGTGGCGGAAAGACGTGGAGAAGGCCTAAGGCCGATTTCGTCCTAAGCAGGGCCCAGAGGAAGGAAGTACTTCAGTGGATAAAGATGTTGATGTTCCCTGATGGATATGCAGCTAACCTGAGTAGGGGGGTGAACTTATCTACTATGCGAGTCTTAGGGATGAAGAGTCATGACTTCCACATATGGATTGAACGGATTCTTCCTGCGATGGTTCGAGGCTATGTCCCTGAGCATGTCTGGCTAGCACTTTCAGAGTTGAGCTATTTCTTCCGTCAGCTTTGTGCAAAAGAGTTATCTCGGACCGTGGTTGCAGACTTGGAAAGATTGGCCCCCGTGTTACTGTGTAAGCTTGAGAAGATATTACCACCTGGCTTCTTCAATCCAATGCAGCATTTGATTCTTCATCTCCCCTATGAGGCACGAATGGGGGGCCCCGTGCAGGGACGTTGGTGCTATCCAATCGAGAGATGTCTAAAGACTATTCGAAAGAAATGTAGAAATAAATGCAAAATCGAGGCTTCCATTGCAGAGGCATACATTCTAGAGGAGGTCTCAAACTTCACAACAACTTATTATGGTGACAAACTGCCGAGCGTGCATAATCCACCCCCTCGTTACAATGATGGCGACAATGAATCGAACCTTAGCATATTTCGAGGCCAACTCGGAAGCGCAAGTGGCTCGACCACCAAGACCCTGACACATGAAGAGTGGCGGCATATCATGCTATACGTATTGACCAACCTTGAAGAGGTGACGCCATACATGGAACAATTTCTTCATGAATTCTGGCGTCGATCAAGGGACCCCACTCCACAGGAATATGACGCTCTTCTTAGAAAGGGTGCGAGAAATGGGTTGCCCGATTTCATTTCCTGGTTCAAACATAAGGTACGTGCTTAGTTTGTAAAAGAGATACGTCTTTAAACTCAATTTAGCGTCTTTTAACTTGCGAATACTTGCAGGGCCAAAGAGATCCGTCTATGAGTGCCGAATTGAGACAAGTAGCCAACGACTTTGCTTATAGGGTCAAGAAATATTCTGGGTATGACGTCAATGGATACCGTTTTCGCACAACACACTACTGAGAGCACCTAGAGGGGGGGGGGGGTGAATAGGTGATCCTGTGAAAACTTAAAACTTAAGCCACAAAAACTTGTTAAGTGTTAGCACAATAGTTGCCAAGTGGCTAAAGAGAAGTCTCAACAAAACACAATACCACAAGAGATCAAGCACAGAGGTGACACAGTGGTTTATCCCGTGGTTCGGCCAAGACCAACGCTTGCCTACTCCACGTTGTGGCGTCCCAACGGACGAGGGTTGCAATCAACCCTTCTCAAGCGGTCCAAAGACCCACTTGAATACCACGGTGTTTTGTTTTTCCTTTCACTATCCCGTTTGCAAGGAATCTCCACAAATTGGAGTCTCTTGCCCTTACAAGTATATGATCACAAAGAAGCACAGAGTAAGGGAGGGAAGCAACACACACAAATCCACAGCGAAACGCGCACACACACGGCCAAGAATCGAGCTCACAAGAGTATCACAAAGTTCTCACTAGAACGGAGCTCGAAACACTTAGAATGACAAACGAATGCGCAATGACTGAGTGTGGATGATCAAGAATGCTCAAAGGTTGCTTGTGTGTCTCCTCCATGCGCCTAGGGGCTCCTTTTATAGCCCCAAGGCAGCTAGGAGCCGTTGAGAGCAAATCCGGAAGGCCATCCTTGCCTTCTGTCGTCGGGGGCACCGGACAGTCCGGTGCACACCGGACACTGTCCGGTGCCCGATTTGTTTCCTTAAACAGCGAAGCCGACCGTTGCAGACCGTTGGCAGATCTGGCGCCGTTGGCGCACCGGACATGTCCGGTGCACACCGGACATGTCCGGTGCACACCGGACAGTCCGGTGCCGTCTTCCGACCGTTGGCTCGGCCACGTGTCCCGCGCAGATTGCGCGGCCGACCGTTGGCCCGGCCGACCGTTGGCTCACCGGACAGTCCGGTGCACACCGGACAGTCCGGTGAATTTTAGCCGTACGCCGTCGGCGAATTCCCGAGAGCGGCCAGTTCGCTCCGAGCCAGCCTGGCGCACCGGACACCGTCCGGTGCACACCGGACAGTCCGGTGCACACCGGACAGTCCGGTGCTCCAGACCGAACTGAGTCTTGGCTGCACACAGCCAAGTCTTTGTCTCCTCTTTTCTTCTACTTTCTGTTTCTAACACTTAGACAAGTATATTAGTACTCAAAACCAATGTACTAAAGCTTAGAAACATACCTTTATCCTTGATTTGTACTTTGTCCACCATTTTACAATTAGGCACCTGTGTTGGGCACTAAATCACCAAAATATTTAGAAATGGCCCAAGGGCACATTTCCCTTTCAATCTCCCCCTTTTTGGTGATTTATGCCAACACAACATAAAGCAAGTAGAACAAGTACAAAAACACTTCAAATAAGAACTCAAATTATTTTGATTCAATTTTGGCATATATGGATCATCTTTTGCCACCACTTGGTTTGTTTTTGTAAATCAAACTCAAATCTCTATCTCTAAGTCAAACACACATGTTGAAGCATAAAGAGAGCCATTTCAAAAGAGATTGATCAAAGAGTTCAAAAACTCCCCCTTTTTCCCATAATCAATACTTCTCCCCACAAGAAGCCAACTTTTGACACGAGAGACAACAAAAGAGTTTTAACAAACCAAAAACTCTATTCTACTATTTTCAAAATCTCAAAATCTCTCAAGTGGTAGCTGATCCATTTATCGCTTTGGCCTTTATTTTCTCCCCCTTTGGCATCAAACACCAAAACGGGATCAATTTTGGCCCTTTAACCCCATTTCCTCACCAAAATCTTCAATTTAGAGCAAATGGCAATAAGAGTTCATGAGATGGACTTGGAATAAGTTACCCTCTCATCGGAGTGCAGTGGAAGTCTTTTATGGTCCAAGTCCACCCTTTCCCTTTCAATTTTCCTTTAGACTAAATCAAGCAAACTCACACATATGGTTAGTCTCAAAGGGTCAAGTTGTAACACATCTCCCCCTAAACATGTGCATCACTTTGCAACGGACTTGTGAGGTCCAGGGAGTGTTCGTACAACTTGAGCACCATGATAAGCAACAAGATGCAAAAAAGGAACATGATCAAAAGCATGAATACATGTATGCTACAATTCAATCCAAGTTCCGCGAATCTAAGACATTTAGCTCACTACGCAACCTGCAAAAGGTCTTTTCATCTAAAGGCTTGGTAAAGATATCGGCTAGCTGGTTCTCGGTGCTAACATAAAACACTTCGATATCTCCCTTTTGCTGGTGGTCTCTCAAAAAGTGATGCCGGATGTCTATGTGCTTTGTGCGGCTGTGCTCAACAGGATTTTCCGCTATTCGGATAGCACTCTCATTGTCACATAGGAGTGGGACTTTGCTCAGATTGTAGCCAAAGTCCCGGAGGGTTTGCCTCATCCAAAGTAGTTGCGCGCAACACTGTCCTGCGGCAACATACTCGGCCTCAGCGGTGGATAGGGCAACGGAGGTTTGTTTCTTAGAGTTCCATGACACCAGGGACCTTCCTAAGAATTGGCACGTCCCCGATGTACTCTTCCTATCGACCTTACATCCAGCATAGTCGGAATCTGAGTACCCAATCAAGTCAAAGTTAGACCCCTTTGGATACCAGATCCCGAAGCAAGGCGTAGCGACTAAATATCTAAGAATTCGCTTCACCGCCACCAAGTGACACTCCTTAGGATCGGATTGAAATCTAGCACACATGCATACGCTAAGCATAATATCCGGTCTACTAGCACATAAATAAAGTAAAGACCCTATCATTGACCGGTATGCTTTTTGATCAACGGACTTACCTCCTTTGTTGAGGTCGGTGTGTCCGTCGGTTCCCATCGGAGTCTTTGCGGGTTTGGCGTCCTTCATCCCAAACCGCTTTAGCAGATCTTGCGTGTACTTCGTTTGGGAGATGAAGGTGCCGTCCTTGAGTTGCTTCACTTGGAACCCAAGGAAGTAGTTCAACTCGCCCATCATCGACATCTCGAATTTCTGCGTCATCACCCTGCTAAACTCTTCACAAGACTTTTGGTTAGTAGAACCAAATATTATGTCATCGACATAAATTTGGCACACAAACAAATCACCATCACAAGTCTTAGTGAAAAGAGTTGGATCGGCTTTCCCAACCTTGAAAGCATTAGCAATTAAGAAATCTCTAAGGCATTCATACCATGCTCTTGGGGCTTGTTTAAGTCCATAGAGCGCCTTAGAGAGCTTACACACGTGGTCGGGGTACCGCTCATCTTCGAAGCCAGGGGGTTGCTCTACGTACACCTCCTCCTTTATTGGTCCGTTGAGGAAAGCGCTCTTCACATCCATTTGGTACAACCTGAAAGAATGGTGAGCGGCATATGCTAGCAAGATACGAATTGATTCTAGCCTAGCCACAGGAGCAAAAGTCTCCTCAAAGTCCAAACCTGCGACTTGGGCATAACCTTTTGCCACAAGTCGAGCCTTGTTCCTCGTCACCACCCCGTGCTCGTCCTGTTTGTTGCGGAAAACCCACTTGGTTCCCACAACATTTTGCTTGGGACGAGGCACCAGTGTCCAAACTTCGTTGCGCTTGAAGTTGTTGAGTTCCTCCTGCATGGCCAACACCCAGTCCGGATCTAGCAAGGCCTCCTCTACCCTGAAAGGCTCAATAGAGGAGACAAAAGAGTAATGTTCACAAAAATTAACTAGTCGAGACCGAGTAGTTACTCCCTTGCTAATGTCACCCAGAATTTGGTCGACGGGATGATCCCTTTGAATCATCGCTCGAACTTGGGTTGGAGGTGCCGGTTGCGCTTCTTCCTCCATCACATGATCATCTTGTGCTCCCCCTTGATCACACGCCTCCTTTTGATGAACCTGTTCATCGTCTTGAGTTGGGGGATGCACTGTTGTTGAGGAAGAAGGTTGACCTCGTTCATCTTGTTCCTGTGGCCGAACGTCTCCAATCGCCATGGTTCGTATAGCGGCCGTTGGAACATCTTCTTCATCTACATCATCACAATCAACAACTTGCTCTCTTGGAGAGCCATTAGTTTCATCAAATACAACGTTGCTAGAGACTTCAACCAAACCCGATGATTTGTTGAAGACTCTATACGCCTTTGTATTTGAATCATAACCTAATAAAAACCCTTCTACAGCTTTGGGAGCAAACTTAGAATTTCTACCCTTCTTCACTAGAATGTAACACTTGCTCCCAAATACACGAAAGTACGATACATTGGGTTTGTTACCGGTTAGTAGCTCATACGAAGTCTTCTTGAGGAGTCGATGAAGATAGACCCTGTTGATGGCGTGGCAAGCCGTGTTCATAGCTTCCGACCAAAAGCACTCGGGGGTCTTGAACTCTCCAAGCATCGTCCTCGCCATATCGATTAGCGTCCTGTTCTTCCTCTCTGCCACACCATTTTGCTGTGGTGTGTAGGGAGCGGAGAACTCGTGCTTGATCCCTTCCTCCTCAAGAAACTCCTCCACTTGAAGGTTCTTGAACTCGGACCCGTTGTCGCTCCTAATCTTCTTCACCTTGAGCTCAAACTCATTTTGAGCTCTCCTGAGGAAGCGCTTGAGGGTCCCTTGGGTTTCAGACTTATCCTGCAAAAAGAACACCCAAGTGAAGCGGGAAAAGTCATCAACAATAACTAGACCATACTTACTTCCTCCTATGCTTAGATAGGCGACGGGTCCGAAGAGGTCCATATGCAGCAGCTCCAGAGGTCTTGACGTGGTCATCACATTCTTGCTGTGATGTGCTCCTCCCACTTGTTTACCTGCCTGACAAGCTGCACAAGGTCTATCTTTTTCGAAATAAACATTGGTTAGACCTATCACGTGTTCTCCCTTTAGAAGCTTGTGGAGATTCTTCATCCCCACATGTGCTAAGCGGCGATGCCACAGCCAGCCCATGCAAGTCTTAGCCATTAAGCATGCATCTAGACCGGCCTCTTCTTTTGCAAAATCTACTAAGTAAAGCTTGCCGTCTAGTACACCCTTAAAAGCTAGTGAACCATCACATCTTCTAAAGACAGACACATCTACATTTGTAAATAAACAGTTGTATCCCATATTGCATAATTGGCTAACAGATAGCAAATTGTAACCAAGAGACTCTACTAAAAACACATTAGAGATTGAGTGCTCATTAGAAATTGCAATTTTACCTAACCCTTTTACCTTGCCTTGATTCCCATCACCGAATATAATTGAATCTTGGGAATCCTTATTTTTGACGTAGGAGGTGAACATCTTCTTCTCCCCCGTCATATGGTTTGTGCATCCGCTATCGATAATCCAGCTTGAACCCCCGGATGCATAAACCTGCAAGGCAAATTTAGGCTTGGGTCTTAGGTACCCAACTCATGTTGGGTCCTGCAAGGTTAGCACAAATGTCCTTAGGGACCCAAATGCAAGTTTTATCTCCCTTGCATCTTGCCCCTAATTTCCTAGCAATTACTTTCTTACCCTTTCTACAAATAGCAAAGGGAGCATTGCAAGCATAATAAATGGTAGAAGGTTTGTTCACAACTTTTCTAGGAACATGAGCAAAATTTCTCCTAGGCATATGCACAATATTTCTCCTACACATATTTCTATCATGCTTATAGGAAGAACTAGAAGCAAACATGGCATGAGAATCATACACATGTGAATCAAGATCATTATAGGTATTTCTAGCATGTCTCCTATCATTATACATAAAAGCATGGTTCTTTTTAGCATTACTAGCCATAGGGGCCTTCCCTTTCTCCTTGACGAAGATGGGAGCCTTATGGCTTGTTAAGTTCTTGGCCTCTCTCTTGAAGCCAAGACCATCCTTAATTGAGGGGTGTCTACCAACCGTGTAGGCATCCCTTGCAAATTTTATTTTATCAACTACACTCTTGCTAGTCTTAAGTTGGGCATTAAGACTAGCCAATTCCTCATTTAATTTGGAAATTAAAACTAGGTGTTCACTACAGGCATCAACATCGAAATCCTTACACCTAGTGCAAATCATAACATGTTCTACACAAGAATTAGATTTATTTGCTACTTCTAACTTAGCATTTAAATCATTGTTAACACCTTGTAAAGTAGAAATGGTTTCATGACAAGCAGATAGTTCATAGGAAAGCATTTCATTTCTTTTCACTTATAAAGCATATGATTTTTGTGCCTCTACAAATTTATCATGTTCATCATACAATAAATCCTCCTGCTTTTCTAAAAGCCTATCCTTTTCATTCAAAGCATCAATCAACTCATTTATTTTATCTATCTTAGATCTATCTAAGCCCTTGAACAAGCATGAATAATCTATGTCATCATCATCACTAGTCTCACTATCACTAGAAGAAGCATAAGTGAAGTCTTGAGTACTCACCTTCTTCTCCCTTGCCATAAGGCATGTGAGACGCTCGTTGGGGAAGAGGGAAGACTTGTTGAAGGTGGTGGCAGCGAGTCCTTCATTGTCGGAGTCGGAGGAGGAGCAATCCGAGTCCCACTCCTTTCCTAGATGTGCCTCGCCCTTTGCCTTCTTGTATTGCTTCTTCTTCTCTCTTTTGTTCCCCTTTTCCTGGTCACTTTCATTATCGGGACAGTTAGCGATAAAATGACCAAGCTTACCGCATTTGAAGCATGAGCGCTTCCCCTTTGTCTTGGTCTTGCTTGGCTGCCCCTTGCGACCATTTAGCGCCGTCTTGAATCTCTTGATGATGAGAGCCATCTCTTCATCATTGAGTCCAGCCGCCTCAATCTGTGCCACCTTGCTAGGTAGCGCCTCCTTGCTTCGTGTTGCCTTGAGAGCAAGGGGTTGCGGCTCATTGATCGGACCATTCAAGGCGTCGTCCACATACCTCGCCTCCTTGATCATCATTCGCCCGCTAACGAATTTCCCAAGAACTTCTTCGGGCGACATCTTGGTGTACCTGGGATTTTCACGTATATTGTTCACCAAATGAGGATCAAGAACGGTAAATGACCTTAGCATTAGGCGGACGACGTCGTGGTCCGTCCATCGCGTGCTCCCGTAGCTCCTTATCTTGTTGATAAGGGTCTTGAGCCGGTTGTATGTTTGCGTCGGCTCCTCGCCCCTTATCATCGCGAACCGTCCAAGCTCTCCCTCCACCAACTCCATCTTGGTGAGCAAGGTGACGTCGTTCCCCTCATGAGAAATCT
Source organism: Zea luxurians (assembly GCA_029449295.1). NCBI lineage: Eukaryota > Viridiplantae > Streptophyta > Magnoliopsida > Poales > Poaceae > Zea > Zea luxurians. The sequence continues at coordinate 10,168,737 of JAOPSE010000086.1, forward strand.
TGAGGGTGTCCCAGATTTGCTTGGCGTTATCCAAGCCGCTTACTTTATGGTATTCATCCCTGCACAAAGAAGCTAGAAGAACAGTAGTAGCTTGTGCATTCTTATGAATTTGTTCATTAATGAACATGGGACTATACGAACTATCAAAGTGCATTCCACTCTCTACAATCTCCCATATACTAGGATGGAGAGAGAATAGATGACTACGCATTTTGTGGCTCCAAAATCCGTAGTCCTCTCCATCAAAGTGTGGGGGCTTGCCGAGTGGAATGGAGAGCAAATGTGAATTTGAACTTTGCGGAATACGAGAGTAGTCAAAAGAAAAGTTCGAATTAACCGGTTTCCTTCTCTCGTAGTCGTTGTGGTCGTCGTCCTTTTGGGAAGAAGTAGACTCATCGCTGTCGTAGTAGACGATCTCCTTGATGCGCCTTGTCTTCTTCTTCTTCCCTTCCTTCCGTCTATGACCCGAGCCGGAGTCGGTAGGCTTGTCGTCCTTCGGCTCGTTGACGAAGGATTCCTTCTCTTTGTCGTTGATCACGATACCCTTCCCCTTAGGATCCATCTCTTCGGGTGGTTAGTCCCTTTGTGAAGAGAACGGCTCCGATACCAATTGAGAGCACCTAGAGGGGGGGGGTGAATAGGTGATCCTGTGAAAACTTAAAACTTAAGCCACAAAAACTTGTTAAGTGTTAGCACAATAGTTGCCAAGTGGCTAAAGAGAAGTCTCAACAAAACACAATACCACAAGAGATCAAGCACAGAGGTGACACAGTGGTTTATCCCGTGGTTCGGCCAAGACCAACGCTTGCCTACTCCACGTTGTGGCGTCCCAACGGACGAGGGTTGCAATCAACCCTTCTCAAGCGGTCCAAAGACCCACTTGAATACCACGGTGTTTTGTTTTTCCTTTCACTATCCCGTTTGCAAGGAATCTCCACAAATTGGAGTCTCTTGCCCTTACAAGTATATGATCACAAAGAAGCACAGAGTAAGGGAGGGAAGCAACACACACAAATCCACAGCGAAACGCGCACACACACGGCCAAGAATCGAGCTCACAAGAGTATCACAAAGTTCTCACTAGAACGGAGCTCGAAACACTTAGAATGACAAACGAATGCGCAATGACTGAGTGTGGATGATCAAGAATGCTCAAAGGTTGCTTGTGTGTCTCCTCCATGCGCCTAGGGGCTCCTTTTATAGCCCCAAGGCAGCTAGGAGCCGTTGAGAGCAAATCCGGAAGGCCATCCTTGCCTTCTGTCGTCGGGGGCACCGGACAGTCCGGTGCACACCGGACACTGTCCGGTGCCCGATTTGTTTCCTTAAACAGCGAAGCCGACCGTTGCAGACCGTTGGCAGATCTGGCGCCGTTGGCGCACCGGACATGTCCGGTGCACACCGGACAGTCCGGTGCCGTCTTCTGACCGTTGGCTCGGCCACGTGTCCCGTGCAGATTGCGCGGCCGACCGTTGGCCCGGCCGACCGTTGGCTCACCGGACAGTCCGGTGCACACCGGACAGTCCGGTGAATTTTAGCCGTACGCCGTCGGCGAATTCCCGAGAGCGGCCAGTTCGCTCCGAGCCAGCCTGGCGCACCGGACACCGTCCGGTGCACACCGGACAGTCCGGTGCTCCAGACCGAACTGAGTCTTGGCTGCACACAGCCAAGTCTTTGTCTCCTCTTTTCTTCTACTTTCTGTTTCTAACACTTAGACAAGTATATTAGTACTCAAAACCAATGTACTAAAGCTTAGAAACATACCTTTATCCTTGATTTGTACTTTGTCCACCATTTTACAATTAGGCACCTGTGTTGGGCACTAAATCACCAAAATATTTAGAAATGGCCCAAGGGCACATTTCCCTTTCAACTACGACAAAAGTCGGCCCAATCGGAAAACAACGTGTTCTGGGGTCTTTACGCCGGGCCTTGACAATGTCGATTATTTTGGATGAATCGAAGAAATATATGAGCTCAATTTTTATGGTTCCAAACCTCTTACTCCAGTGATATTCAAATGTCATTGGTTTGACCCTCAAGTGACGAGACGGACACATTCTAATCTTGGGATAGTCGAAATTCGACAAGATTCCACCTTAGCAGGAGACGATGTCTATATCGTTGCCCAACAGGCCACACAAGTGTATTATCTCCCATATGCGTGTCAAACGAAAGAACATATTAAGGGTTGGGATGTTGTGTATAAGGTATCGCCGCACGGGAGGTTACCTGTTCCTAACGATGAAGATTACAACTTAGACCCGGACACATATGATGGAGAGTTCTTCCAAGAAGATGGGCTAGAAGGGCGATTTGTGATAGACTTAACCGAAGCTATCGGAATGAACGTAGATATTGAAATGGTTGTTGATGAGGAGGAGGATGAGGTGCAAAATGATAATGACTTAGTAATCCTTGAAGGCAATGACATTACTGACGAACTTGCGTCTTCCGATGGTGTGGAGATTGAAATGCTTGATAGTGATGATGAGAGTTATGATCCGGCTAACCCCGACACATATGAAGATTATTTTTAATCGATGTAATGCTATATGACTTTTTATTTCGCACCTGTTTTTAAATACATCTTTTTATATGTGCTTATTTGTTTACTCTTAATTGCAGGTTGTTGGACAAATATGGTGGGCGGTTTCCTGAGGAGGAGGAGGGGGAGGAGGAGTAGGACGGCGGACGATGCAGAGCAGGCAGCGCAACAGGACGAGGCAGAGCAGGCAGCGCAGCAGCAGGCGGCGCCTCAGGACGACGACGACCAGCAGCAGGACGACGACGACCAGCAGCAGGACGCCTCAGGTTCAGACGGCTCTAGTTCGAGGAGCATCTACCTGCGAGGCCCCGCGAGTCTCCCTCAGCGTCCCATACTTCGGGATAGACGGCCGCTGATTCGGCCGGAAGGGGAGAGGTATGTAACTTTATGTTCTTCATTCTTGTTCATATTATGTGTTCAAAATCATAATATAAACTAATACTTTTTATTTATCACTTGGACAGGTCTTGGACGGTTTTGGATTATGCTGGGGGTCATCGTCGCCCCCCCCAATGGCATCCTCGGCCTGCTGTGCAGGGAACACTTCCTTGGACTTGTGGAGTACGCCGGAGTGACGGGCCCAGCCTTCACCTTTGACCACTACGCCGTCGCCCCCGATGCAGTAGACCGGGACGGCAGGGAATTCAATAACAAGGCGGAGCCGGTGAAGCAAGAGCTGTGGGTAAGTCTTAGTATAATGTAAAATATGTCGCATTCGTTGCAAATTCTTGAAATAATGTATGGATACATCGTTTTTGTATGCAAGATTTCTTCAGATGCGATGCTGGATACGAGGCTAGGGCGGATGTGGTGGCCACCACGAGCTGTAAGAAGCTCGTCGTGGACATGCACTATGAGGCCCGCATCCAGGCCATCATCACCTACCACGGCTCCGTCCTTGGGGAGAAGGTGACCAAAACTCAAGCCCAAACCATGTCGTTGACCAGGGAGCAGTACATGCAGGTAAAGTCATGCATGTTTGGTACCAGTACTCCATACATGAATTTTATTTTATCTTCTGATATGCACTTTACGTGTTTACTTTGCAGATGATTCCACATTGGTGCGCTGCACATCCTCTGTGCTGGGAGCAGATGGTGGATAGGTGGTGTTCGGCTGAGTGGGACGAGGCGCACACAGCTAGCCGGGAACGGCGTTTGATGATGCAAGGCCCCTCCCACCACCAAGGCAGCCGGAGCCTGGGCCAATATGCCGAAGCATGGGTACGCCACCTTTTTTATTTAGATATATAGCACTAAGTTAGATATTATTTCTAACTATCTCGTTGGTTTTCGTTGCAGTCGGCGTCACATGGTGGAAGGCCTTGCTCCACCTTCTCGGCCTATGCTATGGCCCATAAGGGTAAGGCGACGTCCGACGTCACCTACAACCCGGATGACGGGCCCGAGGCCTACACCAACCCCGCTGTCTACAGCCGCCTCCATGACTACACCGCCATGGCGCAGGAGGTCCATGGCCCAAACTATGATCCGAGCACCGAGCCGATCGACACCGATGTGCTCATGAGGGTCGGAGGAGGCAAGAGACATGGGCGGTACTGGATTGCCGACGGGGCAATCGACTCGTCCTCCACTCCCACTCTGTCTCAGGTGAGAGCAAGGAGCACGGGCTCGAGTCCAGCCATACGACCTCGGCACGACAGCTCACAGCATCGCATACAGCAACTCGAGGTTAGTGCTTCTGTAACTCGTCCTTTCTTGAGTTATATACCTTCTCTTTGAGTTACTATAACGTTGGCTTGTAATATTACAGACCCAACTAGAAGAAGAGAGGAGGGAACGTCAAGAGATGGAGGCGAGGATAATGGCGGAGCGGGCGGCGGCTGATCAGAGGATGGCAGAGATGTTCCAGTACATGCAGAGCCTTGGCGCCGCACAGGGCATCCCTCCGCCACCTCCATTGTTCCCTCCAGTTGACCCTACTCTCTTCCACACTCCTGTGAGTATCAAAATTGTAGTTAGATGTTTGTAATGCATCTGGTATAACACTTGCAATCTCTTCTCTGTGCAGGGCCAATCTGGGGCGGCATCCAACAACCCTCCGGAAGGGTTCAGCCCAACGCAGCCCCGGTCAAACCGCCCACCTCCATGAGTGTTGTGTTTTCATTGTTTTAGACTTCAGAACTTATGTATAATACTTATGTCTGTGTTTGATACTTATGTGAGAGCTTGCGACGTTTGAGACTTATGTTTGTGTTTAATACTTGTGTTGAACACTTATGTTTGTGATGGATATTTATGTTTGTGGTGACGGTTTTATGTTTGTGTTGGCTATTTATGTCTGTGATGATATCTGTGATGTATATATGTGATATCTTCTGTTTGTGTGGATGGAATACAAAAAGCAAATTAAAAAGGTATATACTGGTCACTTTGCCGAGTGTTACACTCGGCAAAGAGGCTCTTTGCCGAGTGTCCGGGTCATAACACTCGGCAAAGAGCACAGACCTGGGCACCGGCTTAGGTTCTTTGCCGAGTGTTACGTCCCTGGCACTCGGCAAAGAGGTCGGCTTTGCCGAGTGCCGCTTGGGACACTCGGCAAAGAACCTGACATGGGGACCCTCCCTGGCGGGTTCTTTGCCGAGTGTCCCAAGCGGCACTCGGTAAAGATGGATTCTTTGCCGAGTGCTGCACGGAAGACACTCGGCAAAACTAACTTCTTTGCCGAGTGTCACAGGGGACACTCGGCAAAGCCACCGTCTCCGTCACTCGACGCCGTAACGGCTGCTTTTCTTTGCCGAGTGCTCTCTGGCACTCGGCAAAGATCTTTGCCGAGTGCCCGATAAAAAGCTCTCGGCAAAGAAGGCTCTACCGATGCACTGTTCGCCGAGCCTTCTTTGCCGAGTGTAACACTCGGCAAAGCTTTTGCCGAGTGTTTTGAACGCTTCGCCGAGTGCTTCAGGCACTCGGCAAAGCGATTGATTCCGGTAGTGAAGGGAAATGGGCCAGTGAGCCATCTCTACCTATTTTGGTGATTAAGTGTCCAACACTCCATCATGTACTAACTCATGTGCTAAATGGAGAACATGTTTACTTATATGCAATTCGAAGGTTCTAAGTTCAAAAGAGCACAACAGAGGCTAGAAACGCAACTTCGGGTAAAATGGTAAACCTGTGAGGTTTGAGCCTTTAGATAAGTTGCATATGCCTAATTCAATGTTTCTAGCACCTTGACTTGATGTCTAACTCAATTCTATGAGAAAAATGCATTTTGAGCTTAGGTTGAGCTATATTGCAAATCCTGGTGAAAATATGGATAAATGGTGAGTTTCCTACACTTAGTCAATTTGATTGTGTGCTAACAATGTTTGTCTAAGTGATAGGAAAGCTCACAAGAAAGTCCAAGTCGAAAGGATCAAGTTTTGTAAAAAAGGACTTTACTGTGCTGAACTACGTGTCATCGGGCCGCCTCCGTACGAACTCGCCAGTCTCAGATTTTAAATTATAAAATCACCGGACCTTGCATAGTACTCGATTCGATGGTGCACAGGACCGTCAATAATGGCTACTTTCCGGAGATGTGCGTTGGCCAATAGCTAGCTGATGTGGCAACTGGTTCGGAGTTGCACCGGACCGGTCTAGTGCCATTTAGTTTAGGAAAGGGCCTAGTCAGATCAAGGCGCTCTTGTTCCCCATCCGGTGGCGCGGTGCTCCCGAGCAAAGCAGATTTTCAGCAGCCTTTAGAAGGATGGAGCAACAACTAGGGGGGTCGGTGAGCTATAAAAGGGTCCCCTTAGTGACCTCCTTGAGTACCCTAAGCATACTAAGAGCACTTGATCACTCCTACACTCTGCTACAATGCATGAGTAATTTTAATGAGATTCGAGCATCGTTTTGAGCTATTCTAGTCATTATATGAGTGTGCACTCTTGTGATCTTCTTTCTTGTGTTGTGTGGCTACGTTTGGCTCTTGTGTGTGTTCTCTCCTATCTCTTTTGATGTACTTCGAAGTTGTATCTCATTCTTTTATGTACGGATACAAGAGACTCCAACTTCTAGAGATTTCTTGCAAAGGGGATTGCTATTGATATAAGGAAGACCATGGCACTCAAGTTGATCACTGGATTACTTGGAGATTGTTTGAGTGCAACCCTTGTCCATTGGGAAACCACAACATGGAATACACAAGCATTTGAGGCTTGACCGAACCATAGGAAAAATCGTTGTGTCTCTTGTGTGATATCTTATTGTGATTGTTTCTTCCTCTCTAAGTTCTCTATTTCACTTGCAATATTGTTCTAAGTCTATTTCACATCTTGTAAGAGCAATCAAGTGAAGATAACTTCTCTCCTATTTCTCACTCTGACTTGATCTAGTTTTGCGCTAACTTTTATTTGGATCAAGTTTGTGTTTAAATTTGTGTATTTCAGGCATCACCTATTCACGCCCCCTCTAGCTGACTCTCAATTGGTATCAAAACTCGCCTTTTTGTTTTGGGTCTAACAACCCGAAGACATGACAGGACAAGATCCTAAAGGGAAGGGAAAGGTGGCTGACAAACACCACAACAAGGAGGAGATCCCCATTGACGACAGGCCTAAAGGCGAGAAGACCGTCAACTTGGGAACCAAGAAGAAGGAGGGAAAAAAAAAGAAGTGTATCAAGAAGATCGTCTACTATGAGAGCGATACTTCTACTTCTTTGATGACTTTGCAAAAGGATGACTCCTCTTCTTCCAAACAAAAGACAATTAAAACTACATGTAATCGCACTCCTTTTAATTATTCACACATTTCTGATTCCATAAATGCTCAATTGATTTCAATTCCTCTTGGCGAGCCTGCTCACTTTGATGGGGAGGATTATTCTCGGTGGAGCCAAAAAATGCGTAGCCATCTTTTTTAGCTTCACCTGTGCATTTTGGATATTGTAGAGAATGGAATGAATATACCTGATATATAATTATAATGAGATAGAAGCAGAGGAACTAATTCATAGAAATGTCCAAGCTACTACTGTACTTTTAGCATGCGGGGCAGAGTACAACAAGGTAAATGGCTTGAAAAATGCCAAAAAAATTTGGGACACATTGAGGATTGTGCATGAAGGGTACTTGATGACCAAAATCACCAATATGGAGGTCATTGAGGGTGAACTTGGGAGTTTCGTCATGAAGAGGGGTGAAGAGCCATAAGAAATGTACAACAGACTCAAGTCACTGGTTTATAGGGGCAGACCCACAGGTGGGTCTAGGTGAGCCAGGACACACCCAAAGCCAAGACCCCACTGTTAGCGACCTTCCCGGCCTAGCCCACTCAACGCTACACCTTTGGGCATTTCCCGGCGCTCGTGGGCTAACACAAGCGAGCCCCTTCACTCGCTCTCAAAACCCGGGCTGTGAGAGGAGGGGAAATCTCACTTATAAGCTCACCACGGCCCCTCCGGCTAGCGAGGTGGTACTAAAGCCGGGCGCTAACGGCTAGGCTCCTGACATCCCATCCCCCTTTTCGGGCGGTATGGCGACTGTCTGCCTCTGATACCAATTGTCAGCGACCTTCCTGGCCTAGCCCACTCAACGCTACACCTTTGGGCGTTTTCCGGCGCTCGTGGGCTAACACAAGCGAGCCCCTTCACTCGCTCTCAAAACCCGGGCTGTGAGAGGAGGGGAAATCTCACTTATAAGCTCACCACGGCCCCCTCCGGCTAGCGAGGTGGTACTAAAGCCGGGCGCTAACGGCTAGGCTCCTGACACCCACCCCGCTCAGTTAGCTTGTTTACGATCCAACATTTTCGTTTGCTTTGCTTCGTCTTCTGTTTCCACTTTTGTCCCACCTGGTTTGAAGGGCAAAACTGAATGCATAACATATGTGTGCCAGGATCTATTTCCACACATATGTTGACGTCACAAGTGTAATATATCGAAGAAACAATGCATAAAAGCGTAAATAAAGATTATAATAACATATTACACTTCGAATAGACTTAATGTCTTAACCTTTATTCATCAAAGTACAACGAAACATGGGCATCCTTCCATAGGAAGATGATCCGGGGTGTCTCTAGATTAGCATCCATCGAGTTCACCTTCAAAATCTTCATCTACAAACTTCTGATAAAAAATTAAGCAAGGGGTGAGCTCACTTATGGTGGGGGCTCAGCAAGTGGGGTGAAAATGCAAGGTTAACAAGGTAAGGCTAAAGTTGAATGCGATTAGCATTTTAGTTGGTCACATTTTATTATCAACACCTGATTACTAATAAGTATAAGTATATACCAAACTCATGTTAAGCATAAGCAATATTCATCAGCATATATATCATTATCATAAAGCTCAGAACCACTTGAACCAAAATATCATCAACATGAAGCTCAACCACATGAGTGCAATAAAACACGATTTATTTCCATCTTCAAGTTAATTATCATGTGAGGGTCCAAGCTCCTCTTAACCATGAGCACGACTGATATATCAGTTTTACACTCTTCAGAGGTGGTACAACTTTACCCACAAGTCGTGTATCCCCTCTAGCCTCAGTTGATCGGACCCTTAAACACTTTTGAGGTGAATGGCTTGGGATCCACTACGAGGCTTTCACAAAATACACTTAATACAAAAACAACCTGCTAAGGTTTCTAGGTCAGTGTGGAGGCCCTTTGGGCAAGGTTACTTAGCCAAGACTATGTCTCCATGTTAACGTGAGCTACCACCACTGCCCCCTCTTGCCTATATTTTAGGAAAGGTTGCTAAGCACTAGCCCATTAAGCTACTTACCAACTATAAGGAAAATGCACCCTGGGCCATTTGGCCAAGTGATTTTGGTGTTTGATGATCAACATAACCTGTGGACTAATATGTTTGCTAGTGTTTGTTTTTTCACAGGATGCAAAGATGATTGGACTAAGGCACTGAGGATGAAACACATCAAAAGAAGACATAAATGAAGCATAGAAGTCCAAGACTCAAGAACAAAAGAAGCCCTAGGAAATAGCGAAGAAATCCATGAAGTGGGCAATCAGCCAGCGCACTGGTGGCACACCGGACAGTGAACAGTACCTGTCCGATGTGCACCGGACTATCCAGTGGGACACCGAACAGTCTGCGTAGAGAGGCCTGCAACTAGGCGCTCTCGGGCTATAGCAATAGATTGTCTAGTGTGCACCGGATAGTCTGGCAATGGTCGGATCCAACGGTCGACTGCTATAGACCCCAACGGTCGACTGGCGTGGCTAGGGCACCGGACAGTAAACAGTGCATGTCTGGTGCGCCTATCGACAGAAACAACAGCTTTCTGTCCAACGGCTATAATTCAGGGGGAAGGCTATAAATACCCCCAACCGGCCATTTGAAGGTGTGGGAGCCCAAGCAACATACCAAGGCATATTGTAGACATTTCCATGTGCTCAAACACCCAAGTGCTTAATAGAATCACTCGGTGATTAGTGTAGGTGCTTTGCGAAGTGCTTAGGTTAGTTATACCGCATTAGCGCTGCTCTAGGTGAATTCTAGTTAGTTAAGTGAGTTTAGAAAAACCACACAACCCCTCGGCTCTTGCGCGAGCCGTTGTAATTGTACCGAGTGGGACAGGAGTCTTGCGAGACCGTGGCAACCGCGTTTGTGTCACGACCGCCATCATGTACCATATGGAATGAGGCCCGCAGCGTTTCGGCCGGAAGCTCGATACTGGAGACGGCGGGGACGTCCGAGAGGAGCCGGAAGCGGAGCACCACTTGCGTGTGGAGAAGGCTCGTGGCTCTCTATGAAGTTACTTGACCGTGGTGCTTGGCCCTCGCATGGGCATCCCTTTGCGTAGGGGCACCAATGAGGATTAGACGGGACCTTGCGTGGTTCCGGATACCTCAGTAAAATAACGACATCATCCACGAGAGTTTGCATCTCTACCTTGCTCTTTACCTCTTGCATTTACATTAAGTATTTAAGTTTCAATCTTGCCTTTTTGGTTAGATTATTTAGATTGAAACTTAGCCTTTGCGATAGAGATAGCAACATTTAGACAAAACCTAGTTTGCACATTCTAGATTATTTATTTGTATAGGTTTTGATCTAGTGATTTATTTGTGGCCTACTTTATAGATAGTTTTTAAGAAGTCCTAATTCACCCCCCTCTTAGGCACCACTGTTTCCTTCAATTGGTATCAAAGCCTGGTTTGGCTCATTTGAAACGTTTTAGCTTCACCGCTAATCGAGCCGACACTTTTTAGGGGAAGGGGATGGATACCCATAAGCCACTACACTTCGACGGTACTAGCTTCCCATATTATAGTGCTAGAATGGCTTGTTACCTAGAGGTTGTTGATCTAGGTGTTTGGAGAGTCACTCGTGATGGGATGAAACCACAAGTGAAGAAAAGGAAGTTCCTTTGAATGCTAGAGCCAAAAATTGCTTGTATGAATCTCTTAGCATGGAAATTTTCAATCAAGTTTTTACATTCAAAACTGCTAATGAGATTTGGCTAAAATTGCATAAGCTCCATGACGACACGCCCATTGTCCATGAGCAAAAACATTGCCTAGTTTTAAATGAGTATGATTCTTTTGCCATGAAAGAAAATGAGCTTGTAAGAGACATGTATTCTCATTTAAATCTAATCATCAATGATCTCAATTCTATTAGCATTAATAAGCTAGGTGATGCGGGCATTGTGAGGAATATTATCTCCCTACTACCATAACAAAAATATGGGAGCATCATCACTATTCTTCACAACATGGAGGACTTGAGTCAAATGACCCCGACCATTGTGATTGGAAAAATTGTGGCATTTGAGATATCATGAAAAATGGGTCGACAAGAAGAGCCAATTTCTTTAAGACCATATGCTTTTGCATGTGATGAAAAGAACAAGGGAAAGAAGAAGGCTCCCACTCCAAGCTCCTCAAGTGAAGATGAGGAAGAATAAGAAAGTGATGATGATGAAGATAGTCAACCATCAACATCATCCTTCAAAAACAAAGAAATAATCCGACACGTCGGAAAGGTAATAGGGATGATCCACAAAATTAATCTAATGGGTGTGCCTCTACAGGTCGAGGATCTTCTCTTTAACATTGACAGGAAAAAAACAAAGAAAGAGAGGATGCTTCGCATGCGGGAAAAAGGGCCACTTCAGAGACAACTGTCCAAATATGATCGAACCCACAAAGACGAGAAGCAAAGGGAAGACACTTACAAGTGTCAAGACTTGGGATGACTCTTCAAGCGAAGAAAAACCTCCAAGAACACATGACCACCGATTCTCATCACTATCATCACGCAAGTACCTTATGGCAAGAGGTAAAATAAGTATTCCATCCTCTAGTGATGATAGCAATAATGATGTTGGTGACAGTGAGGGAAAGCCCTCCTTAGATGAGCTTGCGGAAGCTGTTAAATTTTCTGAGGATGTATGCACTAAACAAAAGGCTCAACTTAAAACCTTTAAAAATAGGTTGATTAGCTCTCAAAATGATTATAAATGTTTACTAAAAAAATTTGAAACATTTGCAATTTAAATTATGAGCTAACAACTAAAATTGAGCAATTAGAGTCTAATGCCCCATCCTCAGCTACCGATGATGGCCTTATGAAAAAGAATGAAAAACTTAAGGCTAAGTTAGCTAGATCTCAAGAAGTAATTGAAAACTTGCTAAAGAATATGGAAATTCTTAGCATACACAATAATGAGCTAACTACTAAGCTAGAAAACATTGGTAGCACATTAGGAGTATCTTTAGTTGAAATACTTGAAATTATTAAGAAAGATGCTTCTACTTCTTGCTTTGATTTAATTGATGATTCTAACCCCTGCAACCAAGTTTTTGTTGAGAAGGTTGTTATAGAAACATGTTCGAATGAGGTTGTAAAGGAGAATGAGCAATTAAGGCAAGAAGTGGCTTGCCTTGGCAAGGCTTTGTATGATATGAAATGCAAAGCCAAACAAATCCAACCTCCTCAGGATAACACCACTGCGGGAGTGAACAAGCCTGTGGAGGGAGAAACTACGATTTGTAGGCTATGCCACAAGGAAGGCCACAAGTCTTACCAATGCGAGGCAAAGATCGAGGATAAGCAAAAAAAAAAGCTCAAGAAAAAGCTAACAAGCAAAATCTCCAACACCTACATCTACAAGGTGGACAAAAAGGCTGCTACACCATATTTGATCAAGAAGAAAAAGAATGGAAAGGTGATAGCAATCAAGACCAACAAGCAAGCCAACAAAGGAAAAGGGGCCAAACGCATCTAGGTGCCAAAGGAAATTATTTCAAGCATGAAAAGCACTAAGAAGGTTTGGATCCTAAGAGGGAAGTGAGAAGTCCAAAGGACTTCGGGGAATTTGGAGACTTGGCAAAGTTGGGATGTATATCATGTGGGTTGCATCATGTTGGATCAAGTGTATTGCCAAGTGGGTTAGTGAATATCGTGGACCCAAATTCCCCTCCCATGACTAAGGTAACCATATTTATTGCATTTCTTTGTTTTTAGATATGTGTATCCATCTTATTATTTCTAGTTTTTACCTTACATGCCTAGTTTTACATGATGTATTCTCCTTTGATTGAATTGCATGCATACAAGGTCAAATCATATGGTAGGAATGCTCATTTTCAGTTCATATTCATGACCAAACCTACATGGTTTAAAATGTTTAGTTAAGCACGACACATAACTTATTTAACATTCCTAAGTAAATGACACTAATGCTTCAATGTTTATATCCTACTAGTGGTATTCTCCAAATAGTGTCATTTTGATTTATATGTGCCAATGCTCGAATTATAGAGAATTTGCCCCTCTTGATATCAAAATCAAAGTGCAAGTATCCTACAAGTATTCAAAACTTGTATGCACACTTTCAGGGGGAGGTTACTCTATAATCTAAGTCTTTGAGACTAATACTTGTTTTCAAGCCTATTTTATGTAGTAGTCCCTTTGAAGGAAAATGGAGTCCCCGGAGAAAGACAATAAGCTTCCACTGCAAATCTACAAGTATTTTCATGTTTCACAAGTGGTTTCATTCCACAATTGCTATTATTTACATGTCTTCTCTAGAATTTGATTATACTATTACAAATATTATGCTTCATGTGTTGCTATAAATGCATATGTTGTCAAAATATATCTTTTACCTATGCATAGGGGGAGTTAGTCTAATCAACCATATCTTGCACCTCTCTTACTCACGTGCTTTTCCTAAGTAGAGGATCTCAGTCAAGGGGAGTATTTCTTCGTCTGTGACAAAGGGGAGAATACTCGTTTAGGGGGAGTAATCTTTTTAGAGGGCAAGACTTTTATTTTATTCCTATATGCTTTTAATGTCTTCCTTTTCGGTGGTTGATGCCAAAGGGGGAGAAGTTTTAGGGAACAAAGCATGAAAAATATATCAAACACCAAACACCACCCAATTTAAAATTTTTAAATTTTTGATCTTTCAAGTGGTTTTGGTCTTTCAAGTATTTTTGGTCTAAAATAGTAAGTAAGTGAATTATGGAGTTAGGGGGAGGCTTAAGTCCACAATCTCACTTTAAGGGAACACTCATGCATCCTAGCAAGTAGATTGCATATTATCATCAAAATGTTTGTTATATTTGCTTGCTTTGGTTGTGTTGTCATCAATCACCAAAAAGGGAGAGATTGTAAGGAAAATGGACCCCGGGCCATTTGGCTAAGTGATTTTGGTGTTTGATGATCAATATAACCTGTGGACTAATGTGTTTGCTAGTGTTTGTGTTTATAGTTCACATGATGCAAAGAGGATTGGACTAAGACATTGAGGATGCAACACCTCAAAATAAGACATAAAAGAAGCATAGAAATCCAAGGCTCAAGAACAAAAGAAGCCCAAGGAAACAACAAAGAAATCTATGAAGTGGGCAATCACCCAGCGCACTGGTGGCGCACCGAAAAATGAACAGTACATGTCTGGTGTGCATCGGACTATCTAGGGTTTAGAGTCTTAGGGTTTTAGGGTTTAGGGTTTTCTCCATGTGCAAGTGATGCTGCGCAGAGAGGCCTGCAACTAGAAGCTCTTAGGCTGTAGCACCGGACTATCCAATGTGCACTGAATAGTCTGGCAACGGTTGGATCCAACGGTCGACTGCTACAGACTCCAACGGTCCGCTGATGTGGCCAAGGCACCAGACATTGAACAGTGCATGTCTGGTGTGCACCGGACTGTCCGGTGTGCCCATCGACAGAAACAACAGCTTTATGTCCAACGACTATAATTGAGGTGGAAGGCTATAAATACCCCGCAACCGGTCATTTGAAGGTGTGGGAGCCCAAGCAACATACCAAGGCATATTGTAGGCATTTCCATGTGCTCAAACACCCAAGTGCTTAATAGAATCACTCGGTGATTAGTGTAGGTGCTTTGCGAAGTGCTTTGGTTAGTTATACCGCATTAGCGCTTGCTCTAGGTGAATCCTAGTTAGTTGAGTGAGTTTAGAAAAACCACACAACCCCTCGGCTCTTGCGTGAGCCATTGTAATTGTATCGGGTGGAGCGAGAGTCTTGCGAGACCATGACAACTACGTTTGTGTCACGACCGCCACTGTGTACCGGAGGAAACCAGGCCCACGGCGTTTCGGCCTGAAGCTCGATAGTGGAAACGTCAAGGAGCGTCCAAGAGGAGTCAGAAGCAGAGCACCATTTGCTCGTGGAGAAGCCCCGCGGCTCTCTACGGAAGTACTAGACCGTGGTGCTTGGCCCTCGCGTGGGCTTCCCTTTGCGTAGGAGCACCAATGAGGATTAGTCGGGACCTTGCTCGGTTTTGGATATCTCGATAAAAATACTGGTGTCATCCATGAGAGTTTGCATCTCTACCATGCTCTTTACCTTCCGCATTTACATTAAGTATTTAAGTTTCAATCTTGCCTTTTTGGTTAAATTATTTAGATGAAACTTAGCCTTTGCGGTAGAGATAACAACAATTAGACAAAACCTAATTTGCACATTCTAGATTATTTATTTGCATAGGTTTTGCTCTAGGATTTTATTTGTGGCCTAGTTTGGAGATAGTTTTTAAGAAGTCCAAATTCAACCCCCTCTTAGGCATCACTGTTTCCTTCAATTGGTATCAAGCCTGGTTTGGCTCATTTGAAATGTTTTAGCTTCACTGCTAATCGAGCCCACACTTTTTAGAGGAAGGGGATGGATACTCATAGGCCACCACACTTCAACGTCACTAACTACCCATATTATAGTGCTAGAATGGCTTGTTACCTAGAGGCCATTGATCTAGGTGTTTGGAGAATCATTCGTGATGGGATGAAACCACCTAAAAATCCCGAGAAGCTCACCACGAGTGAAGAAAAGGAAATTCATTTGAATGCTAGAGCCAAAATTTGCTTTTATGAATCTCTTAGCATGGAAATTTTCAATCAAGTTTTTACATTTAAAACTACTAATGAGATTTGGTAAAAATTGCATGAGCTCCAGGACGGCACATCCAGTGTCCGTGAGCAAAAACATTGCCTAGTTTTAAATGAGTACAATTTTTTGCCATGAAAGAAAATGAGCTTGTTAGAGACATGTATTCTCGTTTAAATCCAATCATCAATGAGCTCAATTCTATTGGCATTAATAAGCTAGATGATGCGGACATTGTGAGAAAGATTATCTCCCTACTACCACAACAAAAATATGGGAGCATCATAACTTTATTCACAACATATAGGACTTGAGTCAAATGACCTCGACCATTGTGATTGGAAAAATTGTGGCATTTGATATGTCATAAAAATGGGTCGACAAGAAGAGCCAAATTCTTCAAGACCATATGCTTTTGCATGTGATGAAAAGAACAAGGGAAAGAAGGCTCCCACTCTAAGCTACTCAAGTGAAGAAGAGGAAGATGAAAGTGATGATGATGAAGAGAATCAACCATCAACATCATCTTCTAAGGATAAAGAAACAATCCGACGCGTCAGAAAGGTAATGGGGATGATCCGCAAAATTAATTACATTGACAGGAAAAAACAAAGAAAGAGAGGATGCTTCGCATGTGGGGAAAAGGGCCACTTTACGGACAACTGTCCAAATATGGCTGAACCCACAAAGAGGAGGAGCAAAGGCAAGGCACTTACAAGTGTCAAGACTTGGGATGATTCTTCAAGCGAAGAGGGACCTCCAAGGACACATAGCCACCGATCCTCATCATGCTCATCAAGGTCATCACGCAAGTGCCTTATGACAAGAGGTAAAATGAGTATTCCATCCTCTAGTGATGATAGCAGTAATGATGATGTGAAGGTGAGGGAAAGCTCGATAATGGAGACGCCGAGGAGCGTCTGAGAGGAGCTAGAAGTGGAGCACCACTTGCGCGTGGAGAAGGCCCGCAGCTCTCTACGGAATTACTCGACTGTGGTGCTTGGCCCTCGCATGGGCTTCCCTTTGCGTAGGGGCACCAACGAGGATTAGTCGGGACCTTGCGTGGTTCTGGATACCTCGGTAAAAATAACGGCATCATCCACGAGAGTTTGCATCTCTATCTTGCTCTTTACCTTCCACATTTACATTAAGTATTTAAGTTTCAATCTTGCCATTTTGGTTAGATTATTTAGATTGAAACTTAGCCTTTGCGGTAGAGATAACAACACTTAGACAAAACATAGTTTGCACATGCTAGATTATTTATTTGCATAGGTTTTGCTCTAAGCATTTATTTGTGGCCTAGTTTAGAGATAGTTTTTAAGAAGTCCTAATTCGCCCCCTTCTTAGGCATCACTATTTCCTTCACCAACGTCAGAGCCATGGTAGCACTCGTGGTTGCACTGTTATCCTGGGTGGTCACTCCGTGTTCCATTTAACATAATATGGTCTTGTTTAATCATCGGATCAACAACAAGAATATAACTTAACCTTTGGAACATTAATATCATTAAAAGGAGTGCCAACATAATGTTAAAGTTGAGCAATAGCGATATTACTAAACATAGCATTAAACCCAGGTTAATCAAGGAATATGGATGGTATTCCTAGGTAATCCTATTTAGGAAAAACCAATCAAATTTTGCACATATCTAAAAGGTAAACTTTATTAAATGTATTGTACGGGATCACACGGAAAATGCAGAGGGATAAATCCGCTTGTCTGGCTTATAGAAAACCTGATGTTCTTCCACGGAATAGATCTTGATTCACAACTACTAAATCAATCACTAGATATCGCACAAACAAAAAAGAATAAACAAACACCACTCTATAACATACAACATTCACCATATACAAATCTAAAAGAAAATCATAAGAAAAAGTGCATTTGTTTTTAAAAACATCACAAGAAATTTTATAACAAGAAGGCGTTCTTTTGAAAAAGGTTTGGTTCAGATTCTATAAAACAAGGCCTAAGCTTGAAAATAAATATACAAATATTATATTTACCATTTAATCTTTTGTAAAAGTCATATTATGTCTAATATTAAGGCTTCATAAGATTATAAGCACATTATAACATTATTTAACCTTTTTAACCTTTTAGAAAAGATATATGTTATATATCTATGGTTAGTGAGTTACAAAACACATTATTAAACATTAATTTATCAAGCATTATGAAACATATAATAAAACATTTATTGATGAAAAGTTATTATAGCAGCTTAGATAGATTTTATATGGAAAGACAACTAAACAATAATTTCTATTTTCATTAACAAAATACATGGTCTAATAGATTTTTATGCGAGAGATAATGAAACAATTAATTATCTTCACTTCCGTTAAGAGAACACATAGCCTATATTATTACTAAGAAAGCTATATTCAAGGTCAATATATAAGCTAACATTTTAATTATAAAAAGAAGATGAACACTAATTGTTTTGGGCCTTCTTCTTCCAAAGGTCCTCAAAAATATGACTAACAATGTACTTTCAGTATAATGGTGATTATCACAGGGAGCTTTGATTCATGAAGGGAGAGTTATCCTTCACCGAAAGACTTCAAGTCAAAGGCATAGCCCGAAAGTGAAGACAATGAACGACCGAAGCTATAACCAAAGCGAAACAACTTCAGCTTAAGGCAATGCCGAAGATCAAATGTGAAGTCGAGTCGAAGAGGAAAAGACTAGCTAGTCCCTTATGATTTATGTTACCGTAATGAGTAAATGTTAAGGTTATAAATGTACTTTTACCCGGGCTGCGTCCCGTGCCTATAAATAGGTGAACAGTATCACCGTACTGTTCATGCTGAATTGTAATCGCTCTCGCATCAACACCTTCAAACAAGCCGAAGTTATCAATGTAATATAAATTCTGTTAATGCTTACGCGTGTATTATGAAATATATATGTGTATGAGCCAATATATTACATTCATTATATTTATGTATTCTTATTGTCATGAATCATGAAGGCATGTTCTTCATGACTGTCATCTGAAGATTATTATGTCCGAGAGGAGATAATACTTCAGAAGACGAAGGTCCTTGACCTTTAACAATTGTGTTGCCTTGTTCTTGATTCACAACATTTGAGAACACGTGACCAACACTAATTTCTTTATTTTATCCTTTAGGAAAAACTAAGTGATATATATAAATAATATGAACTTAATTTGATGGACAAATTAATAATGCCTAAAAACTAATTAAGTCATTTTAAATTAGGAACAAATGATCTATTTCATTAATAAGAAACTATGTTCGACAATATAAACTATTATTTTCTTTATTATGAAAGTATGAGCACCTAATTAAGTCTTTTCAACATTATTAGAAAACTATAATCTTTCTTAGTGTGAATATACAATATTTATGCATAAAAACATAAGACTTTTGATTCAAATCTAAATCACATTTTATGCAAAGATAATCATGTAATTATTGATATGATGTTTTTGGTTATGAAAATGTGGTCTACCTTTTTCTTTTGTCTTCCTATATAGAAAATCTACCTATAATCGATTATTCAAATAACATACGGGAATATATAAATGGATGGGTGAAAGTTCCCTTTATCCGGGAACAAGATCTAGATATCACCTAGAGGGGGTGAACAGGCGAATAAAAAATATCACTTTAAAACTGGAGTTTCTTACTCTACTCGAAGACCGGATCGCAGAGGAATGAAAGACAGTTCGAGTAGATCACAGCGGAATTAAAGTTTCTGTCTCAAAATATCCTGCACTTCAAAGACAACTTTTACCACAAATAAGTATTGAAGTGCAAGTATAAAAAGCAATTAAGACACAGAGATAGCACACAGTACAGAGCAGAGCACATAGACATACAGATTAGTTAATATTCGCTGTCTTGTGCACCGGGCATGTTACTATTCACTGTCTTGTGCGCCAGCCAATGACACACTAAGTAATTTTTCCTCCATTCTTTCTCCATTTGACTTCAACTTTTGGGAGGATTTTCCTGAGATTTAGACAAACACATTTAAAGTATAATCCAATTGACTTAGTCCTAGAAACTTACCTTTTTCACATTCTTCTCCTAGCTTTTCTATTTCTCCTCAAACAGAGCCCAGAATGGCACTTTCTCTATAGAAAGAGTTAGAGAGCAAACTAAAGCACCAAACGTATATTAAAATGTGTATGCAACATAGTTGAACACTCAAACCTTACATACTTAACAATTTTCATTGTTTTGCCCATTTTGCCCTGTTTGAGGTTGATGTTGGACTCTAAACCATCAAGTCCACTTGACTCGATCTAGATTAAAATATATGAGCTCCAACACCCTGCAAAGGTCACATAGAACATATCCAAACATAGGAAGAACCCAAAAAGGTCAAAATGAACTTAGCTCTTTTGGACTGCTTCTAGGTTCTAGCTTTGACACTACTACTCCTTCTAGTGACCTTGTTCACTTTTTGAGCTTCATCATGAGCCTTGTGACTTGCACCACATAACTATAGTATTACCTCATTGGTTATAAGTCACATTCTCAAGCCGTGATCCTCGATGCACCATATCTCTTCCCAATTCGATCAACCTTGACATTACAAGTCTTCTTCTTCACCCCTGGCTTTATGTATTTTTATTGTCATGAATCATGAAGGCATGTCCTTCATGACCTTCGTCTGAAGATTATTATATCTAAGAGATAATACTTCGGAAGATGAAGGTCCTTGACCTTTAACAATTATGTTGCCTTGTTCTTGATTCACAGCATTTGAGAACAAGTGACCAAAATTGGCGCCCACCTCCGGTGAACTCAAACGACCACCTTCGGCAAGCATTCACCTTCGTAATGCCGCCGAAGAAGGCAATAGTGCCAGGGGCCACCCTTCAACCACTGGACACTAACCAAGAAGGGCTCTCTGTAACACCATAAAAACCGTCAATTAAAATAATAAATTTAGTTATTATATTAATTAGGGTAATAAAATTTTTAGTGTTTAATTGTTCATTTGCATTGTTTTCTTTGCATGCACTTGATTGATTATCGGATGATTGTTGTTTTCCTTTTAAAAAGAAATCTTAGTAATTAATCAATAATTAAAAAGAAAAAAAAAATAATAATTATTAGTCTAAAAATGAGTATTTTGTTTATAAACATTTTTGGTGAATTTTTATAAATTTTTGAGCTCTTTAAATAAGCGTTTCGGAATTTTTTTTTTTTAAAAAAAAAACTACACCTACCGGCCCACTAGGGGCCCATGCCCCAAACCCTAAAAAAAAATTTCAGCACACGCGCGCGCGGCCAGGAAATCCCATTCCCAGCCGCCGCCTCCCTCACGTCTCTCCCTCACCTCACGTCTCTCTCTCCCTCACCTCTCTCTCTCTCTCTCTCTCCCGTTTCTCTGCCGCTCTCTCTCCATCGCGCAGGCAGCTGGTTGCGGCCGAGCGCCCAGCCGTGTGCCTGGCACACTCCAGCGCCGCGCGCGAGCTCCAGCCGGGCGCCGCAATTGCTCTCTGCCGCGCGCGCAGCCGCGCGAAGCCGAGCCGGCCGAGCAGCGCCAGCACGACCGACGCCCGACGCGTGACCCGAAGCCGAGCGCCAGGAGCCGATGTCCGCGCGTCCCTTCGTGATCCAGTTGTCCGTTGTTTCTCTGTGTTAATAGAAATTATCACTGCCACCGTTTCTGCGATTAGTGCTTCCGTTTCTCCCATTTCTCCTCCCATTACGAGCAAGAAACTGTAGCACCATTGAAGACCACGTTAAACAGACCATTCTTCTTCCCTCCCTCTCTCTATAAAAGGCAGCAGAGGTCTCCCCTTCCTGTCCACTCGAATTTACCTCCCTCTAGCACTCCTCGCTCATCGTTAGTTCGTGCTGTTCGTCGCCGGAGCGTGCCGTTCGTCGCCGGAGTTCGCCGGAGCCGCGTACTAGCTGTCCGTAGTCGAGCCCCGCTCTCCGTCGATCCGTCCCCGTCACACGCACGAACCCGAGGTTATTGGCGACCCAAATTTATTTTATGTATTTTATAAAGTGCTTTCGATTCGATTCATGTGTTGTATATCCTGTTTGTTGTAATATGAACACATGTGATTCCAATTTATGTATTTGTGTGCGCTACGGAAGTTGTTAAAAATATACGATTAGCAGTGCACCGTGTTATTCCATGTAATTGACGCGTTGATTTTGGTTTATATGGCGTAGATTTAATAGTCACTTTGGCGATAAAATGCTAGATAGGAATTTTTGTAGTAAAATTGGTCACAATAAATTTTAGAAACTACTTGGAGAATTATAGGTGCATTTTTGATGGATTAGAAAATGGTATAGAACTCATGTCATTTGATTAATATAGGATTTTAGATGATTTATCTCATTATTTTATTAGCATTTTGTTTTTATAAAGAAAGGAGAAAATATCATTGGTAGATGGCAAAATAGGTTTTTTTTCTAGTCAAATAAACATGTTCACAGATTTAGAACTTAAAATTTTTAGAGTACTAGTTTATGTCAAATAACCTCGCTTGTGTTAGAAAATATTCAATTAGTGGTTTATGTAGATTTTTAGAATATTAATATTATTAAATTCATTCTTGCTACACTAACTAATTTGAGTTAGAAAATGTATTGATTTATTTAGTATTAATAGATAAATAAGTATGCGTTCACCGTTGCTTACATTATGATTCTGACTTATAGACAAGACTCGCACGCTCATGCGCAATATAATTATATTAGTTATTCGCTAAGAAATAGTAAATATTTTATTGACGTTGAAACAATATAGTCCAACGTAATCTAAATAGTAGAGATAAAAATTGTAGTTTAAGTTAGTTCTTTAATACTATGGTTATGTGATTTATAAATAATATTTTAACAATTGATATAAGTTCCTTTTAGAAAGAAAGACTAAAACTAGAATGTGACCCGTGTTTTACGATAGAGATAATTATTTAGTAAATAAACTAGATTCCCTAGAATTTGGGTTAAAGTTGTATCTATGATTTTAAATGAATTTATATAGTATGCATATCCATAGTCGAATTGTCATACAAGTTTTCTAGTAAGATAATGAAACAAAGTAGTTAGTCATAGCAAATAAATTGATCGTTGATATGGTTAAGATTTATAGGGTAGATACAAATCATGTTTTGCATTCCTTCTTATAAATGTGATTTGTTTAAATGTATGTTTTATTGTATGATGTATGCTTCACCTATGTAATGGTGTATGTTTATTTATTGGTGAATGTTTTCTTTTGTATGTACGATGTGCGACGCTATTAGAAACTGATTGTGTGGTAGAGGACCCAAATACGTTTGAAGACGACACGCAGGACGATTTGGTGCAAGGCAAGTGGATTCTCCCTCTGCATACTCTTTTTGTACCCAGTCATTGCATTTAATAATGTTTACTTTTGATATACTGCATAATTTGATGGGTTTCGCCTAATTAAGGATTTCCTAGATTTACTACCTGTATTCCTTGTTTAACCTGGGGAAATAATTAAGCTGTGCGAGATTTACGCTACTGCTCAACCTAATAATTTCTTAATGTCACTCATTAATTGATTTTAATGTTCCAAAGATTTAATTGGCAATTATGGCATTAACCCGATGGTTAAGATAACTTTATTGCAAATTTAATTGGAACATGGAGTGACCACCCAGGATAACAGTGCAACCACGAGTGCTATTATGGCTCTGGCTTTGGTAATTAGCTCTATATGCTTAGTGCCTAGCAACCTTACCTGAAAGATGGGCAAGAGGGGGAGCGGTCGGTGCTGGCAGCCCACGTTAACATGGGGTCGTATTCTTGGCTAAGGTACTTCACCCAGGGGGCCACCACCATCGTCTTAGAAACCTTAGCGGGTTGCTTCGTATTAAGTGTATTTTGTGAAAACCTCATAATGGATCCCTAGCCATTCACCTCGGCAGTGTCTAAGGGTCCGATCAACCCGGGCTAGATGGGATACATGGCTTGTGGGTAAAGTTGTACCACCTCTGCAGAGTGTAAAACTGATATATCAGCCGTGCTCCCGGTTATGAGCGACCTGGACTCCTCACATGATAATTGAACTTAAAGATGGACATAAATTGAGATCTGATGATCTGCCAATAATTTGCTTAAGTGGTTTCACTTAAGTGTTTTTGTTATATTCATATTCCTTTGTTTAATTGGGATATTTGGGATTCACTCTTGTTAGTAAGGCAGGTGTTGATAATAAAATGTTGACCAACTAAAATGCTTACTGCTCAACCTTAGCCTCACCTTGTTATACCTGCATTAATTTTTCCCCCACTTGCTGAGCCCCGACCATAAGTGAGCTCACCCTTGCTAATATTTTGATCAGAGGGTGATGCTGGAGACTTTGATGGAGAATTTATCGACGAAGAATTCTAAGTCTAACGATGCGCCGGTCAACTTCCTGTGGAAGATTGCCCAGTTGTTTATTTCCGCTCTACTTTGATGTGATACTTGTTTAAGACACAATGACTCATATGATGTAATAAAGTTTTATACTCTCTTTACGCCTTTATTGCATTGTCTTTTGATATATTACACTTGTGACGTCAACATATGTGTGGAAATGGATCCTGGCACACATATGGTATGCGCTCTGTTCTACCCCCCTGGAACCGGGTGTGACAGAAGTGGTATCAAAGGTATGCTGACCCTAGGTCGTTAGATTAGTTAGAAATGGAAAGCCTAGTTGTTCAAAACTTGCTAATTTCATTCCTATAAATTCCTTTATCAGTCTTACCTCTTTGAAATTCAACTAAGTTGACTCTTCTCTTGTAGATGGTTCGCACTCTTCAAACCACTCGCGTCAACACCCGCTACGCCCCTCAGCCCCGGCAGATCCCAGCCTACCCAGTGGTAGTCGAGGATGCTCCAGCGAACCTCCCTCCCGTCCGAGTGGAGAACGTGATCAACCTGGAGGACAGCTCGGAGGAGCAGCTGCCGACCCCCACCCCGTTGGCCGAGTCCCTGGCCTTCGCAGCTGCGTCATCAACGTCAGCATCGCCGGCACCAGCCTTCCAAGCACCTGCACCTGGAGGCGACGACCCCGATGACTCCGGAGACGGCGACGACGAGGATGACGACGACGACGATGATGGAGAGGACGAAAACGTCCACGAGGAAGCTGACTACGCCCAGGAGGACCACTTCCTGGGGATTGGTCCAGTTGTCGAACATTATACATCAATGTTCGAAACAGGGCACTTCCCCAACCTGCTGCAGGCAGTGCTGCACGAGCTAGGAGCCTACGTCCGCCCCCTGTACGAGACGAGGCGAGTGAGCGAGCCTCCCCGGGCTTGCTATTACATCACTCGCATCCATGTCAGGGTGATGGATGCAGGTGACAGGGGATTCAGGACTCTGTCTGCTCACGAGTCCCTGATACCGCTGTCCACCTACGCTGCCTCTGTCAGCGACGCTGCCCGTCGGACCCTGTGGTCGCTTAGCCACACCTACCGGCAGCAGCTGCAGAACACAAGGTTCAGGCATCTCCCTCAGCGCCTGCGTGGAGAAAGCCAGACCAACATTGTCCCAGGTGAACCTGGTGAGGATCGCCTCAACACCCTAGCTGGTGTAGTGGCCGGTCTCAACACCGACCTGGACAGTGCCACTCTGGACCTCTACAGTGTGCACTTGGAGCTGGAGAACGCCCACGCCAGGATTGCAGCCCTGGAAGCCCAACTGCAGGGACTGAATCCGCCAGAAGCTCAGGTTCCCGCCGTGGCGTTGTCTCCTCCCCGCAAGAGGCTGCGCTACGGAGAGGCCGGATCAGTCACTAGGCTGCTTTAGGAGTTTTTGAGTCATGATGTAATAAGTTATACTTCGCGTTAGACGATGATACTCTCTTTATGTTATCATATTAATAAATATCAACCATGTGATGGTGATTGATTGAAATGTTTGATTTGGATCTTTGTTTGAGTGCTATGGTCTTATGGAATGATGGCCATAAGAACATATAAAATTTGTAAAACTTAAGCTATTTTCCCTCTTGAATCTTTTCTACTCCTCACTTTTCTAAGGACTTCACTTCCTAACAAATCAGATGGTGAATCAACGTCAAGGACCTAACAACCGGAACCAGCGTGGACAACAAGCACCACCACCACCGCCACCACCAAATCCCAATATGGAGCAGTTCATCGCCGCCCAAATGCAGATTCTGCAAGGACTCACTGCTGCGGTCCAGCAATTACAACAGAACCAACAGAATCAGCAACCCCAGCAGCAGCAGTACGCACCCCCGGCCAGAGATAAGCACCGGGATTTCATGAGTCATCACCCGCCAACTTTCTCTCATGCGGTTGATCCTTTGGATGCCGATGACTGGCTTAAGGTTATCGGAAAGAAGCTGGACATCACTCAGTGCAACGACCGAGAGAAGGTCTTGTACGCCTCGGGAAGACTCGAGGGAGCTGCGTCCGATTGGTGGGATGCCTTCACAGCGGCACATCCCAATGCTGACACAATAACCTGGCAGGAGTTCCAAGAGAACTTTCGCGCTCACCACATTCCTTCGGGAATCATGAAGCTGAAGAAGAAGGAGTTTCTTTCCCTTACTCAAGGGAATATGTCTGTCAGTGAGTATCGTGATCTCTTCACTCAGCTTTCACGTTATGCCCCTGAGGAAGTGGACACTGATGAGAAGCGCCAAGAGCGTTTTCTGGAAGGGTTGATTGGACCTCTGAACTATCAACTTCAGAGTCACACATTCCCCAACTTCCAGACACTCCTGAACAAGGCAATTGGCCTTGAGAGCAAAAGGAAGGAGCTATCTGACCACAAGAGAAAATTCCAAGGTCAGTCCAGCAGGAACACCCGGCCAAACAATGCTCAAGGTTCGCAGTTCCGCTCTGGAAATCAGGGTGGAAATAATTATCAAGTGCAACGCTCTGGACAGCAAGGTCAGAGAAGCAACCAGAATCAGAATCAACAAAGGAGCAACCCCCAGACCAACCAGAGGTCTGGTGGAAATTCACAGAACCGTCAGGGTGGCACCAACAACACTCAGGCCAGAAACAACGCACCTATCCAACCCAACGGCTGTTTCAAGTGCGGTGAACTAGGCCACTATGCTAACAACTGCCCAAGGCGCAACCAGCAGACACCCCAGAAAGGCAACACTCAGAGAAATGACCAGAGCACCCCCGCTCGTGGATCTGCTCAGAACAAGACTCCGCAGAACCAGAGCCGAGGAAGGGTCAATCACGTCACTGCGGAATCAGTACCTGAGGATGCCGACATTGTGTATGGTATGTTCCTTGTTAACTCCATACCTGCATCAGTTTTATTTGACTCTGGAGCATCACATTCATTTATAACTGAGTCATTTGTGGAAAAACATAACATACCTAAGTACCCTCTGAAGAGGATATTACACATTAGTTCACCGGGAGGTGACATGAAGGCCACACACTCATGCCCTCATGTTAATATCAAGATTCAAGGAATAGATTTTACAGTCGACCCAGTGGTCCTAGGATCCAACGGGATTGATGTGATTCTTGGATGCAACTGGTTGAAAAGTTGTGATGGAGTGATACGGTGTGCCAACGGAACAATTACATTGACAAGTCCTCAAGGTGAAAGAATCCAAGTCAACATAGACAAGTCAACAGATGAAAAAGGGAAGACAGTGATCAATCACTTGGAAGAAAAGCCCTTGGAAAATATCAAAGTAGTGTGCGAATACCCAGACGTATTTCCGGAAGAATTACCAGGTATGCCACCTGACCGTGATATAGAGTTTTCTATTGAATTAGTACCCGGAACCGCACCTATCTCGAAAAGACCTTATAGAATGGATGGCAAAGATTTAGTAGAACTGAAGAAACAAATAGAAGAATTACTAGAAAAAGGTTTTATTCGCCCAAGTTCATCCCCTTGGGGAGCCCCAGTGCTGTTTGTGAACAAGAAGGATGGTTCGAGAAGAATGTGCGTTGATTATAGAAGTTTGAATGAAGTAACCATCAAGAATAAATACCCACTACCTCGGATTGAAGATTTATTCGATCAAATGAAGGGAGCTAAGATATTCTCGAAGATAGATCTGAGATCGGGATATCATCAGTTAAAGATCCGAGCAGAAGATGTACCGAAGACAGCCTTCACGACGAGATATGGATTATATGAGTTTTTGGTCATGTCATTTGGACTGACTAATGCTCCAGCATACTTTATGAACTTGATGAATAAAGTATTCATGGAATATCTGGATCAGTTTGTGGTCGTATTCATTGACGACATACTGATATATTCTCCGAATGAAGAAACACACGAAGATCATCTAAGGCTAGTCCTACAAAAGCTTCGTGACAACCAACTGTACGCAAAATTCTCGAAGTGTGATTTTTGGTTGAAGGAAGTTGCTTTCTTAGGGCATATTGTTACCGATGGTGGAATTAAAGTGGACCCAGGAAAGATAAGTGAAATACTAAATTGGAAGCAACCCACAGATGCGTCCAAGATCAGGAGTTTTCTTGGATTAGCAGGCTACTATAGAAGATTTATTGAAGGTTTTTCCAAGTTAGTGAAGCCTCTTACCTCTCTACTGGAGAAAGGCAAAGAGTTCAAATGGGATGAAGCTTGTCAGAATTGTTTTGAGGAACTCAAGAAGAGGTTAACCACTGCACCAATACTGGTGATGCCAGACATCCACAAGGGATTTGATGTGTATTGCGATGCATCACACCTTGGACTTGGATGTGTGCTAATGCAAGAAGGAAAGGTGATTGCTTATGCTTCAAGACAGTTGAGGAAACATGAGAAGAATTATCCTACGCATGATTTGGAACTAGCTGCCGTAGTGCATGCTTTGAAGATTTGGAGGCACTATATGATTGGAAACAAGTGCAAAATCTTCACGGATCATAAAAGCCTGAAATATATATTCACGCAGAAGGAACTCAACCTCAGACAGAGAAGATGGCTAGAGTTGATTAAAGATTATGATTTGGAGATACAATATCACCCCGGAAAGGCAAATGTAGTAGCTGATGCTTTGAGCCGTAAGGGTCAAGTGAACAACATCACTACTCATTTGATGTCACAGGAATTGTGCTGGGAAATGGAACGACTCAACCTTGGATTTCTCAATAATGTAGAAGCAACAGTGATGGAAGTCGAATCTACGTTGGAAGAAGAGATCCGTAAAGGACAAGAGTCCGATGAGAAGATTAAGGAAATTAAATCTTTGATTAGTTTGGGTAAAGCCCCAGATTTCACGGAAGATGAACAAGGCACAATATGGTTTAAGAAGAGAATCTGTGTACCGGAAATCGAGCACTTACGCCAACTTATTTTGAGAGAAGCTCATGATTCAGCTTACTCTATTCACCCTGGAAGTACCAAGATGTACCAGGACCTTAAGGAAAAGTATTGGTGGTACGGATTGAAAAGAGATGTTGCTACTCATGTTGCATTATGTGACGTGTGTCAGCGAGTTAAAGCTGAACACCAAAGACCAGCAGGATTGCTACAACCTCTCAAGGTACCGGAATGGAAATGGGAAGAAATCAGTATGGATTTCATAGTTGGGCTACCCCGTACTCGAGATGGCTATGATTCAATATGGGTCATAGTAGACAGGTTAACCAAAGTGGCACATTTTATACCTGTAAAGACAACTTACT
Organism: Zea luxurians; assembly: GCA_029449295.1. Classification (NCBI taxonomy): domain Eukaryota; kingdom Viridiplantae; phylum Streptophyta; class Magnoliopsida; order Poales; family Poaceae; genus Zea; species Zea luxurians. The sequence continues at coordinate 10,198,242 of JAOPSE010000086.1, forward strand.
CAGGAGCCCAGTTAGCAGAATTATACATGTCAAGGATTGTTTGTCTGCATGGAGTACCGAAGAAGATCGTATCAGATCGAGGAACCCAATTTACCTCGCGCTTTTGGAAAAGACTTCATGAGTCCATGGATACCAAGCTAAACTTTAGTTCAGCTTATCATCCTCAAACGGATGGGCAAACGGAAAGAACAAACCAAGTCTTGGAAGATATGCTAAGAGCTTGCGCTCTAAAGCATGGTAGAAGCTGGGATAAAAGTTTGCCTTATGCAGAATTTTCATATAACAACAGTTATCAAGCGAGTCTCAAAATGGCACCGTTTGAAGCACTATATGGACGAAAGTGTAGAACACCACTTTATTGGAATCAGACTGGAGAAAGTCAAGTATTTGGTCCAGAAATTCTCCAAGAGGCGGAAAAGCAAGTACAAATTATCAGAGAAAATTTGAAGATAGCACAGTCAAGACAGAAGAGCTATGCTGATAATAGAAGAAGAGAATTGATGTTTGAAGTAGGAGACTTTGTCTACCTTAAAGTTTCACCGATGAGAGGAATGAAAAGGTTTAAGGTTAAAGGAAAATTATCACCTCGCTATATTGGCCCGTTCAAGATTTTGGAAAGAAAAGGTGAAGTAGCCTACCAGTTAGAGCTACCCGATAGATTATCCGATGTGCATGACGTATTCCACGTATCACAACTCAAGAAGTGCTTGAGAGTACCCGAGGAACAGTTACCCATGGAAGAACTGAATGTTAATGAGGATTTGACTTATTCGGAGTACCCAATCAGAATTCTGGAAACATCTCGCAGAATTACGCGGAGTAAAGTCATTAACATGTGCAAAGTCCAGTGGAGTCATCATTCGGAAGATGAGGCCACTTGGGAAAGAGAAGATGAACTCAGAGCAGAATTTCCCCAGTTATTCTCGGAAGTTTCTTAATCTCGAGGACGAGATTCTTTTTGAGAGGGGTAGGTTTGTAACACCATAAAAACCGTCAATTAAAATAATAAATTTAGTTATTATATTAATTAGGGTAATAAAATTTTTAGTGTTTAATTGTTCATTTGCATTGTTTTCTTTGCATGCACTTGATTGATTATCGGATGATTGTTGTTTTCCTTTTAAAAAGAAATCTTAGTAATTAATCAATAATTAAAAAGAAAAAAAATAATAATTATTAGTCTAAAAATGAGTATTTTGTTTATAAACATTTTTGGTGAATTTTTATAAATTTTTGAGCTCTTTAAATAAGCGTTTCGGAATTTTTTTTTTTAAAAAAAAAAAACTACACCTACCGGCCCACTAGGGGCCCATGCCCCAAACCCTAAAAAAAAATTTCAGCACACGCGCGCGCGGCCAGGAAATCCCATTCCCAGCCGCCGCCTCCCTCACGTCTCTCCCTCACCTCACGTCTCTCTCTCCCTCACCTCTCTCTCTCTCTCTCCCGTTTCTCTGCCGCTCTCTCTCCATCGCGCAGGCAGCTGGTTGCGGCCGAGCGCCCAGCCGTGTGCCTGGCACACTCCAGCGCCGCGCGCGAGCTCCAGCCGGGCGCCGCAATTGCTCTCTGCCGCGCGCGCAGCCGCGCGAAGCCGAGCCGGCCGAGCAGCGCCAGCACGACCGACGCCCGACGCGTGACCCGAAGCCGAGCGCCAGGAGCCGATGTCCGCGCGTCCCTTCGTGATCCAGTTGTCCGTTGTTTCTCTGTGTTAATAGAAATTATCACTGCCACCGTTTCTGCGATTAGTGCTTCCGTTTCTCCCATTTCTCCTCCCATTACGAGCAAGAAACTGTAGCACCATTGAAGACCACGTTAAACAGACCATTCTTCTTCCCTCCCTCTCTCTATAAAAGGCAGCAGAGGTCTCCCCTTCCTGTCCACTCGAATTTACCTCCCTCTAGCACTCCTCGCTCATCGTTAGTTCGTGCTGTTCGTCGCCGGAGCGTGCCGTTCGTCGCCGGAGTTCGCCGGAGCCGCGTACTAGCTGTCCGTAGTCGAGCCCCGCTCTCCGTCGATCCGTCCCCGTCACACGCACGAACCCGAGGTTATTGGCAACCCAAATTTATTTTATGTATTTTATAAAGTGCTTTCGATTCGATTCATGTGTTGTATATCCTGTTTGTTGTAATATGAACACATGTGATTCCAATTTATGTATTTGTGTGCGCTACGGAAGTTGTTAAAAATATACGATTAGCAGTGCACCGTGTTATTCCATGTAATTGACGCGTTGATTTTGGTTTATATGGCGTAGATTTAATAGTCACTTTGGCGATAAAATGCTAGATAGGAATTTTTGTAGTAAAATTGGTCACAATAAATTTTAGAAACTACTTGGAGAATTATAGGTGCATTTTTGATGGATTAGAAAATGGTATAGAACTCATGTCATTTGATTAATATAGGATTTTAGATGATTTATCTCATTATTTTATTAGCATTTTGTTTTTATAAAGAAAGGAGAAAATATCATTGGTAGATGGCAAAATAGGTTTTTTTTCTAGTCAAATAAACATGTTCACAGATTTAGAACTTAAAATTTTTAGAGTACTAGTTTATGTCAAATAACCTCGCTTGTGTTAGAAAATATTCAATTAGTGGTTTATGTAGATTTTTAGAATATTAATATTATTAAATTCATTCTTGCTACACTAACTAATTTGAGTTAGAAAATGTATTGATTTATTTAGTATTAATAGATAAATAAGTATGCGTTCACCGTTGCTTACATTATGATTCTGACTTATAGACAAGACTCGCACGCTCATGCGCAATATAATTATATTAGTTATTCGCTAAGAAATAGTAAATATTTTATTGACGTTGAAACAATATAGTCCAACGTAATCTAAATAGTAGAGATAAAAATTGTAGTTTAAGTTAGTTCTTTAATACTATGGTTATGTGATTTATAAATAATATTTTAACAATTGATATAAGTTCCTTTTAGAAAGAAAGACTAAAACTAGAATGTGACCCGTGTTTTACGATAGAGATAATTATTTAGTAAATAAACTAGATTCCCTAGAATTTGGGTTAAAGTTGTATCTATGATTTTAAATGAATTTATATAGTATGCATATCCATAGTCGAATTGTCATACAAGTTTTCTAGTAAGATAATGAAACAAAGTAGTTAGTCATAGCAAATAAATTGATCGTTGATATGGTTAAGATTTATAGGGTAGATACAAATCATGTTTTGCATTCCTTCTTATAAATGTGATTTGTTTAAATGTATGTTTTATTGTATGATGTATGCTTCACCTATGTAATGGTGTATGTTTATTTATTGGTGAATGTTTTCTTTTGTATGTACGATGTGCGACGCTATTAGAAACTGATTGTGTGGTAGAGGACCCAAATACGTTTGAAGACGACACGCAGGACGATTTGGTGCAAGGCAAGTGGATTCTCCCTCTGCATACTCTTTTTGTACCCAGTCATTGCATTTAATAATGTTTACTTTTGATATACTGCATAATTTGATGGGTTTCGCCTAATTAAGGATTTCCTAGATTTACTACCTGTATTCCTTGTTTAACCTGGGGAAATAATTAAGCTGTGCGAGATTTACGCTACTGCTCAACCTAATAATTTCTTAATGTCACTCATTAATTGATTTTAATGTTCTAAAGATTTAATTGGCAATTATGGCATTAACCCGATGGTTAAGATAACTTTATTGCAAATTTAATTGGAACATGGAGTGACCACCCAGGATAACAGTGCAACCACGAGTGCTATTATGGCTCTGGCTTTGGTAATTAGCTCTATATGCTTAGTGCCTAGCAACCTTACCTGAAAGATGGGCAAGAGGGGGAGCGGTCGGTGCTGGCAGCCCACGTTAACATGGGGTCGTATTCTTGGCTAAGGTACTTCACCCAGGGGGCCACCACCATCGTCTTAGAAACCTTAGCGGGTTGCTTCGTATTAAGTGTATTTTGTGAAAACCTCATAATGGATCCCTAGCCATTCACCTCGGCAGTGTCTAAGGGTCCGATCAACCCGGGCTAGATGGGATACATGGCTTGTGGGTAAAGTTGTACCACCTCTGCAGAGTGTAAAACTGATATATCAGCCGTGCTCCCGGTTATGAGCGACCTGGACTCCTCACATGATAATTGAACTTAAAGATGGACATAAATTGAGATCTGATGATCTGCCAATAATTTGCTTAAGTGGTTTCACTTAAGTGTTTTTGTTATATTCATATTCCTTTGTTTAATTGGGATATTTGGGATTCACTCTTGTTAGTAAGGCAGGTGTTGATAATAAAATGTTGACCAACTAAAATGCTTACTGCTCAACCTTAGCCTCACCTTGTTATACCTGCATTAATTTTTCCCCCACTTGCTGAGCCCCGACCATAAGTGAGCTCACCCTTGCTAATATTTTGATCAGAGGGTGATGCTGGAGACTTTGATGGAGAATTTATCGACGAAGAATTCTAAGTCTAACGATGCGCCGGTCAACTTCCTGTGGAAGATTGCCCAGTTGTTTATTTCCGCTCTACTTTGATGTGATACTTGTTTAAGACACAATGACTCATATGATGTAATAAAGTTTTATACTCTCTTTACGCCTTTATTGCATTGTCTTTTGATATATTACACTTGTGACGTCAACATATGTGTGGAAATGGATCCTGGCACACATATGGTATGCGCTCGGTTCTACCCCCCTGGAACCGGGTGTGACACTCTCTCTGAGAGAAGCTAGGAATCAGAAGAGGAAGGCTACCAGCCCTACACCGCAGGAGGAAGAGCTGGACCAAGAAATCAAAGACTTGGAGGCTATTCACCAACAAGTGCAAAGAAAGAGAGAAAAGATGCTTCAGCTAGCCGAACTTCAAAGGAAGATTGATGAAGCTGCTAAAGAAATGCGCCATATCACGCAAGAAGACCAAGTGCGAAGTCCACCACAGAGAGAGCTTCACCAAGAAAGCCCAAGCAATGATGACGAATGGTATGATGACTTTCGTCATGGTAACTTTGCTTTTGATGATGCTTCTCCTCTAGCAGCAGAATTGCAGGCTACCCATGGCCACCATTCTACAAGCCACCATAGCTTCCCATGTACGATGGGCATTCTGATCTGAAGCAGTTCCTTATGAGCTACGTGGCAACCATATCTTCATATGGTGGTAACACGACTGTCATGACAAAGTCCTTCGTCATGGCAGTCAGGAGCGTGGCTCAGACGTGGTATTCTTCCCTTCGCCCGGGAACGATCACGTCATAGCAAAATTTGAAGGACATGCTGGTAACCAGCTTTCAGGGTTTCCAAACAAAGCCAGTAACTGCCCAAGCCCTATTCCAATGCACGCAAGACCATGAGGAATACCTGCAGGCATATGTCCAAAGGTTTTTGCGTCTCAAGGCTCATGCACCAATGGTGCCAAACGAAATTGTCATCGAAGCAATGATCAAGGGGCTTGGACCAGACCAACGACACAGTATTTTGCTAGAAAGCCACCACAAACCTTGGAAAAGCTCCTCTAGAATATGGACGAATACATCAGGGCAGACAATGACTTCCGACAGAGAACGGAAGAGGCCTACAGATACTCAGAGATGACTAGGGGCTTCGGAGGAAGGTTCCACCCTAGACATGTCAGGACAATCCACAATCTCAGTTCAAGTGACGACAGAGGAGGAAATCACGCTCAAGGGCACCAACAAAGCTCCTAGTCTTTAGGGACGCAACAAAGTTCTTACAGGCCACCAGCTCCAAGTGGCAGAGGAGGAAGAAGCTTCGAAGGAAGGTTCAGCTCCCAACCCAGGAGGTTGTTCTGTTTATTCTATGGGGAGGATAGAGGACATACAACAAGGATGTGCCAGGTCACGATCCAGAAGCAAAAGGAGATAGCTGAAGCCGAAGCAAGGCAGAATCAGCCAAAGCAGGTCCTACATACTGCTTCGTGCTATTCTCCATACATTCCTGAGTATGTGGGCAACTAGTAGCCCACAACATTAGTTGCTTCGGCAAGTCACTCTCAAACAGCATGGACCCCGCTACCTCCACCACCATCCATGGCACCAACCTTAACCCACAATCAGCAGCTAGAAGGACACTGCCAAACACATCAACAATGTGATACACGTGAAGAATTCGAAGCTTGCACAGTCAACAGCACTGTGCCCGTGTCGAGGCACATTTACTAAAGATACACAGGGGCTCAATTAGAAAATTTTCATGCTTAATGTACTCTTTACTTTTCTGTCTTTATATTTCTCTTTCGAAAACAATATAAGAAAGTTCAACCTTCAGCCTGAGTGTAACAGAAAGGGTGAAGAAGCTCCAAAGTCGTTCCTAAGGGAATGCAGAGTTGAGATACCACCTAAGTAAAAGGTGAAGAAGCTCCAAAGTTGTTCATAAAGGGATGTGAGCTTAGCTCCAAAATCATTCCTAAGGGAATGCAGAGCTGAAATACCACCTAAGTAAAAGATGAAGAAGCTCCAAAGTCGTTCCTAAGGGGATGCAGAGCTTAGCTCCAAAGTTGTTCCTAAGGGAATGCAGAGCTGAAATACCACCTAAGTAAAAGGTGAAGGGACTCCAAAGTCATTCATAAGGGGATGCAGAGTCTTATTTTTTATGTTTTGTGCACCAACATCATTTGCATCATACCATCACATCATGCATCATTTTGCACTGATACAAACAGTGAAAAAAGAGGGAAAATTGCTCCTTCAAATATACCGGCTAACCCCTGAGGTTAAGTCCAGCTTCGGCAAAGACTCATGAAAGAACTTATCAATAAGACATGATCCATGCTTGTGACAAAGGTACTATCATATGGAGTTTATGCCTTTGACAATGGTATTCTTATGTAACGTCTACGGCAAGAACTACACAGTCGCTTCAGCAAAGAAGGTGGATTTCTGTCTTTATAAAGCGTGAAAAGAAGGGAAGGTGTTTTTTCGCCTACGGCTCAAAAAATGGTACGTACAAAGATTTCACGCCTCACAAAGAAATATATTACATCATTAAATACACAAATAATTGATAAGTGTTTCTTACAAAGGCAAAATTCTATACAGAGAATCTAAAGTCTTAAAAAATAAGCTCTAGTCATCCTCTTTTAGAACTTTATCGGCAGCTTCCTCCAAGAGTCTGTTGACAGCTTCGTCAACGGCTTCGTTAGCAATCCTAATTACATCGAGCGCCCCTTCAGAGATGGATCAGCTTCAGGGTCGTATAGATCCAGAGGGGGAGGGAGCTTAGCTGTACCATAATACAAGTCTGTTACTACCAAAGCTAAAATAATTTACGAAGCTAAATCATGAAAGATATACCTATAAGCCTGGCACGTTCAGCGGCTTCTTCAATTCTTTTGGCCTCTTCCAAGGCATCATGAGATTCTTTCTCTCTCTTTCTAATAGCTTCGTCAGTTATTTCTCGACCACCCTTCAACCATACTTTGGAATAAAATCTTCCACCTAGTACAGTAGCTTCAGCCGAAGGGTTTTTGACATCGTTGGCTGAAAGCGAAAATTCTAGCTGAATTACAGCCTTGGCATGCTCGCAGCCAACCTTTTCTAGGATTGACATGCCCCACGAGTACCGGCAAAGGCACAGAAATCTCCTCTATTGCTGAGAACCTCTTCAAAAGCTTCGGCTTCGCTGTTGATCCAGCGGATAACCCCGTTAGGGTCACCGCGGATAAAATTCTGCTATGAGGAAAATACGCCAACTTTAGAAAAGCTATTCTTCAAATTCTTAGCACATTCTGTGGCAAAGTTATAACTCTCCTCTTTAGCTTGACAAAGCTCTTCGACATTTTTTGTACCTTTAAGCATTCAATATCAGATATTTCACGTTTTGTTAGCTCCACATTGAAATTTTCAGTTGCTTCACCAAGTTTCTTTTCTAATTCTTGTACTTCAGCTCTATGCAGTTCCACATGAGTGGATAGTTTAGCTTCGTTGGATTTTAGCCTTTCGACCAAGGAGAGTAGAATCTTATCTTTTTCAAGAGCTTTGTTCCTCAAAGTTATAACCTCCGCTCGAAGGTTTCTAGTTTCCATCTGGTAGCTTTCATTCTTTGTATCTTTTTGAGCTATTAGAGCCTTACTAAGAATTAAGCCCTGCCAGACAAAAAATAAACAAATAATAACAATAAGAACTACTGCAAAAATAGTCCACAGTAACAAAAATCACTAAATATGAAGCTGAAATGTACAAACCTTCAAGCTGTTGTAGGCAAGGCTGTTCACAAGCTGATCCTTCGTCATAGCAGACAAACCAAGCTCAAGCTTTGGATACCCCAATGTTATCCATCATCTCTTAGCAAACATTGATCTCTTTATTATCGGGTAGACAGTAAAGGAAGTCATCCTCATTGTCTCCTCCATAAACCAAGGATCCTTGGGGGTATTTCAGCTCCTTGGAATAGTGTTCCACTATGGCAATTTGTTCTAATGATAGCTGCTTTCCCGAAGCATGTTGAATAATGTATTCCAAATTACCCTAGGGAGGTGCTTCGGGAGCAAGTGATGTGGATTTTTCTGGAAGACTCTCTTTCATCAGCCTTACTGGCGTAGCTCCCAAAGGTCTGGCTTTAGCATGAGCAGAAGCAGCGCTTGTAGTAATCACTTTTCGTGTATCTCCAATTTCCTTGCCAGAGGCTTCGACAGAAGTGGGAGTTGGCGCTTTCATGGATTCTAAAACAGCATCTAAAACACTAGCCATCCTTCTCTTCCTCGGAGTCACTATTGAAGTAGTTGATAGCTTCAGTAGCCCTGTTACACCTGGATGGCTCATCACCTTTGACTGTTCTGCTTTTTTCTTTGTTTTCGGCTCTTCTACTGGATTTACACTAGCTTTGGCTTGCATGGCAGGAGCTGATTCCATAACTAAGGGGACAACCTTGGCACTCTCAATAAGCTTCGGTACTTCAACCGTCCCAATAGGCTTCAGCCTACGAGTCAGAACCTTGACTCTCTTCGGCTTCCGTGCGCTAGAAGATGTCGAGGGGGCAATTTTTCTTTTCCCTCCTTGCTTTCGAGCAGGAAAACAATAATCAGGATAAACAAACCCAATTACATTAAAGACTATTTAGCCTTCTTTTTCCTCGAGTGTCGAAGGCAACGGTCATGGCTTCGTCCTCTGCCTTCGTGTAGGCTCCCAGTAGCTCATCATTGGTTGCCTCAATAGCATCAAGCCAATTGTCATTTGGCTCGTCAAACTAGCTTCTGTACTGGAAGGTGTATCTAAGATAAACCAAACCACCTTGGCTGGAGCCAGCAGCAGTTTCCTTCGGCATCTCCCACTCATTCACAAGAGGCCATACCTTGAAAACAATGTGTTCTTGTACCAAATCCCTGGTACCATTGTAAGTACACACGGTGTTGAAAGCCATTAGGCACGCTTGCACCTCACTCCCAATTGCAATTGAAGGCCTTCTAATGCCAAAGCGTGAGAATTTGGGACGCTGAATAATGCCCCTCAAATCCTCCCTCTCACTCAGATCATTCTTCACATAGAACCATTGCTTCATCCAAGAACCCAGCCAGTTCTTCCGAAATTTTGGCATGGGATAACTTGCCTCAAAGCGGGGCATGAAGCTGTAGCACCTGAAGTTGTTATGGTATTGCTCCTTGCCGGTTGCCTTAGTCTGGTAAGATAATTCGTGTATATTGCAAAAGCACCTAGCATCTGGCTCTAGTCCTTAGCTCCTCATAGCCCAAATGAAAACCCCCACTTTAATCAAAGCTTCAGGGTAAGTTGATGAAGGTATATTTCAAATGTCTTAAGGACTTCAACCAGCATCTTCTGCATTGGAAAACAAAGCCCAGCCTTCATGAAGCTTTTAAAGACCACCACTTCATCAACTTCGGGAAGAGGAACAATGCTTTATCCCCTAGCCCTCACTATAGATATATCATGGAAGTATTTGCCCTTCATCGCTTCAATCTACCCTTGTTTAATAGTTGACTTTCCAAAAACAACATGGCTCGGCCTCCACGGCCGATCTTCGGCATCTTCATTTCCACTCTCCACATCAAAGCTACCACTATCGATGGAATCCTCAGATAGCCCAGCTAGCATCTCATTGGTGATTTTCTCAATGTTGGCTTTTTCCATTGCTTCATAAAAACCAGCAGTTGTGGGGTCTACAATCTTCTTATCCTCAACCATTTGGATGATGATCATAGCAAATGCCGAAGCTCGAAAAACAATTGTGCTCGCAAAAGAAGAATGCTAAAAATGACAATCACAACATAAACAGCTAGATGGCACAAAAAACATTCACAACACAGGCCCCTATATATATACTCAGAGCTCCACCTATCAGTGGGTCCCACAATTCAGAGCAATTCGCTATTCTAGCGAAGGGGAAGGTGTTTTTTGGACCTTCTGCTAAAGGCCTTCGTTCATTTTGCAATCTGAACTCGTTACAAAGAAACAAATTAATACTGCAAGGGGCTACTGTTGGGGGCCTTCTTCTTTCGAAGATCCTCAAAAACATGACTAACAATGTACTTTTAGTATAATGATGATTATCATAGGGAGCTTCGATTCATGAAGAGAGAGTTATCCTTCACCGAAAGACTTCGAGTCAAAGGCATAGCCTGAAAGTGACAACAATGAACGACCGAAGCTATAACCAAAGGGAAACAACTTTGGCTTAAGGCCATGCCGAAGATCAAATGTGAAGCCGAGTCGAAGAGGAAAAGACTAGCTAGTCCCTTATGATTCATGTTACAGTAATTAGTAAATGTTAAGGTTATAAATGTACTTTTACCCGGGCTGCGTCCCATGCCTATAAATAGGTGAACAGTACCATCGTACTATTCACGCTGAATTGTAATCGCTCTCACATAAACACCTTCGAACAAGTCGAAGGTATCAGTGTAATATAAATTATGTTAATGCTTACACGTGTATTATGAAATATATATGTGTATGAGCCAATAGATTACATTCATTGCCTTTATGTATTCTTATTGTCATGAATCATGAAGGCATGTTCTTCATGACCTTCGTCTGAAGATTATTATGTCCGAGAGGAGATAATACTTCAAAAGACGAAGGTCCTTGACCTTCAACAATTGTGTTGCCTTGTTCTTGATTCATAGTATTTGAGAACAAGTGACCAACACTAACTTCTTTATTTTATCCTTTAGGAAAAACTAAGTGATATATATAAATAATATGAACTTAGTTTGATGGACAAATTAATCATGCCTAAAAACTAATTAATTCAATTTAAATTAAGAACAAATGATCTATTTCATTAATAAGAAACTATGTTCGATAATATAAACTATCATTTTCTTTATTATGAAAGTATGAGCACCTAATTAAGTCAGTTCAACATTATTAGAAAACTATTATCTTTCTTAGTGTGGATAGACAATATTTATGCATAAAAACATAAGACTTTTGATTCAAATCTAAATCACATTTTATGCAAAGATAATCATGTAATTATTCATATAATGTTTTTGGTTATGAAAATGTGGTCTACCTTTTCTTTTATCTTCTTATATAGAAAATCTACCTATAATCGATTATCCAAATAATATACAGGAATATGTAAATGGATGGGCGAAAGTTCCCTTTGTCCGAGAACAAGATCTAGATATCGCATAGATGGGGTGAACACGCGAATAAAAAATATCACTTTAAAACTAGAGTTTCTTACTCTACTCGAAGACTGGATCGCAGAGGAATGAAAGACAGTTCGAGTAGATTGTAGCGGAATTGAAGTTTCTATCTCAAAATACCCTGCACTTCAAAGGTAGCTTTTACCACAAATAAGTATTGAAGTGCAAGTATAAAAAGCAATTAAGACACAGAGATAGCACACAACACAGAGCAGAGCACACAGACATAGGGATTTATCCTGAGGTTCGGCCAAGCCTGAAATGCTTGTCTAGTCCTCGTTGGAGTTAGCCACACCTTGGCTTGTAGTCTATTTTAGCTCCTTCCTCCGTTTGCTCAGATCTTTCAATGTGGCAGATAAAGCCTTCCACTATGTTGATGATGCTTACAACGATGCTGTGGATGTTTATAGTTTTCTTGACAGTACTCCAGTGGAGTAACAACACTCAAGATCTTGTTCTTGCTCTGAGCAGCACCACCGCTCTCTGTAAGGGCTTATAACTGTGCCTCTACACAAACAAGAGAGATACACAAGAGAGGGAAAGAAAGAATTGATCAAAATGATGTATTGTAACACTAAAAAAATCATCACATAAAAATAATGCATTTCGTTATTAATGGTAATTATGATAATGAATTTTCTTTTAAGTGTTTGTTATTTATTTGCATTTGGAATGATTTTTGAATGCTCATGATTGATTTTTAGATATTTAATAGCATTTCTTCTTAAATGAAAATTCACATAAATAATATAATAATTATTAGTCCAAAATAAATATTTTATTTATAAATAATTTTGGTATAATTATTATGAATTTTAGGGTTATTTAAAAATATGTTTTTGAAATTAGAAAAGAAATAAATAAAAAAGAAAGAAAAACCTAACCCTAACCCTAAAAGCCCACTAGGGGCCTAAGAAGAGTTGGCCACGCCCCCTGCCAGCTGAAGCCGCCGCCGCCACCCTGCACGCTTCCCCCTCCCCTTCTCTCTCTTACGCACCGGGCCCACCCGACCATCTCTCCTCCTTCCCTTCCCCCTCTCCCTGCCTTTCCTCCCCGACGCCCAGGCCGCCCGCGACCGAGCAGCGCCCAGCCCGCGCCAGGAGCCCGACCGTGCCCGCACCTCGCTAGCCATGTGCGCCGCCCAACACCCCCCTACCGAGGTACCTTCATCCCTGGGCATGAGCGAGAACCCAAGGTTGAAGACAACCCTAAAATGTTGATTTATTTTCTAAAGTATGTTTTGAATTAATTTATGAATTTTGTGAATTATCGTTGTAACATTGAGATGATGTGATGTGGCGATTCATGTGTATGTGAATCATTGAGTATATGTGTATTAGACATGTTATTTGTGGGCAATGGTTTTGACGAAATTCGGTAGACATGTGGTAAAAATACTAAATAAGTGATTTTATAACTAACTCTGTTTAGGTTGAATTTTAATGTTTATTTAGAAGTTATAATCAAAAGGTTCATTTAGGCTCACTAAATAAATAATAGAAATTCTTGGGCATGGAATTAGTAAGTGGTGTAGAATTTATCTTGGTGCCAGAATTATAGGTTAATCATCGGTCTAAGTTATTTATTAGATGTTTTGACCTCTAATTATTGTTGATACTTTCTTTTGGAAAGAAAATATCACTAGTCGTAATGAAAATAGGTTTTTACTATTCATGATAAATGTAATCATAAGTATAACACTTAATTACTTAGAATTAGTAAAATACTTATTTATGTCATAATAACCATGAATATGTTATTAAAAGTCCCATTTAGTAATTTACAATTACTTCTTAGAATATTAATGTTAGAAGAATTAAGTAAACAATTGTTAGCCATACGTATAATTTCTATTTAGAAAAGAAAGGAGAAAACAGAAAGAATAGAGTTTTCTAAAGATACTAAAATAATAGAATTGGTGCTCATATCTTTAAAATGATGACCTATCAGTTTGAATGTAGTTTTCTCAACAAATAAAGATTTAGTGTTTTCCTAATAGAATGATAATCATTTATTATCCCTTCACATAAAACTCATTTAGTCTCATATTTTAGTATCCATAATTATATGCTTCATAATAGAAATATGTCATATAACTTTTCTAATAATGATATAATGGCTTAATTAAGTGCTCACACCGTCATAACTAAAATGGTAGTTAATAATATACCAATGAATATAGTATTCATTTTAAATATCTAGGTCATATGATCCTAAACTAAAGGTAAAGATAAGTAATAGATTAATTATGTTTCCTCATAATCTAGTTAATTAGATTTATATTTCAATTTGTTCACAATTGGTTATATAGGCTTAATTAATCATTTGATCAAACTTAGTCCCTGTCCATATATATATATATATACCACTTAGTTTTTCCTAAAGAATAAACTAATGAGATTAGTGTTCATGTTCTTTAATAATAAGTAAAATGTTAGTTTATATATTGTTTTGTTTATAGCTTTCTTAATAAAGAATATAGACCATGTACCTTCTCATAAAAATAAAAGATAGTTATTTGTCCATTATCTTTTGCATGAAAATCCACTTAAGGACCTATAACCTAGCTTTTCATAAAATAGGTGTTTAATAATAATGATCTTTCCACATAAAACCTATTTAGACTTATATCTTAGTTTGTCATAAGTGAATGTTTAACAATGATTTATAAGATGTTCCATAATGCTTCTAAAATTTATAACGTGTTTCGTAGCCCATTAACCTTAGATATAACATATATCTTTTCTAAAAGGTTAAAAAGGTTTTATGTTGTTATAACGTGTTTTATCATCTTATAAACCCTTAATCTTAGACATATCACATATGATGTTTTATAAAAGATTAAATTGGTGAACCTAATATTTGTATATTTTAATTAAGATATTTTTAAACTCATGTCTTATTTTATAAAGTATAGATCACACATTTTTGAAAAGAATACCTTCTTATTATAACCATTACTTGCGACGTTCTTGAAAAATGAATGCTCTTTTCGTTAAGCTTTCTTTTAGCTTTGCATATGGTGAATGTTGTATGTTATTGAGTGGTGTTTGTTTCTCCTTGTTTGTTTGTGTGATATTCAGTGGTTGATCTAGTAGTTAAGAATCAAGATCTATTCCTATCCATGGAAGAAACTCAAGTTTTCAATAAGCAAGGCAACTGGACTTCTCCCTCTACATACTCTGTTTGATCCTAAACAATACATTTTATTAAAGTTTATTCTTGGATATATATGAATAATTTGATGGGTTACCTATTTAGATACACCTAACCTTTCCAACCTTACTCCTTGTTTAACCTGGGATTATGATCTAATCAAGTAGCCATGCTATTGTTACAACTTTAAATTTATGTTGGTACTTCCGCTTATGATATTAATGTTCCAAATGGTAAGTTTACATTATTGTTGCTAATCCAATGATTAAGCAATATCATATGATTTTTATTGGAACATGGAGTACCACCCCGGAAAACAGCGCTACCATGAGAACTATCATGGCCCTGGTCTTGGCTAAATAACTAGGGAAGCCTTACGTTGGGTGCTGGTCGTGATCGACCAGAACGGGGGCATCTGCCAAGCGCTTATGTTTCGGCTCAGGTAGATTGGATACGGACATAGTTCCCAAAGCTTTACCCTGCAGACTGGTCTATAAGTTGGTTACGTTAGGTGTGCTTTATGCAGTTTGACCGTTTCCAGCATTTGCATAATGTGGACTCTAGGGAAAAGCCTCGTAGTGAGACCCTAGCCAGTCACCTTGGAAGTGAATACGGGACATGCAAACCCGGGCTAGAAGGGAATCACGACTCATGGGTAAAGATGTGCCACCTCTGCAGAGTGTAAACCTGATATATCAGTCGTGCTCACGATTACGAGCAACCTGGACCCTCACATGATAATTGAAATTGAAGATAGAAATAAATCGTGATCGGTTTTGTTTAAGCGATATGCTTAAGTGGTTTGCACAAGAGATTGAGCTTCAGGTTGATGGTATTTGCTCAAATGGTTTAAGTTCATGCTGATTATGAATTATGCTTAATTGGGATTGGTATATGAAAGTTGTCTAGAGGGGGGTGAATAGGCGAAACCTGAAATTTATAACTTTAAACACAATCTACAAGCCGGGGTTAGCGTTAGAGTAAAGTTCTAGTCCGGGAGAGAGGGGGAAAACAAATCAAATGGAAATCAAGCGAATGAACACGACGATTCGTTTTACCGAGGTTCGGTTCTAAAGAACCTAGTCCCCGTTGAGGTTGTCACAAAGACTGGGTCTCTTTTGACCCTTTCCCTCTCTCAAACGATCACTTAGACCGAGTGAGCCTTCTCCTTAATCAAACGGGTCACTTAGACCCTGCAAGGACCACCACACACTTAGGTGTCTATTGCTTTGATTACAAGTCACTTGGGAACAAGAATGAGAAAGGAAGAAAGCGATTCAAGCAACAAGAGCGCAAATGAACACGAACACACACTCTCTCAAGTCACTAGGTGATTGGAATGAATTCTAGACTTGGAGAGGATTTGATCTTTGGAAATGTGTATTGGAGTGAATGCACTAGCTCTTGTATTGAATGGGAACTTCAGAAAACTTAGATGCTTGGAGTTGTGGTGGTTAGGGGGTATTTATAGCCCTCAACCACCAAGGTAGCTATTGGGAGGCTGCTGACGATGGGCGCACCGGATAGTCCGGTGCGCCACCGGCAGGTCCTGTTCACTGTCCGGTGCGCCGCCACATCACCCAACCGTTAGGGTTCAGAGCCGAGTCGACCGTTGGGGCTTTGTCCTCTTGTGGCATCGGACAGTCCCGTGCCCTCTAACTTTGCTGCTCTGACTTCTGCTGTTACTGTAGCTGCACTGTACACTTTGTAGAGTCGACCATTGCGCGCTGGATAGCCGTTGCCCGCTGACTCACCGAACAGTCCGGTGAATTATAGCGGAGTGCGCCTTCGATTTCCCGACAGTGGCTGGTTTGAGTTGTACGGTCCTGGTGCACCGAACACTGTCTGGTGGCACACCGGACAGTCCGGTGCGCTAGTCCACAACACACTCAAGTTCTTTTTGCTCCTTTTGAATTGGGTCCCTAACTTGAATATTTATTGGTTTGTGTTGAACCTTATGCACCTGTAATACATGAGTTCTAGAGCAAACTTGTTAGTCCATATGTTTGTGTTGGACATTCAACCACCAAAATTAATTGTAGGAAAAAGGTTAACCCTATTTCCCTTTCAATCTCCTCCTTTTTGGTGATTGATGCTGTTGGGGGCCTTCGTCCTCCGAAGGTCCTCAAAAACATGATTTGACAATGTTTTCCAAGTGGATTATATGAACAGGTATTTTCGGATTCAGAATTATGGATATGGAGCACGACCAGGACGAAGCCTGAACCAGACGAAGGTCGAGGGCAGCCGAAGCTGTGCGTAGGGAAGCTTCGGCGCGATGGCATAAAGGGGAACCGACTTAAAGATGAAAAGACTTCGGGGGCCTCGACAGATTTCCATAAACCGTTAACAAATGTAATGGACATGGATGTAATTTTACGTGGGCTGCGTCCCGCGTCTATAAATAGATGAACAGTACTCCCGTACTGTTCACGCTGACTTGGCATTGGCTTTTGCGTCACGTTTGTACTTCTACCTTCTCTCAGGACCGAAGGTACATTTGTAATTTGAAATCATTTCTATTTCTCCATGTTAATAAAATAGAAATGATCCTATGTTGATATTTATATTTCACGCTTTATATGAATTCTTCGGCATTATTTATTATATTTACGAAGGTATGTCTCTTGTGACCTTCGTCCTAAAGCATTATTTCCTGAAGGGGCGTAATGTTTCGAAGGACGAAGGACCTTAATGTTTAACATCTTCTATGTTGTCTTGTTCTTAACTCGAAGCATTTGAGAACAAGTCTCCAACATTGGCGCCCACCGCCGGTGAACTCACTTCCACTTCGAGTTTTTGTGAACACCTTCGGAAGCTATAGACCTTCGCTATGGCGCCGAAGAAAGGTTCAGCGACTGGGGCAGGAGCACTACAACCGCTGGACCACAACCAGGAGACCGTCTCTCTTCGGGAGGCCCGAAGCCAGAAGAGAAAAGCCGTCAGCCCGACGCTTGAGGAAGAAGAGCTAGACCAAGAAATCAGAGAGATGGAGATGCTACATCAACAAGTGCAGAGGAAGAAGGAGAAGATGGCCCGCCTAGCTGAGTTGCAAAGGCAAATAGACGAAGCCTCTGAGGAAGTTCGCCATCTCACTCACGATGAGCAGAACAGAAGGCCTCATCAGAAAGACCTTCATCAGGAGGGCTTCGTCAACGAAGATGACTGGTATGATAATTTCCATCAGGGAAATTTTGTTTTCGATGATGCTTCTCCTCTGTCTGCTGAGCTGCAGGCTACACCTTGGCCTCCATCCTATAAGCCACCCCAGCTTCCCATGTTTGACGGCCACTCCGACCCGAAGCAATTCTTAATGAGCTACGAAGCAACAGTGTCTTCGTACGGGGGCAATGCTGCAGTCATGGCGAAGTCTTTCGTTATGGCCGTCAGGAATGTTGCTCAGACTTGGTATTCCTCTCTTCGGCCAGGAACAATCACTTCATGGCAGAAGCTGAAGGATATGTTACTGACCAGCTTTCAAGGATTTCAAACGAAGCCGGTCACAGCTCAAGCCCTCTTCCAGTGTATTCAGGATCACGAAGAATACCTTCAGGCGTATGTCCGAAGGTTCTTACGATTGAGGGCGCAGGCACCAACGGTGCCCAATGAAATCGTTATCGAAGCCATGATCAAGGGGCTTCGTCCTGGACCTGCAGCTCAATACTTTGCTCGGAAGCCTCCTCAGACCCTGGAGAAATTGCTCCAAAAGATGGATGAGTACATTCGTGCTGACAATGACTTTCGCCAAAGAAGGGAGGAGGCCTTCAGATTTTCTGAAATGACCAGGGGCTTCGGAGGAAGATACTACCCGAGGCATGTCCGTTCCATCCACAACACTCAGAATGATGATAAGGGGAGTCAGCAAAACAGGCCGCAGTGCTCCTCACAGGCTTCGGGGCAACAACAAACCTCCTTCCGGCCACCAGCTCCAAGAGGCAGAGGCGCCAGGGGCTTCGGCGGAAGATTCGGAGATCAGCCAAGGAGACTGTTTTGCTTGTTCTGTGGAGAAGGCAAGGGCCATACCACTAGGACGTGCCATGTTACAATCCAGAAGCAAAAGGAAATAGCCGAAGCTGCATCTCAACAAGCTCAGCCGAAGCAGGTCATGCATACTGCTTCGTATCATCCGCCTTATATCCCACAATACATAGACAACCACCCTGCAGCTTCTGTAGCTTCGGCAAGTCAACCTCAAGCTTCCTGGCAGCAGCTTCCGCCTCCACCTCCATTGCAGCAAGGTCAACAGCCAGAAGGGAGTCAATACGCTCCACATCAGAGGGACTTCAGAGAACAGTCCGAAGCTCGCACAGTCAACAGCACTGTGCCAGAGTCGAAGCACATTTATTGACATATCCTACCTTTGATAGCAGTCTTTTCTATTCAGTTTTATTTTCTGTGAAGCAAAAAACATTGATAGTTTTCATGTAATAATTTCGTTGTTTCCTACGAGGAAAATCTATTTGCTCCACAAGCCTAAGTTGCTGAAGCCTAAAACTTTTTCCGTTACCAAGGAGGACCTTCGGATCAAAAATCCTTCGGAGTAGCAGAAAGTCGTTCTAAGGAACGCAGAGTAAGTTTATGAAGTCACAAAAAGCCGTTCCAAAGGGAGCGCAGTGTAAGTTTTCTGCTCAGAAGTCGTTCCTAAAGGAATGCAGAGCCTACAGCGAAAAGTCAACGCTGATACCGCCTAAGTAAAAGGCGAAGAAGCTCCTAAGGGAGGCTTACAGCGAAAAGTCAACGCTGAAACCGTCTAAGTAAAAGACGAAGAAGCTCCAAAGACGTTCCTAAGGGAATGCAGAGCTTACGAATATATTTTATGTGTATCTTCGGAACAAATGACACATGCATAACATAACATCATCACATCATTTTGCATAGCATAAGCATCATACATCATATTGCATTTGGCAAGAGAAGGGGATACTCTCAACCTTCGAAAGGATGCTTTGAGAAAGTGACATCGAAATTGTATAGCTTCGGAATACAGTTTCGAAGAATATTTTTACGAAACGTGGGCGAATTTTATCAGATCAATATCAAAGTTGTATAGCTTCGGAATATAGCTTCGGAGAATGTTTTCACGAAGCATGGATATCATTCATCAGAGTAATTTTAACGAAGAATGTCTTCTTCACGAAGCATGAAAAGAAGGGAAGGTGTTTTTTCGCCGAAGGCTCAAAAATGGTATGTATTTAAAGTTTCATGCATCGTAAAGAATTCAATAATGAAAAGAGACTTGTATATTACATTCAAATGTACAAAGTGTTGCATAGATTACACTTTAAATGTTTTTTCCAAATAGTATCTAATCTTCTCTTAATACTGCTTCGGCGGCTTCATTCAGAAGTTGGTCAACAACCTTGTCCATGATAGTTTCGGCCATCTGTTTAATTTCTTCATTCCCTTTTGTGTGGGGGTCGGCAGTTGGTTCAATAGTTTCTGAGCGAAGAGAACACTTCTTCATTACTTTTACAAATCGCGAGCAAAGTTTAAAATGAAAATTACAACGCAACAAGAACGACTAATTGGTACCTAATTGTCTTTCGGGCTCCGTACTCCTTTCGGCAGCTTCTGCTACTTTTCTAGCATCATGAATGCCTTTTTCGCTTCTTTGGATGATCTCTTGCGCCATTCCTCGGCCGCCGTCGTTCCAGATATCAGTAAAAAATTTGCCACCAACCACGCTTGCTTCGGCCGAGGGGTCCTTGATATCTTCGGAAGATAAGGTAGCTTCGGACTGAGCTAAAAATTTTATATGCCCGCAACCTTTCTTCTCTAAGACAGAAGCAATTCCTCTGGCGCCCGAAAAAGCGCATATGTCGCCACGACTGTTCAGAATCTCTTCGAAGGCCTCTGCTTCGTGGCTAATCCATTCCAGCGGATCTTCGGGATTGCCTCGAGAAAAATTCTCTTCGCTGGAAAAGGCGCCGACGCTAGCAAAGCTGGTTTTAATTTTATTCACGCATTCTATAGATTTAACATAGCATTTCCCCTGAGATGTGCGAAGCTCCTTAACTCTTGATTCCAATTTGCTGACCATAAAATCACTAAGTTCTCGTTTCGTTTCCTCAAGCGCGCGCTCCTCTTTAGCTCTAGCCAGCTGTTTCTGAAGATCTTTAATCTCGCGTTTTTGAGCTTCGGTTTGGGCCTTTGAAGCAGCTTCGTCTTTTTTCACTTTATCTACCAGTGTAAGCAGAATTTTATCTTTTTCCAAAGCTTCGTTTCTCAGTTTGATAACTTCGGAGCGTAAATTATTAAACGCAATTTCATAACTTTCATCTTCGGCGCTCTTTTGCGCTCTTAGCGCGTTGCTTAGGATCAGGCCCTATACGAAAAAGAATTCATATAAGAAAAAAGGAATGAGTTGCATAAAAAAATAATAAGGGGGTTTTTTCAAGCGTTTAATTCCCGTACCTTCAGGCTGTTGTACGCAAGACTGTCTGCGAGATCTTCTTTCGTCATGGCGCTTAATCCAGATTCAAGCTTCGGGAAACCAATACTCCTGGCCATCTCTCGGCAGACAGATAGCTCTTTGTTGTCAGGCAGGCAGTATAAGAAATCATCTTCATTTGTCCCATTGAATATTACTGCCCCCTTTGGATATTTTAGCTCCTTTGCATAATGGTTAGCTTCATGAGTTTCTTCTTCAGATAGTTTTTTCCCCGAAGCATGTCGTATGATGTAATCACACATGCTGGCAGGCGCTTCGGGGATGGCAGTGTCAGTTTCTTCAACTAAAATTGGTTCTGGTATTTTTATTGCTTCGGCTTCCAAAGTTTGCTCCTTGAAGGGCTCTGAAGGCCCAGCTTCAGCTTCAGCTTGTTGCGTCGGAGCTTCAGAAGAAGCTTCAGCAATTTCAACACTCTTTTTTGGAGTTGTGCTTGAAGACTTAATTGTCTCCAAGACATCTAGTACATTTACCATTCTCTTCCTTTTTGGGGTCACCATTGTACCCTTTTGGATTTTTGCTACTTCGACATTTGCTACAGGACTCAAAATTTCTGATGCTTTTTCCTTAGTCGGATTTTTTGTTTCTTCCATTTTTTCTGTGGATGGCGCTTCGGCCATCTCTGCAATTTCTGGCAGCAAGGTTGGCTGTTCAGCTTCGGCGGCCGAAGAAGTTTCTCCGGTGAACTCAGGCACCGAAGCTGGTTCAATATGGCGTGGTCGGTGTGTGAGGACCTTCAACCTTTTTCCTTTCGGTTCTGGCTCGCTAGGAGCAGTTGCAGCTTCTTCTTTTTCAGAGGTTATGTTTTTCCTTTTTTGCCTTCGGATGGGATAACGATAATCAGGGTAGAAGAACCCGACTGCATCAAACACTCGGTTGAGTCTCTTCTTTTTTCGGCCTCCGAAGGCTGCTGATAGTGCAGTATTTTCAGCCTTCGAATATGCCCCAAGTAATTCATCACTTAATGTTTCAATGCTTTTCAGCCAGTCATCATCAGGTTCAACAAATTTATCTGCATATTTGAATGTGTACTTTAATCTGACTAGTCCGCCTTCGTCGGACTCTTTGATGGTTTCCTTCGGCATTTCCCACTTTTCTGCAAGTGGCCATACCCTGAAGGCAATGTGTTCTTGGACCAAGTCCCTTGTCCCAATAAACGAGCAGACTACCCCGAAGGCTCTTTGGCATTCTTCGGCGGCTTCGTCCATTTCGACCTTCGGCCTTCGAAGACCGAAGCGTTGCCAGATTGGGTGCATAATGATACTCTTCACATTCTCTTGAGCTGTTAGATCATTCTTTACATAAAACCATTCAGTCATCCAGGCTCCGGGCCACCTCTTCCGAAAGGTCGGCACAGGGCAGCTTGACCCGGAGCGGGCGCCGAAGCTGTAGCACCCAAAGTTGTTGTGGTATTGCTCCTTTCCCCAGGGCTTCGTCTCGTATAATAACTCATGAATGTTGCAGAAGCTTTTAGCGTTCGGTTCCAAACCTTGGCTCCTTGCAGCCCAGACAAACACTCCCATTCTTATGATGGCTTCGGGAGTGATTTGATGCAGATAGACTTGAAATGTCTTTAGTACCTCAACAACAAAGTTGCTCAGGGGGAATCGAAGCCCAGCCTTGAGGAAGCTTCGGAAAATCACAACTTCATCTTCTTCGGGGGTGGGAGAAGTTTTTTCCCCGGCATCAGCTCTCACAATAGATATGTCTCGGAAATATCGCCCCCTCATATTATCAATGTGACTCTGCTTGATGGTCGTTTTCCCAAAAACTGTGTGGCTTGGTCGCCACGGTCGATCTTCGGCCTCTTCCCCACCACTTTCCACATCATAGCTGTCGCTGTCATCAGTATCTTCGGACAAACCTTCGAGAATCTCCTTCGTGATTTTCTCTGTATTGGTCTCTGCCATCGCTATCAGGAACCCCAGATTCTTCTCCTCCTCGAGACTCAGCTTCGTCTCAGCAGGGATCTTCAGCTTCGTCTCAGCAGGGATCTTCTTGCCTTCAGACATCTTCGGGAACGCTAAAAAATTGTTCCCGAGGCCGAAGCTTCGAAATCAAAAAGACCAGCAAATCTTAACGAACAAGAGCTAAAAATTTTAGTGGGCCGAAGCAAAAGGCAAGTGTGCGTACCAAATGAGTTCGCGATGTGATCTTATTTATACGCCTAGGGCGTTGAAAATTGAAAGGCCCCGCTTGTCAGTGAATGTTGCTATTCTAGCAAAGGGAAGGTGTTTTTTTCGGACCTTCGGCTCAAGGCCTTCGTCCATATCGCAATCTGAATTTATTATTTACAAATTAATATTGCGAGGGGCTACTGTTGGGGGCCTTCGTCCTCCGAAGGTCCTCAAAAACATGATTTGACAATGTTTTCCAAGTGGATTATATGAACAGGTATTTTCGGATTCAGAATTATGGATATGGAGCACGACCAGGACGAAGCCTGAACCAGACGAAGGTCGAGGGCAGCCGAAGCTGTGCGCAGGGAAGCTTCGGCGCGATGGCATAAAGGGGAACCGACTTAAAGATGAAAAGACTTCGGGGGCCTCGACAGATTTCCATAAACCGTTAACAAATGTAATGGACATGGATGTAATTTTACGTGGGCTGCGTCCCGCGTCTATAAATAGATGAACAGTACTCCCGTACTGTTCACGCTGACTTGGCATTGGCTTTTGCGTCACGTTTGTACTTCTACCTTCTCTCAGGACCGAAGGTACATTTGTAATTTGAAATCATTTCTATTTCTCCATGTTAATAAAATAGAAATGATCCTATGTTGATATTTATATTTCACGCTTTATATGAATTCTTCGGCATTATTTATTATATTTACGAAGGTATGTCTCTTGTGACCTTCGTCCTAAAGCATTATTTCCCGAAGGGGCGTAATGTTTCGAAGGACGAAGGACCTTAATGTTTAACATCTTCTATGTTGTCTTGTTCTTAACTCGAAGCATTTGAGAACAAGTCTCCAACAGATGCCAACACAAACCAAAGCAAATATATAAAGTGCAGAA
Source organism: Zea luxurians (assembly GCA_029449295.1). Taxonomy (NCBI): domain Eukaryota; kingdom Viridiplantae; phylum Streptophyta; class Magnoliopsida; order Poales; family Poaceae; genus Zea; species Zea luxurians. The sequence goes on from JAOPSE010000086.1 coordinate 10,222,476, forward strand.
TTGAACTAGTTTGCATATGGTAAGTGCATGGGTTACTATGGAGTTAAACCAATTTGAAAGTCTTATTACATATGAATAAGAGTGAATGGATTGCTTTCTTTTATTTGACATTTTGGACCACTTTTGCACCACATGTTTTGTTTTTTTGCAAATCTTCGAAGTCTTTTCAAAATACTTTTGCAAATAGTCAAAGGTATATGAATAATATTGCGAGAAGCATTTTTCAAGATTTGAAATTTCTCCCCTATTTCAAAGGCTTTTCCTTTGACTAAACAAAACTCCCCCTGAATGAAATTCTCCTCTTAGATTTCAAGAGGGTTTTGAAATAGATACTGATTTGAAATTGTCTTGAATACCAATTGAAAAACAAACATTTGTGAATACCAATTAAATCTTTCATTTCGAAAATTTTTGAAATGGTGGTGGTGCAGTCCTTTTGCTTTGGGCTTAATATTTTCTCCCCCTTTGGCATTAATCGCCAAAACAGAGAACTTTAGAGCCCTTTTATATTTTCTCCCCCATTGATAAAATAAATATGAGTGAAAGATTATACCAATTGGAGAGATGGCGGAATAACAACAAAGGTTAAATGATACCGTCAGAGTTTGGAGTGGAAGCCTTGTCTTTGCTGACTACTCCATTTCCCTTTCAATCTAAGACTAAGGATAGAAATATACTTGAAAACACATTAGTCTTAGCCTTGGCACAAAAATGATAAGAAATATGCATTTGTACCAAATGAAATAGATATGATCAAAGGTATATAAAATGAGCAATTTATGCAATGTTTCAATCAAAATTCTGAGAATCATGTATATTTAGCTCATTCCTAAGTTTACTAAAGGTTTTCTCATCTAGTGGCTTGGTAAAGATATCAGCTAATTGATCTTTGGTGTTAACATAAGCTATTTTGATATCCCCCTTTGTTGGTGATCTCTCATAAAGTGATACCGAATGTCTATGTGCTTAGTGCGGCTGTGTTCAACGGGATTATCTGCCATACGGATTGCACTCTCATTATCACATAGAAGAGGGACTTTGCTCAATTTGTAGCCATAGTCCCTAAGGGTTGCCTCATCCAAAGCAATTGTGCACAACAATGGCCTACGGCAATGTACTCGGCTTCGGTAGTGGAAAGAGCTAATGAGTTTTGTTTCTTGAAGCCCAAGACACCAGGGATCTTCCTAGAAACTGACAAGTCCCTGATGTGCTCTTCCTATCAATTTTACACCCTGCCCAATTGGCATTGGAATATCCTATTAAATCAAAAGTGGATCCCTTGGGGTACCAACGCCCAAACTTAGGAGTGTAAACTAAATACCTCATGATTCTCTTCACGGCCCTAAGGTGAACTTCCTTAGGATCGGCCTGAAATCTTGCACACATGCATACAGAAGGTATAATATCCGGTCGAGATGCACACAAATAGAGTAAAGAACCTATCATCGACTGATATACCTTTTGATCTACGGATTTACCTCCCATGTCGAGGTCGAGATGCCCATTTGTTCCCATGGGTGTCTTGATGGGTTTGCCATCTTTCATTCCAAACTTCTTAAGAATGTCTTGAATGTACTTAGTTTGGCTGATGAAGGTGCCATCTTGGAGTTGCTTGATTTGAAATCCTAGAAAATATCTCAACTCCTCCATCATTGACATCTTGAATTTATGTACCATGATCCTACTAAACTCTTCACAAGTAGACTTGTTAGTAGACCCAAATATGATATCATCAACATAGATTTGGCATATAAACAAGTCTTTTTCAACAGTTTTAGTAAAGAGTGTAGGATCGACCTTACCGACTTTGAAGCCATTAGTGATAAGAAAACCTCACAGGCATTCATACCATGCTCTTAGGGCTTGCTTGAGCCCATAAAGCGCCTTTGAGAGTTTGTAAACATGGTTAGGGTACTCACTATCTTCAAAGCCGGGAGGTTGCTCAACATAGACCTCTTCCTTGATAGGTCCATTGAGGAAGGCACTTTTCATGTCCATTTGATAAAGCTTAAAGCCATGGTAAGTAGCATAGGCAAGTAATATACGAATTGACTTAAGCCTAGCTACGGGTGCATAAGATTCATCGAAATCCAAACCTTCGACTTGTGAATAACCCTTGGCCACAAGTCGGGCTTTGTTTCTTGTCACCACACCATGCTCATCTTGCTTGTTGTGGAATACCCACTTGGTACCTACAACATTTTGATTAGGACGTGGAACTAAATGCCATACCTCATTCCTCGTGAAGTTGTTGAGCTCCTCTTGCATTGCCAGCATCCAATCCGGATATCTTAGTGCATCCTCCACCTTGTATGGCTCAATAGAGGACACAAAAGAGTAATGTTCACAAAATGTGCAACCCGAGATCTAGTAGTTACCCCCTTATGAATGTCACCAAGGATGGAGTTGACGGGGTGATCCCGTTGAATTGCTTGGTGGATTCTTGGGTGTGGCAGTCTTTGACCCTGTTTCTCTTGCTCATCTTCCTTGTCTTTATTTTCTTCATCTCCCCCTTGATCATTTTCCTCCTCTTGAGGTGACTCATCCTCTTGATCTTCGTCTTCATTATCTTGAGCTTGATCCTCATCTTGAGTTGGCGAAGATGCTTGGTTGGAAAATGATGGTTGATCTTGTGCTTGTTGAGGCTCTTCGGATTCCTTAGGACACACATCCCCAATGGACATGTTCCTTAGCGCGACGCACGGAGCCTCTTCATCATCTAGTTCATCAAGATCAACTTGCTCCACTTCGGAGCCATTAGTCTCATCAAACATAATGTCACAAGAAACCTCAACCAATCCAGTGGATTTGTTGAAGACTCTATATGCCGTTGTGTTTGAGTCATAGCCAAGTAAAAAGCCTTCTACAGCCTTAGGAGCAAATTTAGATTTTCTACCTCTTTTAACAAGTATAAAGCATTTACTCCCAAAGACTCTAAAATATGAAACATTGGGCTTTTTACTAGTGATGAGTTTGTGTGATATCTTCTTGAGGATTCGGTGAAGGTAGAGCCGGTTGATGGAGTAGCAAGCAGTGTTGATTGCCTCTGCCCAAAACCGGTCCGGTGTCTTGTACTCATCAAGCATGGTTCTTGCCATGTCCAGTAGAGTTCTATTCTTCCTCTCCACTACACCAGTTTGTTGAGGTGTGTAGGGAGAAGAGAACTCATGCATGATGCCCTCATCCTCAAGAAATCCTTCGATTTGAGAATTCTTGAACTCCGTCCCATTATCGCTTCTTATATTTTTGATCCTTAATCCGAACTCATTTTGAGCCCGTCTCAAGAATCCCTTTAAAGTCTCTTGGGTTTGTGATTTTTCCTGCAAAAAGAATACCCAAGTGAAGTGAGAATAATCATCCACAATTACTAGACATTACTTACTCCCGCCGATGCTTATGTAAGCTATCGAGCCGAATAGATCCATGTGGAGTAGCTCGAGCAGCTTGTCCGTTATCATGATGTTCTTGTGTGGATGATGAGCGCTAACTTGCTTTCCTACTTGGCATGCGCTACAAACCCTGCCTTTCTCAAAATGAACATTTGTTAGTCCTAAAATGTGCTCTCCCTTTAGAAGCTTGTGAAGATTCTTCATCCCAACATGGGCTAGTCAGCGATGCCAGAGCCAACCCATATTAGTCTTAGCAATTAAACAAGTGTCGAGTTCAGCTTTGTTATCATTAAAATTAACCAAATATAGCTGACCCTCTAACACTCCCTTAAATGCTACTGAATCATCACTCCTTCTAAAGACAGTAACACCTACATCTGTAAATAGACAGTTGTAGCTCATTTTGCATAATTGAGAAACTGAAAGCAAGTTGTAATCTAATGAATCTACAAGAAAAACATTGGAATTAGAATGGTCAGGAGATATAGCAATTTTACCCAATCCTTTGACCAAACCTTGATTTCCATCCCCGAATGTGATAGCTCTTTGGGGATCTTCATTTTTCTCTTAGGAGGAGAACATTCTCTTCTCCCCTGTCATGTGGTTTGTGCATCCGCTATCGATTATCCAAGTTGAACCACCGGATGCATAAACCTGCAAAACAATTTAGGCCTTGTTCTTAGGTACCCAAACAGTCTTGGGTCCTTTCACGTTAGAAACAAGCACCTTGGGTACCCAAACACAAGTCTTGGAGCTCTTGTGTTTCCCCCAACATATTTGGCAACAACTTTGCCTGATTTGTTAGTAAGCACATAAGATGCATCAAAAGTTTTAAATGAAATAATATGTTCATTTGATGCAGTAGGAATTTTCTTTCTAGGCAATTTAACATGAGTGGTTTGCCTAGAGCTAGATGCCTCATTCTTATACAAAAAGCATGGTGAGAAACAGAATGAGATTTCCTAGCATGAATCTTCCTAATTTTGTGCTCAGGATAATTAGCAGGATATAAAATGTAGCCTTCATTATCCTGAACCATGGGAGCCTTGCCCTTAACAAAATTAGACAATCTTTTAGGGGCATTAAGCTTGACATTGCTTCCCTGTTGGAAACCAGTGCCATCCTTAATACCAGGGCGTCTCCCATTATAGAGCATGCTTCTAGCAAATTTAAACTTTTCATTTTTGAGCTCATGCTCGACAATTTTAGCATTTAATGTAGCTATGTGATCATGTTGTTTTTTAATCATGGTAAGGTGATCATTCATAGCTTCTACATTAACATCTCTACATCTAGTACAAATGGAAACATGTTCAACAGTGGATGTAGAGGGTTTGTAAGCACTCAATTTCTCAATCTTAGCATTTAAACTATCATTCTCAATTCTAAGACTAGAAATTGTATCATGGCAAATATTCAATTCATCAATCTTAGCATTTAGACTAGCATTTTCATCTCTAAGACAGATAATTGAATCATTGCAAACATTTAACTTTTTAATCTTAGAAATTAAACTAGCATTCTCAGTTCTAAGGCTTGAAATAGAGTCATGACAAATGATAAGCTCTTTAGTCAAGTTTTCACATTTTTCAACTTCCTGAGCATAAGCATTTTTCAACTTAACATGTTTTTTGTTTTCTTTAATCAGGAAGTCCTCTTGGCTTTCCAAGAGATCATCCTTCTCATTAATGGTCGCAATTAACTCATTTAATTTTTTATTTTGGTCAATGGTAAGGTTGGCAAAGAGTGACATTAAATCATCTTCATTATCACTAGAGCTACTTTCATCACTAGATGTAGTATATTTGGACCTTCTTTTTCTTGCCGTCCTTAGCCATGAAACATTTATGGCCGACGTTGGGGAAGAGGAGTCCCTTCTTGACGGCGATGTTAGCGGCGTCCTCATCGGAGGATGAGTCAGTGGAGCTCTCGTCGGAGTCCCATTCCCGACATATGTGGGCATCGCCGCCCTTCTTCTTATAATACCTCTTCTCCTTCTTCTTCCCCTTCTTGTCGTCGCCCCTATCACTATCACTTGAAATTGGACATTTAGCAATAAAATGACCGGGCTTACCACATTTGTAGCACACCCTCTTGGAGCGGGGTTTGTAGTCCTTCCCCCTCCTTCGCTTGAGGATTTGGTGGAAACTCTTGATGATGAGCGCCATTTCCTCGTTGTCGAGCTTGGAGGCGTCGATTAGAAGTCTACTTGGTGTAGACTCCCTCTTTTCTTCTTCTGTCGCCTTGAATGCGACGGGTTGCACCTCAGGTGTTGAGGTGGCGCCTTTCTCCAAGTTGACGATGTGTTTGGAGTCTGTCGGTACCCTGAAACTAGGGTACCCTCTGCTACTGTACAAAGACGAAGAACCCACACGGCTATCCCTTAGTCGCGTGGTAAAATTGCTATGTGTGGGACCAAGCCATGGCTCGCCCCAATCTCAGGCGGCTATTCTGGGTCCACAGCAGCGCTAGACTCCACCACATGGTGGGTCTGAAGCCGCCACATGTCCAGAGAAGGTGATATACTCCATGGCGTCAATAGTGGTCCGGACCCCCACGGGAGAGCGCTGGACCCCTGGATATACAGTACGGACCCCCATGGTTGGTCCCGGACCTCCACGTGTGCAAGCCGGACCCCTAGAATGGAATCCAGACCCCCCCCCGTATGGGGTCCGGGCCGCCCACAGGGGGGTCCCAAGGTCCCAGGAGAGAACATACCCAGGCCTTGAACAGGACCCAGGCGGGGGTCCGGTGCCGACACGTGTCCAGACCCAGTCTGGTGCGGACCTGTCCGCATACACTTCTGCTCCGCGCCTAGGCGGAGACCCGATGCTGCCACATGGCCTTACTGCATGTGATGTAAGCCAATGGGCAGAGCCTAACGTAGGGCCTCCGAGTTACGCGGCCCCTACATTTATTGCAGATAAGGCGCGCCGCCTGACCATCCCGCTGACAAGGCGATGTGCCGCCTCGGCAATTTAATGAGACCTGTCCATTCCGCAGGCGGCGTGCCTATCCATTCCACTGGCAGGTGATGTGCTGCCTCCGCATTTAATGAGACCTGTCCATTCCTGCTAGCAGGCAACGACCTGTCCATCCCACAGGGCGGCATGCCTGTCCATTCCGTTGGCAGACTGCACACCCATACTGCCGCGTGCACTACGCCCATCATTACTCGTACATTACCAAGGAAATTGCCGCTGCATGTCAACACTGTGCGTGCTGCGGACAACATGGGCCTGGAGATTGCACAAACGTTACATGCATTAGTTGCTCTAGGTATTCCTTCATTACGTTCCTGGGCCCATATGTCGGGGCTCAGCATCCTTGTATGTGCCACCCTTGAGCTATAAAAGGGAAGGCACACGACGTTATAAGGCAAGTCACATAGACTCACTTAGGACCCTCGGGAAGTTCTCCAGCTCTTGAGTATCAGCAATACTATACACAGTGGAGTAGGGTTGTACGCTCCGGCGGCCTGAACCACTCTAAACTCTTGTGTTGCTCTCGTGCTTCACCAACCATCTAGCAGACAGGCAAAACGCTTAGGCCCCCTCCTCATCTTAGGATTTAGGGCGGGTGCGTTCCGCAACCCGGCTGGAGATTTCCTCTCCGACATTTGGCGCGCCAGGTAGGGGGCTTGGCTTTAGGTTTTTGCCTGTTTTTTCTGCTCGACACCATGGTCCAGATCGTCGAGCACCACGGCGCGGCTTCTGAAGACTTTCTCATGGAGGAAGAGGCTGCGTCGTCCATGCCACTGGGCTCTAGCCACCCAGCGCCAGGTGCTACTACTGTGCACGCTGCGCAGCAGCACACTCCCGCTCAGTCGTCCCGGGCTCCCTCAAGGGCTGCTCCCGGTGCACTGTCTACAGCCAGGGAGTTGTTGCGCCACCCTCCAAGCTCCACGACCTCGCTGGGGGCCATGAAGCAGTGGCGCGACGACGTTGATCGTCTCCTGGGCATGGCGCAATATAGCTCGACCAGGCCCAGGCCTCGGTCGTTCCAGCGTCAACACGAGGCATCGGCGTTGGTGCGCTCACCCTCGGTGAAGGCCGCACCGACTGAGGATCTGCGGGCAGAACTCAACCGCAGGCGTGCGGGAGAGGATGCTCCGGCCTCTCTAGAGAGGCCTGATGACCTACAGGCAGAACTCAACCGCAGGCGTGCGGGTGAGGATGTCCGAGTCTCTCTGGAGAGGGCACGTGAGCGCCGGCAGAACATCGAGGGTCGCAACCTCGACCAAGACTTCACTGCGGTCGCACCTTAGACTCCAAGGGGCGCCCGAATTCAGGCGGGTGTCCCAATGGCCGGTGTGGGCTGCGCCGCACTAGCGGATCATCTCCGCGCGGCAACCTGGCCATCCAAGTTCTGGCCACACCTACTGGAAAAGTATGATGGTACGTCAAACCCGTCGGAATTCCTGCAGGTATACGTCACCGCCATTACGGCAGCAGGTGGAGACACTGCTGTAATGGCAACATACTTCCATGTAGCCTTGTCTGTGCCGGCCTGGACCTGTCTCATGAACCTCGCCCCAGGATCGATCTACTCCTGGGAAGAGCTCTGTGTGCGGTTCACAGTGAACTTCACTAGCGCTTACCAACAGCATGGCGTGGAGGCTCACCTCCATGCAGTGAGGCAGGAACCCGGGGAAACTCTACGGCTTTCATCTCCCGCTTCACTAAGGTACGGGGCACTATACCTCGTATCTCCGATGCTTCCATCATCACTGCTTTCCACCAGGGGGTACGTGATGAGAAGATGTTGGAGAAGTTGGCCACGCATGACGTGGAAACTATCACCACACTCTTCGCTCTAGCCGACAAGTGTGCCAGAGCCACCGAGGGCCACGCATGGCACTCGGCACCGCAAACAGGGGTTGCCCAGACGGGTGGGTCTGGTGCCGTCACCTAGCACGGCAAGAAGAAAAAGAAGAAGAACCGCAGCCACGAGAGGCCGTAGACTGATGCTCCAGTCATCGCGGCTGTGGCTGGGGGCCGGAGCGAGCGCAATAAGCGCCCATGGCCACAGGGGAAACAGCGGCTCATGCCCTATGCACCCCAATAGTCGCCATAGCACCACGAAGTGCCGCGAGATCATCAAGCTCGCGAAGCACGTCAGCGAGCGACGCGAGCAGACCTCCAAGGATGGCTCCCCAGCTCATCGCCGGCCTGACAAGGAGAGGGTCGACGACGGTGACGTGGTCGCCAGAGAACGGACCTCGGGTATCAGTCACCTGAGGGGGTCCTGAAGGACATCTTCACAGGGACTCCGACTCCGGTGGCGAGAGCGACCGCCGCAAGAAGCTGTACGTCATGTACGGCGGGAGCTGGGAGCTCACCTCCTGCAGGAACGTCAAGTCCCTACGCCGTGAGGTCCTATCGGCGACCCTAGAGGTCCCGAAGGCTGCTCCACACCAACGGTGAAGCACCCCCATCTCCTTCAGGGCATCTGACTGCCCCGACAACATGGCAGAGAGGCCGATATACTACCTCTCATCACCACCCCTGTCATCGCCAACATGCGGCTGCACCATGTGCTGATCGACGGCGGGGCAGGCCTCAACGTCATCAGCCATGCTGCGTTCAAGCAGCTGCAGATCCCGGGTCCTGTTTGGGACCCTCTCGTCCATTCTCCAGAGTGGGCGCTCAACCAGTGTATCCCCTTGGGAGCATCATGCTCCCGGTTACATTCACGACAGAGGAAAACTTCCGCACCGAGAACGTCCAGTTCGACGCCGTGGAGGTTAACCTCCCCTTCAACGCCATCATTGGCAGACCGGCCATGTACCGGTTCATGGCCATTGCCCATTATGGATATTTGGTCCTCAAGATGCCGTCCCCGGCTGGGTCCTTACCGTGTGGGGGGGCCGTGCCGCTGCGGTAACGGCTGTCGAGAAGCTGCACGCCTTGGTGGTGGAAGCTACTCGCCTAGACAACGGGGGGAAGGACCCCTCGACCTCCGGTACCAAGGCGCCTGCCAAGGTGCAGCCGTCCGAGGCAGACGGCAGGCCCGTGAAGAACATTCAGGTCAGCGCGGACTCCTCCCAGACCACCCGCATCACGGGCAATCTGGGGGACAAATAGGAACTCACGCTCGTCACCTTCCTCTAGGCAAATGTCGACGTTTTCGCATGGGAACCGTCACAGATGCCTGGGATCCCCAGGGAGGTGATTGAGCACCATCTGAAGATCCACCCTGATGCCAAGCCGGTGAGTGAGAAGCCTCGAAGATAGTCTGTTGAGCGGCATGACTTCATTCGCCAAGAGGTCCGGAAGCTGCTTGACGCTGGCTTCATCGAAGAGGTTCATCACCTAGTGTGGCTAGCTAACCCAGTCATCGTTCCAAAGGCGAACGGGAAGCTTCGGATGTGCATCGACTACACTAGCCTGAACAAGGCTTGTCCCAAGGACCCATATCCACTTCCACGCATAGATCAAATCGTGGACTCTACCTCCAGGTGCGACCTCTTGTCCTTTATAGATGCCTACTCAGGTTTCCATTAGATCCAGATGGCTAGGGAGGATAGGAAGCATACTGCTTTTGTAACAGTGGATGGGCTCTACTGCTATGTTGTAATGCCCTACGGTGAAGAACGCCTTGCCAACATTTGTACGGGCGATGAGTAAGACCTTCGGGGACCTAATTAAGGACAAGGTAGAGATATATGTCGATGAAAGCGTGGTCAAGACTAGAAGGGGGTTGGCCCTAGTGGAAGACTTAACCCTGGTCTTTGTCAAGCTGCGGGCGACGCGCACGAAGCTGAACCCGGACAAGTGCGTCTTTGGTGTCTCCGCTGGGAAGTTGCTGGGATTCCTGGTCTCACACCGGGGCATTGAAGCAAACCCAGAGAAGATCAGGGCGATTGAGGCGATGAAACCTTCGGCCTGTATCAAGGACGTCCAGAAGCTTATGGGGTCATTAGCCGCCCTTAGCCGCTTCATTTGAAGGCTGGCTGAGAGGGCACTACCCTTCTTCAAGCTCCTGCGGAAGTCCGATCCATTCTCTTGGACCAAAGAGGCGGAACAAGCCTTTCAGGAGTTGAAGCAGCACCTGGTGTCCCTACCATGCAGTACTGGTAGCTCCAGACCTTGGGGAGCCGTTGTATTTATACATCGCGGCAGCCGCAGAAGTGGTGAGCATGGTGCTGGTTGTGGAAAGGAGCACAAGAAGGCCAAGAGCCCGAGGGCTCGGGACCAGCTACAGGGGTCCGGACCATTCAGAGGCCAGTCTACTATGTCAACGAGGTCCTCCATGAGGCAAAGACTAGGTACCTTGAGACGCACAAGCTCCTCTATGCTCTACTTGTTGCGTCCAGGAAGCTGCGCCACTATTTCCAGGCACACAGGGTTGTGGTGGTGACCTTCTTTCCATTAAGGACCATCCTCCACAACTCTAACACCACAGGCAACATTGCCAAGTGGGCCACGGAGCTCGCCGGGTTCCAGCTGGACTTCCAGCCTTGCCATGCCGTCAAGAGCCAGGTCCTGGCTGACTTCATCGTGGAGTGGACGCCTCCCCCGAGCGCCCCTGGGGGTCTGAATCCCGATTCGGACCCCACACCTGTGGAGCCCAGGGGTCCGATCTTCACCGAGCCCCACTAGACGCTTTTCTTCGACGGATCCGCCTGCTAGCAAGTTGGCAGGGCTAGAGTGGTCCTCATCGACCCAAGCGGAGATCAAGTGAAGTACATGGTGCACCTTGAGTTCAAGGCCACCAACATTATGACAGAGTACGAAGCACTGATCTTCGGCTTGTCGGCCGCCCTATCTTTAGGGATCCGCTAGCTCCTCGTGAAGGGGGACTCCCAGCTGATCATCAAGCAAGTCCACGGGAATGTAGCTACAACGAGCCCAGGCTCGCAGCTTACCTCCTCCATGTAAGGAAGCTGGAGAAGGACTTCATGGCCCTGGAACTGCAACATGTTCCTTAGGCAGACAACTCGGCAGCAGATAAACTCTCCACGAGGGCATCAACTTGGGCATCCATGCCCGGGGCGTCTTCGAAAGGTGGCTGCTGAGACCCACCGCCCAGCCTGCCGAACTGGGCAAAGGGGGTGAGACTAGCACCTCGAAGCTAGCGGTCCTAGTGGCGTTACATCTGCAGAACCCACCAAGGTTGTGTGTGCAACAGGGGGTCCTGCCTACCCCTTAGTGCCACAGCCAATATCTCAGAGTGGTCCCGATGCATGGATCTTCGAGATCCAGGACTACCTGAAGGAAAACATCCTTCCTGAAGATCATGTATCCGTAGAACGCATAGTGCGGTTGGCTAAGCGATACGCGGTGGTGGAAGGGGATCTCTACCGCCGTGGCGCCAACGACATTCTTATGCGGTGCATTACCCAGGAGGAGAGCCGTGAGTTGCTCATGGAGATCCATGGAGGTGAGTGCGGAAGTCATTCCTCATCCCGCACACTGGTCAGTAAGGCCTTCCAACATGGCTTTTACTGGCCAACCGCCCTCCAGGATGCAGCTGAGATGGTAAAGTCCTGCAAGGCGTGTCAATTCCATGCATAGCAGATACACACAACAGCTTAGGCTGTGCAGATGATTCCACCCTCCTGGCCATTCGCCGTATGGGGGGTGGATATCCTGGGACCATTTCCCAGGGTCGTCGGTGGGTACCAGTAGCTCTTCGTCGCCATCGACAAGTTCACCAAGTGGCTAGAGGCCACCCCTATGGTCAACATCACCCAGGGTGCTGCTGTTGCTTTCCTCAAGTTGATTGTCTATAGATTTGGGGTCCCAAGCCGTATCGTTATGGACAACGGGACCCAGTTTACAAGTCAGCTTTTCCAGGAGTATTGCAAGGGCATCGACACCCAGCTCTGCTTCGCGTCTGTGGCTCATACCAGGAGCAACGGTCAAGTGGAGAGGGCAAACGCAGAGATCCTCAGGGGACTCAAGACACGCACCTACGACTGCTTGAAAAAGCATGGTGCAAATTGGGTCAATGAGCTTCTGTCCGTGCTTTGGGGGAACCGGATCACACCCAGCCGAGCTACCGGGAAGACCCCATTCTTCCTGGTCTACGGGCCGAAGCCTGCCTTCCCCCGGAAATCATTATGGGCTCCCCACGGGTCCAAGCTTTTGATGAGTTTATGCAGGAATAGCTACGGCGTGAGGACGTGGACTTCATCGACGAGCGTAGATGGCGAGCGGCGATCCGAAATGCATGGTACAACCAGGTGCTCAGGCGCTATCACCAACGGTTCGTGCATAGTAGGGAGCTCAGGGTCGGGGACCGGGTCCTAAGGCGAGTACTGAACGAGAAGGGCTCCACAAACTCTCCCTCAGCTGGGAAGGATGCTTCAAGGTGACGAAAATATACCGACCCGGGTGTGTCCGCCTTGCTACAACTGAAGGAGAGCCTCTTCCCAATCCCTGGAACATAGAGCATCTCCATAAGTTTTACCCATAAAAACAAACCTGGGGACCCAGTTTACTTCCTTTGTAACTAGGTAACGCATATATGTATGTCAACCCGGCGAGGTCCGCCCTCATAAACCTGGTCTGTTGGCCTACACTCATGAATATCAAGTTATAAAGAGAAGATTCACCCCCAGACTTGTTTTTGTGATGTTTTTAGTATGCTTCAATTTATGAGCACTATTTTTTATCTAACCCACCCAAACAGTTCCCACCATTGCTGGTATAATGACATCCGAATTGAGAAGCCAGGCTTGCAGTTTGGGACCCCTCGGCAGGGGGTCCGGCAGCCTAGGGGCCAGTTCTAGAAACAGGTACTTGTCTCCTAGGGTGGTCTGGAGCCGTGTAGCTGCTTAGCTTGGTTCCGTACCCTAAGCCTGCACGCTCCACCACTCTATGATGGGTATCCTAGTATTTGGAACTATAGTCATGTGGGTCCGCCAACCTGGGGTCCGGTTCTAAAGAATGGACACTTGTCTCCTGGGGTGGTCCGGAGCTGTGTAGCCGCTTAGCCTAGACCTGTACCCTAAGCCTACACGCTCCACCACTCTGCGATGGGTGTCCTAGTATTTGGAGCTGCGATCCAGGGGGTCCGGACACACGGATTGGCTTCCCAGTCTAAGTCCTGCAGGTCCTGTCGCATGAATCAAAGGGTAGAAGATACCAGCTGGCAGGTCCTATGGGTGCGCTACTAAAACTTCCTAGCTGAAGCTGTGTGCAGGTCTAGGTCCTAGTCGAGACTACCTCCTAGGGGCCGGATCACCAACTCTTTCTTAGGTATACTGGCATCCAGCCTCGACACATTGAGCCTACATCCCAAGGGGCAAAGTACTAGGGTGGAGTTGGTAACGTCACACACAGCAAGGACAAATAGCATACAGATAAGTGTTAATGCTGCTTGATAAATAATACTCAAAAGTATCTTACAAAGCCAAAAACTATTACAAGCCGCTACCCAGCGGAACCGTTGCCCTGTTTCTGCAGATCTAGCTACTCATCATCGGTAGGATCCCGCTGGAAGCGCTCGGCCACCACCTCCACGGCGTCTTGTACGCCCTCCTGGCGGCGTCTTCGGTATCAGCCACCGGACCAGCGATCACCGGCTCCAAGGAGATGGTCGGGTCATGGCTCCGGAAGCAAGTCAGGATGTACTCGATCACCGCCCGGCAGAGCCTGCCGCCCTTGGCCTCCAGCCGGGCGCCAAGGATCTGGTCTAGGCGTCGGAGGCAGTCGACGGCGGAATCAAGCACCGGAGCGCGTCGGAGATGGACATCGGCAGCTCCGACACCGGGATGGGGCCCACCCCTAGCGGCACCAGTGCCGTGCTCGCCTCGTCGGCCCACGCGCAATGCGCTGGACCCTAGCGCGCTGCTCCACCCGGAGATCTTCAAGTGTTTTCTTCATCACCTCCACCACCTCAGGGCCCGGTGCTGCCTGCGCCGCCTGCGCCTCCTGGAACCGGCGGACCTGCTCCTCCAGTGTCCGCTCCTTCTCCTCTGCCTCGAGCTCATGCTCGGCCAGCGACTTCTCCCACCTTTCAAGCATTTCCTCTTTCAAGGCGGGATCCTTCCCCCGCCTAGCGAGGTCCGCCTCCCGCCTAGCGAGGTCCGCCTCCTGCCTATCTAAGGACTCTCCTTTCGCTTTAAGCTTCTCCTCGGCAGGGCGGCGTCGCGGGCCTTGCCATCGAGCTCTCGCTCCAGCTTCTCCAGGCTCTCCACAGCCGCGGTCTGCTGGACCCGCTGCTCCTCCAGGATTTCGTTGAAGGCACTCAGCTTGGCCTGGAGCTCTGTGACGACCTCCTCCCTCTAGTTCAAGGCCTCCTCCTTCTTGGCCAGCCTCTTCTCCTTCCGGCTCGCCTCCAGCTCCCTGGCGTACACCTTCTGGAGGTCCTTCTTGTAGTCTTTGCGGTCCCACGCCAGTTCAGACCGCTCAAAGGCGAACTGCTGGGACGTCGCCTTGGTGCGCTCCTCCAGCTGGGTACGCCAATTGCTGAGGCGCTGGTGCTCGGATTCTAGCACCTCCCATTCCCGCCAGATCGCCGCCTCGGTCTATTTAAGAGCCTGATGGGCGCGAGACAGCACCCGAGGG
>JAOPSE010000086.1:10237396-10297682 GCA_029449295.1 Zea luxurians
CAATGGTCGGATCCAACGGTCGACTGCTATAGACCCCAACGGTCGATGGCGTGGCTAGGGCACCGGACAGTAAACAGTGCATGTCTGGTGCGCCTATCGACAGAAACAACAGCTTTCTGTCCAACGGCTATAATTCAGGGGGAAGGCTATAATACCCCCAACCGGCCATTTGAAGGTGTGGGAGCCCAAGCAACATACCAAGGCATATTGTAGACATTTCCATGTGCTCAAACACCCAAGTGCTTAATAGAATCACTCGGTGATTAGTGTAGGTGCTTTGCGAAGTGCTTAGGTTAGTTATACCGCATTAGCGCTGCTCTAGGTGAATTCTAGTTAGTTAAGTGAGTTTAGAAAAACCACACAACCCTCGGCTCTTGCGCGAGCCGTTGTAATTGTACCGAGTGGGACAGGAGTCTTGCGAGACCGTGGCAACCGCGTTTGTGTCACGACCGCCATCATGTACCATATGGAATGAGGCCCGCAGCGTTTCGGCCGGAAGCTCGATACTGGAGACGGCGGGGACGTCCGAGAGGAGCCGGAAGCGGAGCACCACTTGGTGTGGAGAAGGCTCGTGGCTCTCTATGAAGTTACTTGACCGTGGTGCTTGGCCCTCGCATGGGCATCCCTTTGCGTAGGGGCACCAATGAGGATTAGACGGGACCTTGCGTGGTTCCGGATACCTCAGTAAAATAACGACATCATCCACGAGAGTTTGCATCTCTACCTTGCTCTTTACCTCTTGCATTTACATTAAGTATTAAGTTTCAATCTTGCCTTTTTGGTTAGATTATTTAGATTGAAACTTAGCCTTTGCGATAGAGATAGCAACATTTAGACAAAACCTAGTTTGCACATTCTAGATTATTTATTTGTATAGGTTTTGATCTAGTGATTTATTTGTGGCCTACTTTATAGATAGTTTTTAAGAAGTCCTAATTCACCCCCCTCTTAGGCACCACTGTTTCCTTCAATTGGTATCAAAGCCTGGTTTGGCTCATTTGAAACGTTTTAGCTTCACCGCTAATCGAGCCGACACTTTTTAGGGGAAGGGGATGGATACCCATAAGCCACTACACTTCGACGGTACTAGCTTCCCATATTATAGTGCTAGAATGGCTTGTTACCTAGAGGTTGTTGATCTAGGTGTTTGGAGAGTCACTCGTGATGGGATGAAACCACAAGTGAAGAAAAGGAAGTTCCTTTGAATGCTAGAGCCAAAAATTGCTTGTATGAATCTCTTAGCATGGAAATTTTCAATCAAGTTTTTACATTCAAAACTGCTAATGAGATTTGGCTAAAATTGCATAAGCTCCATGACGACACGCCCATTGTCCATGAGCAAAACATTGCCTAGTTTTAAATGAGTATGATTCTTTTGCCATGAAAGAAAATGAGCTTGTAAGAGACATGTATTCTCATTTAAATCTAATCATCAATGATCTCAATTCTATTAGCATTAATAAGCTAGGTGATGCGGGCATTGTGAGGAATATTATCTCCCTACTACCATAACAAAAATATGGGAGCATCATCACTATTCTTCACAACATGGAGGACTTGAGTCAAATGACCCGACCATTGTGATTGGAAAAATTGTGGCATTTGAGATATCATGAAAAATGGGTCGACAAGAAGAGCCAATTTCTTTAAGACCATATGCTTTTGCATGTGATGAAAAGAACAAGGGAAAGAAGAAGGCTCCCACTCCAAGCTCCTCAAGTGAAGATGAGGAAGAATAAGAAAGTGATGATGATGAAGATAGTCAACCATCAACATCATCCTTCAAAAACAAAGAAATAATCCGACACGTCGGAAAGGTAATAGGGATGATCCACAAAAATTAATCTAATGGTGTGCCTCTACAGGTCGAGGATCTTCTCTTTAACATTGACAGGAAAAAACAAAGAAAGAGAGGATGCTTCGCATGCGGAAAAAGGGCCACTTCAGAGACAACTGTCCAAATATGATCGAACCCACAAAGACGAGAAGCAAAGGGAAGACACTTACAAGTGTCAAGACTTGGGATGACTCTTCAAGCGAAGAAAACCTCCAAGAACACATGACCACCGATTCTCATCACTATCATCACGCAAGTACCTTATGGCAAGAGGTAAAATAAGTATTCCATCCTCTAGTGATGATAGCAATAATGATGTTGGTGACAGTGAGGGAAAGCCCTCCTTAGATGAGCTTGCGGAAGCTGTTAAATTTTCTGAGGATGTATGCACTAAACAAAAGGCTCAACTTAAAACCTTTAAAAATAGGTTGATTAGCTCTCAAAATGATTATAAATGTTTACTAAAAAAATTTGAAACATTTGCAATTTAAATTATGAGCTAACAACTAAAATTGAGCAATTAGAGTCTAATGCCCCATCCTCAGCTACCGATGATGGCCTTATGAAAAAGAATGAAAAACTTAAGGCTAAGTTAGCTAGATCTCAAGAAGTAATTGAAAACTTGCTAAAGAATATGGAAATTCTTAGCATACACAATAATGAGCTAACTACTAAGCTAGAAAACATTGGTAGCACATTAGGAGTATCTTTAGTTGAAATACTTGAAATTATTAAGAAAGATGCTTCTACTTCTTGCTTTGATTTAATTGATGATTCTAACCCCTGCAACCAAGTTTTTGTTGAGAAGGTTGTTATAGAAACATGTTCGAATGAGGTTGTAAAGGAGAATGAGCAATTAAGGCAAGAAGTGGCTTGCCTTGGCAAGGCTTTGTATGATATGAAATGCAAAGCCAAACAAATCCAACCTCCTCAGGATAACACCACTGCGGGAGTGAACAAGCCTGTGGAGGGAGAAACTACGATTTGTAGGCTATGCCACAAGGAAGGCCACAAGTCTTACCAATGCGAGGCAAAGATCGAGGATAAGCAAAAAAAAAGCTCAAGAAAAAGCTAACAAGCAAAATCTCCAACACCTACATCTACAAGGTGGACAAAAAGGCTGCTACACCATATTTGATCAAGAAGAAAAAGAATGGAAAGGTGATAGCAATCAAGACCAACAAGCAAGCCAACAAAGGAAAAGGGGCCAAACGCATCTAGGTGCCAAAGGAAATTATTTCAAGCATGAAAAGCACTAAGAAGGTTTGGATCCTAAGAGGGAAGTGAGAAGTCCAAAGGACTTCGGGGAATTTGGAGACTTGGCAAAGTTGGGATGTATATCATGTGGGTTGCATCATGTTGGATCAAGTGTATTGCCAAGTGGGTTAGTGAATATCGTGGACCCAAATTCCCCCCATGACTAAGGTAACCATATTTATTGCATTTCTTTGTTTTTAGATATGTGTATCCATCTTATTATTTCTAGTTTTTACCTTACATGCCTAGTTTTACATGATGTATTCTCCTTTGATTGAATTGCATGCATACAAGGTCAAATCATATGGTAGGAATGCTCATTTTCAGTTCATATTCATGACCAAACCTACATGGTTTAAAAGTTTAGTTAAGCACGACACATAACTTATTTAACATTCCTAAGTAAATGACACTAATGCTTCAATGTTTATATCCTACTAGTGGTATTCTCCAAATAGTGTCATTTTGATTTATATGTGCCAATGCTCGAATTATAGAGAATTTGCCCCTCTTGATATCAAATCAAAGTGCAAGTATCCTACAAGTATTCAAAACTTGTATGCACACTTTCAGGGGGAGGTTACTCTATAATCTAAGTTTGAGACTAATACTTGTTTTCAAGCCTATTTTATGTAGTAGTCCCTTTGAAGGAAAATGGAGTCCCCGGAGAAAGACAATAAGCTTCCACTGCAAATCTACAAGTATTCATGTTTTCACAAGTGGTTTCATTCCACAATTGCTATTATTTACATGTCTTCTCTAGAATTTGATTATACTATTACAAATATTATGCTTCATGTGTTGCTATAAATGCATATGTTGTCAAAATATATCTTTTACCTATGCATAGGGGGAGTTAGTCTAATCAACCATATCTTGCACCTCTCTTACTCACGTGCTTTTCCTAAGTAGAGGATCTCAGTCAAGGGGAGTATTTCTTCGTCTGTGACAAAGGGGAGAATACTCGTTTAGGGGGAGTAATCTTTTTAGAGGGCAAGACTTTTATTTTATTCCTATATGCTTTTAATGTCTTCCTTTTCGGTGGTTGATGCCAAAGGGGAGAAGTTTTAGGAACAAAGCATGAAAAATATATCAAACACCAAACACCACCCAATTTAAATTTTTAAATTTTTGATCTTTCAAGTGGTTTTGGTCTTTCAAGTATTTTTGGTCTAAAATAGTAAGTAAGTGAATTATGGAGTTAGGGGGAGGCTTAAGTCCACAATCTCACTTTAAGGGAACACTCATGCATCCTAGCAAGTAGATTGCATATTATCATCAAAATGTTTGTTATATTTGCTTGCTTTGGTTGTGTTGTCATCAATCACCAAAAAGGGAGAGATTGTAAGGAAAATGGACCCCGGGCCATTTGGCTAAGTGATTTTGGTGTTTGATGATCAATATAACCTGTGGACTAATGTGTTTGCTAGTGTTTGTGTTTATAGTTCACATGATGCAAAGAGGATTGGACTAAGACATTGAGGATGCAACACCTCAAAATAAGACATAAAAGAAGCATAGAAATCCAAGGCTCAAGAACAAAAGAAGCCCAAGGAAAACAACAAAGAAATCTATGAAGTGGGCAATCCCCAGCGCACTGGTGGCGCACCGAAAAATGAACAGTACATGTCTGGTGTGCATCGGACTATCTAGGGTTTGAGAGTCTTAGGGTTTTAGGGTTTAGGGTTTCTCCATGTGCAAGTGATGCTGCGCAGAGAGGCCTGCAACTAGAAGCTCTTAGGCTGTAGCACCGGACTATCCAATGTGCACTGAATAGTCTGGCAACGGTTGGATCCAACGGTCGACTGCTACAGACTCCAACGGTCCGCTGATGTGGCCAAGGCACCAGACATTGAACAGTGCATGTCTGGTGTGCACCGGACTGTCCGGTGTGCCCATCGACAGAAACAACAGCTTTATGTCCAACGACTATAATTGAGGTGGAAGGCTATAAATACCCCGCAACCGGTCATTTGAAGGTGTGGGAGCCCAAGCAACATACCAAGGCATATTGTAGGCATTTCCATGTGCTCAAACACCCAAGTGCTTAATAGAATCACTCGGTGATTAGTGTAGGTGCTTTGCGAAGTGCTTTGGTTAGTTATACCGCATTAGCGCTTGCTCTAGGTGAATCCTAGTTAGTTGAGTGAGTTTAGAAAAACCACACAACCCCTCGGCTCTTGCGTGAGCCATTGTAATTGTATCGGGTGGAGCGAGAGTCTTGCGAGACCATGACAACTACGTTTGTGTCACGACCGCCACTGTGTACCGGAGGAAACCAGGCCCACGGCGTTTCGGCCTGAAGCTCGATAGTGGAAACGTCAAGGAGCGTCCAAGAGGAGTCAGAAGCAGAGCACCATTTGCTCGTGGAGAAGCCCCGCGGCTCTCTACGGAAGTACTAGACCGTGGTGCTTGGCCCTCGCGTGGGCTTCCCTTTGCGTAGGAGCACCAATGAGGATTAGTCGGGACCTTGCTCGGTTTTGGATATCTCGATAAAAATACTGGTGTCATCCATGAGAGTTGCATCTCTACCATGCTCTTTACCTTCCGCATTTACATTAAGTATTTAAGTTTCAATCTTGCCTTTTTGGTTAAATTATTTAGATGAAACTTAGCCTTTGCGGTAGAGATAACAACAATTAGACAAAACCTAATTTGCACATTCTAGATTATTTATTTGCATAGGTTTTGCTCTAGGATTTTATTTGTGGCCTAGTTTGGAGATAGTTTTTAAGAAGTCCAAATTCAACCCCCTCTTAGGCATCACTGTTTCCTTCAATTGGTATCAAGCCTGGTTTGGCTCATTTGAAATGTTTTAGCTTCACTGCTAATCGAGCCCACACTTTTTAGAGGAAGGGGATGGATACTCATAGGCCACCACACTTCAACGTCACTAACTACCCATATTATAGTGCTAGAATGGCTTGTTACCTAGAGGCCATTGATCTAGTGTTTGGAGAATCATTCGTGATGGGATGAAACCACCTAAAAATCCCGAGAAGCTCACCACGAGTGAAGAAAAGGAAATTCATTTGAATGCTAGAGCCAAAATTTGCTTTTATGAATCTCTTAGCATGGAAATTTTCAATCAAGTTTTTACATTTAAAAACTACTAATGAGATTTGGTAAAAATTGCATGAGCTCCAGGACGGCACATCCAGTGTCCGTGAGCAAAAACATTGCCTAGTTTTAAATGAGTACAATTTTTTGCCATGAAAGAAAATGAGCTTGTTAGAGACATGTATTCTCGTTTAAATCCAATCATCAATGAGCTCAATTCTATTGGCATTAATAAGCTAGATGATGCGGACATTGTGAGAAAGATTATCTCCCTACTACCACAACAAAAATATGGGAGCATCATAACTTTATTCACAACATATAGGACTTGAGTCAAATGACCTCGACCATTGTGATTGGAAAAATTGTGGCATTTGATATGTCATAAAAATGGGTCGACAAGAAGAGCCAAATTCTTCAAGACCATATGCTTTTGCATGTGATGAAAGAACAAGGGAAAGAAGGCTCCCACTCTAAGCTACTCAAGTGAAGAAGAGGAAGATGAAAGTGATGATGATGAAGAGAATCAACCATCAACATCATCTTCTAAGGATAAAGAAACAATCCGACGCGTCAGAAAGGTAATGGGGATGATCCGCAAAATTAATTACATTGACAGGAAAAAACAAAGAAAGAGAGGATGCTTCGCATGTGGGGAAAAGGGCCACTTTACGGACAACTGTCCAAATATGGCTGAACCCACAAAGAGGAGGAGCAAAGGCAAGGCACTTACAAGTGTCAAGACTTGGGATGATTCTTCAAGCGAAGAGGGACCTCCAAGGACACATAGCCACCGATCCTCATCATGCTCATCAAGGTCATCACGCAAGTGCCTTATGACAAGAGGTAAAATGAGTATTCCATCCTCTAGTGATGATAGCAGTAATGATGATGTGAAGGTGAGGGAAAGCTCGATAATGGAGACGCCGAGGAGCGTCTGAGAGGAGCTAGAAGTGGAGCACCACTTGCGCGTGGAGAAGGCCCGCAGCTCTCTACGGAATTACTCGACTGTGGTGCTTGGCCCTCGCATGGGCTTCCCTTTGCGTAGGGGCACCAACGAGGATTAGTCGGGACCTTGCGTGGTTCTGGATACCTCGGTAAAAATAACGGCATCATCCACGAGAGTTTGCATCTCTATCTTGCTCTTTACCTTCCACATTTACATTAAGTATTTAAGTTTCAATCTTGCCATTTTGGTTAGATTATTTAGATTGAAACTTAGCCTTTGCGGTAGAGATAAAACACTTAGACAAAACATAGTTTGCACATGCTAGATTATTTATTTGCATAGGTTTTGCTCTAAGCATTATTTGTGGCCTAGTTTAGAGATAGTTTTTAAGAAGTCCTAATTCGCCCCCTTCTTAGGCATCACTATTTCCTTCACCAACGTCAGAGCCATGGTAGCACTCGTGGTTGCACTGTTATCCTGGGTGGTCACTCCGTGTTCCATTTAACATAATATGGTCTTGTTTAATCATCGGATCAACAACAAGAATATAACTTAACCTTTGGAACATTAATATCATTAAAAGGAGTGCCAACATAATGTTAAAGTTGAGCAATAGCGATATTACTAAACATAGCATTAAACCCAGGTTAATCAAGGAATATGGATGGTATTCCTAGGTAATCCTATTTAGGAAAAACCAATCAAATTTTGCACATATCTAAAAGGTAAACTTTATTAAATGTATTGTACGGGATCACACGGAAAATGCAGAGGGATAAATCCGCTTGTCTGGCTTATAGAAAACCTGATGTTCTTCCACGGAATAGATCTTGATTCACAACTACTAAATCAATCACTAGATATCGCACAAACAAAAAAGAATAAACAAACACCACTCTATAACATACAACATTCACCATATACAAATCTAAAAGAAAATCATAAGAAAAAGTGCATTTGTTTTTAAAAACATCACAAGAAATTTTATAACAAGAAGGCGTTCTTTTGAAAAAGGTTTGGTTCAGATTCTATAAAACAAGGCCTAAGCTTGAAAATAAATATACAAATATTATATTTACCATTTAATCTTTTGTAAAAGTCATATTATGTCTAATATTAAGGCTTCATAAGATTATAAGCACATTATAACATTATTTAACCTTTTTAACCTTTTAGAAAAGATATATGTTATATATCTATGGTTAGTGAGTTACAAAACACATTATTAAACATTAATTTATCAAGCATTATGAAACATATAATAAAACATTTATTGATGAAAAGTTATTATAGCAGCTTAGATAGATTTTATATGGAAAGACAACTAAACAATAATTTCTATTTTCATTAACAAAATACATGGTCTAATAGATTTTTATGCGAGAGATAATGAAACAATTAATTATCTTCACTTCCGTTAAGAGAACACATAGCCTATATTATTACTAAGAAAGCTATATTCAAGGTCAATATATAAGCTAACATTTTAATTATAAAAAGAAGATGAACACTAATTGTTTTGGGCCTTCTTCTTCCAAAGGTCCTCAAAAATATGACTAACAATGTACTTTCAGTATAATGGTGATTATCACAGGGAGCTTTGATTCATGAAGGGAGAGTTATCCTTCACCGAAAGACTTCAAGTCAAAGGCATAGCCCGAAAGTGAAGACAATGAACGACCGAAGCTATAACCAAAGCGAAACAACTTCAGCTTAAGGCAATGCCGAAGATCAAATGTGAAGTCGAGTCGAAGAGGAAAAGACTAGCTAGTCCCTTATGATTTATGTTACCGTAATGAGTAAATGTTAAGGTTATAAATGTACTTTTACCCGGGCTGCGTCCCGTGCCTATAAATAGGTGAACAGTATCACCGTACTGTTCATGCTGAATTGTAATCGCTCTCGCATCAACACCTTCAAACAAGCCGAAGTTATCAATGTAATATAAATTCTGTTAATGCTTACGCGTGTATTATGAAATATATATGTGTAGAGCCAATATATTACATTCATTATATTTATGTATTCTTATTGTCATGAATCATGAAGGCATGTTCTTCATGACTGTCATCTGAAGATTATTATGTCCGAGAGGAGATAATACTTCAGAAGACGAAGGTCCTTGACCTTTAACAATTGTGTTGCCTTGTTCTTGATTCACAACATTTGAGAACACGTGACCAACACTAATTTCTTTATTTTATCCTTTAGGAAAAACTAAGTGATATATATAAATAATATGAACTTAATTGATGGACAAATTAATAATGCCTAAAAACTAATTAAGTCATTTTAAATTAGGAACAAATGATCTATTTCATTAATAAGAAACTATGTTCGACAATATAAACTATTATTTTCTTTATTATGAAAGTATGAGCACCTAATTAAGTCTTTTCAACATTATTAGAAAACTATAATCTTTCTTAGTGTGAATATACAATATTTATGCATAAAAACATAAGACTTTTGATTCAAATCTAAATCACATTTTATGCAAAGATAATCATGTATTATTGATATGATGTTTTTGGTTATGAAAATGTGGTCTACCTTTTTCTTTTGTCTTCCTATATAGAAAATCTACCTATAATCGATTATTCAAATAACATACGGGAATATATAAATGGATGGGTGAAAGTTCCCTTTATCCGGGAACAAGATCTAGATATCACCTAGAGGGGGTGAACAGGCGAATAAAAAATATCACTTTAAAACTGGAGTTTCTTACTCTACTCGAAGACCGGATCGCAGAGGAATGAAAGACAGTTCGAGTAGATCACAGCGGAATTAAAGTTTCTGTCTCAAAATATCCTGCACTTCAAAGACAACTTTTACCACAAATAAGTATTGAAGTGCAAGTATAAAAAGCAATTAAGACACAGAGATAGCACACAGTACAGAGCAGAGCACATAGACATACAGATTAGTTAATATTCGCTGTCTTGTGCACCGGGCATGTTACTATTCACTGTCTTGTGCGCCAGCCAATGACACACTAAGTAATTTTTCCTCCATTCTTTCTCCATTTGACTTCAACTTTTGGGAGGATTTTCCTGAGATTTAGACAAACACATTTAAAGTATAATCCAATTGACTTAGTCCTAGAAACTTACCTTTTTCACATTCTTCTCCTAGCTTTTCTATTTCTCCTCAAACAGAGCCCAGAATGGCACTTTCTCTATAGAAAGAGTTAGAGAGCAAACTAAAGCACCAAACGTATATTAAAATGTGTATGCAACATAGTTGAACACTCAAACCTTACATACTTAACAATTTTCATTGTTTTGCCCATTTTGCCCTGTTGAGGTTGATGTTGGACTCTAAACCATCAAGTCCACTTGACTCGATCTAGATTAAATATATGAGCTCCAACACCCTGCAAAGGTCACATAGAACATATCCAAACATAGGAAGAACCCAAAAAGGTCAAAATGAACTTAGCTCTTTTGGACTGCTTCTAGGTTCTAGCTTTGACACTACTCCTTCTAGTGACCTTGTTCACTTTTGAGCTTCATCATGAGCCTTGTGACTTGCACCACATAACTATAGTATTACCTCATTGGTTATAAGTCACATTCTCAAGCCGTGATCCTCGATGCACCATATCTCTTCCCAATTCGATCAACCTTGACATTACAAGTCTTCTTCTTCACCCCTGGCTTTATGTATTTTTATTGTCATGAATCATGAAGGCATGTCCTTCATGACCTTCGTCTGAAGATTATTATATCTAAGAGATAATACTTCGGAAGATGAAGGTCCTTGACCTTTAACAATTATGTTGCCTTGTTCTTGATTCACAGCATTTGAGAACAAGTGACCAAAATTGGCGCCCACCTCCGGTGAACTCAAACGACCACCTTCGGCAAGCATTCACCTTCGTAATGCCGCCGAAGAAGGCAATAGTGCCAGGGGCCACCCTTCAACCACTGGACACTAAACAAGAAGGGCTCTCTGTAACACCATAAAAACCGTCAATTAAAATAATAAATTTAGTTATTATATTAATTAGGGTAATAAAATTTTAGTGTTTAATTGTTCATTTGCATTGTTTTCTTTGCATGCACTTGATTGATTATCGGATGATTGTTGTTTTCCTTTAAAAAGAAATCTTAGTAATTAATCAATAATTAAAAAGAAAAAAAAAATAATAATTATTAGTCTAAAAATGAGTATTTTGTTATAAACATTTTTGGTGAATTTTTATAAATTTTTGAGCTCTTTAAATAAGCGTTTCGGAATTTTTTTTTTTAAAAAAAAAACTACACCTACCGGCCCACTAGGGGCCCATGCCCCAAACCCTAAAAAAAAATTTCAGCACACGCGCGCGGCCAGGAAATCCCATTCCCAGCCGCCGCCTCCCTCACGTCTCTCCCTCACCTCACGTCTCTCTCCCTCACCTCTCTCTCTCTCTCTCTCCGTTTCTCTGCCGCTCTCTCTCCATCGCGCAGGCAGCTGGTTGCGGCCGAGCGCCCAGCCGTGTGCCTGGCACACTCCAGCCCGCGCGCGAGCTCCAGCCGGGCGCCGCAATTGCTCTCTGCCGCGCGCGCAGCCGCGCGAAGCCGAGCCGGCCGAGCAGCGCCAGCACGACCGACGCCCGACGCGTGACCCGAAGCCGAGCGCCAGGAGCCGATGTCCGCGCGTCCCTTCGTGATCCAGTTGTCCGTTGTTTCTCTGTGTTAATAGAAATTATCACTGCCACCGTTTCTGCGATTAGTGCTTCCGTTTCTCCCATTTCTCCTCCCATTACGAGCAAGAAACTGTAGCACCATTGAAGACCACGTTAAACAGACCATTCTTCTTCCCTCCCTCTCTCTATAAAAGGCAGCAGAGGTCTCCCCTTCCTGTCCACTCGAATTTACCTCCCTCTAGCACTCCTCGCTCATCGTTAGTTCGTGCTGTTCGTCGCCGGAGCGTGCCGTTCGTCGCCGGAGTTCGCCGGAGCCGCGTACTAGCTGTCCGTAGTCGAGCCCCGCTCTCCGTCGATCCGTCCCCGTCACACGCACGAACCCGAGGTTATTGGCGACCCAAATTTATTTATGTATTTTATAAAGTGCTTTCGATTCGATTCATGTGTTGTATATCCTGTTTGTTGTAATATGAACACATGTGATTCCAATTTATGTATTTGTGTGCGCTACGGAAGTTGTTAAAAATATACGATTAGCAGTGCACCGTGTTATTCCATGTAATTGACGCGTTGATTTTGGTTTATATGGCGTAGATTTAATAGTCACTTTGGCGATAAAATGCTAGATAGGAATTTTTGTAGTAAATTGGTCACAATAAATTTTAGAAACTACTTGGAGAATTATAGGTGCATTTTTGATGGATTAGAAAATGGTATAGAACTCATGTCATTTGATTAATATAGGATTTTAGATGATTTATCTCATTATTTTATTAGCATTTTGTTTTTATAAAGAAAGGAGAAATATCATTGGTAGATGGCAAAATAGGTTTTTTTTCTAGTCAAATAAACATGTTCACAGATTTAGAACTTAAAATTTTTAGAGTACTAGTTTATGTCAAATAACCTCGCTTGTGTTAGAAAATATTCAATTAGTGGTTTATGTAGATTTTTAGAATATTAATATTATTAAATTCATTCTTGCTACACTAACTAATTTGAGTTAGAAAATGTATTGATTTATTTAGTATTAATAGATAAATAAGTATGCGTTCACCGTTGCTTACATTATGATTCTGACTTATAGACAAGACTCGCACGCTCATGCGCAATATAATTATATTAGTTATTCGCTAAGAAATAGTAAATATTTTATTGACGTTGAAACAATATAGTCCAACGTAATCTAAATAGTAGAGATAAAAATTGTAGTTTAAGTTAGTTCTTTAATACTATGGTTATGTGATTTATAAATAATATTTTAACAATTGATATAAGTTCCTTTTAGAAAGAAAGACTAAAAACTAGAATGTGACCCGTGTTTACGATAGAGATAATTATTTAGTAAATAAACTAGATTCCCTAGAATTTGGGTTAAAGTTGTATCTATGATTTTAAATGAATTTATATAGTATGCATATCCATAGTCGAATTGTCATACAAGTTTTCTAGTAAGATAATGAAACAAAGTAGTTAGTCATAGCAAATAAATTGATCGTTGATATGGTTAAGATTTATAGGGTAGATACAAATCATGTTTTGCATTCCTTCTTATAAATGTGATTTGTTTAAATGTATGTTTTATTGTATGATGTATGCTTCACCTATGTAATGGTGTATGTTTATTTATTGGTGAATGTTTTCTTTGTATGTACGATGTGCGACGCTATTAGAAAACTGATTGTGTGGTAGAGGACCCAAATACGTTTGAAGACGACACGCAGGACGATTTGGTGCAAGGCAAGTGGATTCTCCTCTGCATACTCTTTTTGTACCCAGTCATTGCATTTAATAATGTTTACTTTTGATATACTGCATAATTTGATGGGTTTCGCCTAATTAAGGATTTCCTAGATTTACTACCTGTATTCCTTGTTTAACCTGGGGAAATAATTAAGCTGTGCGAGATTTACGCTACTGCTCAACCTAATAATTTCTTAATGTCACTCATTAATTGATTTTAATGTTCCAAAGATTTAATTGGCAATTATGGCATTAACCCGATGGTTAAGATAACTTTATTGCAAATTTAATTGGAACATGGAGTGACCACCCAGGATAACAGTGCAACCACGAGTGCTATTATGGCTCTGGCTTTGGTAATTAGCTCTATATGCTTAGTGCCTAGCAACCTTACCTGAAAGATGGGCAAGAGGGGGAGCGGTCGGTGCTGGCAGCCCACGTTAACATGGGGTCGTATTCTTGGCTAAGGTACTTCACCCAGGGGGCCACCACCATCGTCTTAGAAACCTTAGCGGGTTGCTTCGTATTAAGTGTATTTTGTGAAAACCTCATAATGGATCCCTAGCCATTCACCTCGGCAGTGTCTAAGGGTCCGATCAACCCGGGCTAGATGGGATACATGGCTTGTGGGTAAAGTTGTACCACCTCTGCAGAGTGTAAAACTGATATATCAGCCGTGCTCCCGGTTATGAGCGACCTGGACTCCTCACATGATAATTGAACTTAAAGATGGACATAAATTGAGATCTGATGATCTGCCAATAATTTGCTTAAGTGGTTTCACTTAAGTGTTTTTGTTATATTCATATTCCTTTGTTTAATTGGGATATTTGGGATTCACTCTTGTTAGTAAGGCAGGTGTTGATAATAAAATGTTGACCAACTAAAATGCTTACTGCTCAACCTTAGCCTCACCTTGTTATACCTGCATTAATTTTTCCCCCACTTGCTGAGCCCCGACCATAAGTGAGCTCACCCTTGCTAATATTTTGATCAGAGGGTGATGCTGGAGACTTTGATGGAGAATTTATCGACGAAGAATTCTAAGTCTAACGATGCGCCGGTCAACTTCCTGTGGAAGATTGCCCAGTTGTTTATTTCCGCTCTACTTTGATGTGATACTTGTTTAAGACACAATGACTCATATGATGTAATAAAGTTTTATACTCTCTTTACGCCTTTATTGCATTGTCTTTTGATATATTACACTTGTGACGTCAACATATGTGTGGAAATGGATCCTGGCACACATATGGTATGCGCTCTGTTCTACCCCCCTGGAACCGGGTGTGACAGAAGTGGTATCAAAGGTATGCTGACCCTAGGTCGTTAGATTAGTTAGAAATGGAAAGCCTAGTTGTTCAAAACTTGCTAATTTCATTCCTATAAATTCCTTTATCAGTCTTACCTCTTTGAAATTCAACTAAGTTGACTCTTCTCTTGTAGATGGTTCGCACTCTTCAAACCACTCGCGTCAACACCCGCTACGCCCCTCAGCCCCGGCAGATCCCAGCCTACCCAGTGGTAGTCGAGGATGCTCCAGCGAACCTCCCTCCCGTCCGAGTGGAGAACGTGATCAACCTGGAGGACAGCTCGGAGGAGCAGCTGCCGACCCCCACCCCGTTGGCCGAGTCCCTGGCCTTCGCAGCTGCGTCATCAACGTCAGCATCGCCGGCACCAGCCTTCCAAGCACCTGCACCTGGAGGCGACGACCCCGATGACTCCGGAGACGGCGACGACGAGGATGACGACGACGACGATGATGGAGAGGACGAAAACGTCCACGAGGAAGCTGACTACGCCCAGGAGGACCACTTCCTGGGGATTGGTCCAGTTGTCGAACATTATACATCAATGTTCGAAACAGGGCACTTCCCCAACCTGCTGCAGGCAGTGCTGCACGAGCTAGGAGCCTACGTCCGCCCCTGTACGAGACGAGGCGAGTGAGCGAGCCTCCCCGGGCTTGCTATTACATCACTCGCATCCATGTCAGGGTGATGGATGCAGGTGACAGGGGATTCAGGACTCTGTCTGCTCACGAGTCCCTGATACCGCTGTCCACCTACGCTGCCTCTGTCAGCGACGCTGCCCGTCGGACCCTGTGGTCGCTTAGCCACACCTACCGGCAGCAGCTGCAGAACACAAGGTTCAGGCATCTCCCTCAGCGCCTGCGTGGAGAAAGCCAGACCAACATTGTCCCAGGTGAACCTGGTGAGGATCGCCTCAACACCCTAGCTGGTGTAGTGGCCGGTCTCAACACCGACCTGGACAGTGCCACTCTGGACCTCTACAGTGTGCACTTGGAGCTGGAGAACGCCCACGCCAGGATTGCAGCCCTGGAAGCCCAACTGCAGGGACTGAATCCGCCAGAAGCTCAGGTTCCCGCCGTGGCGTTGTCCTCCCCGCAAGAGGCTGCGCTACGGAGAGGCCGGATCAGTCACTAGGCTGCTTTAGGAGTTTTTGAGTCATGATGTAATAAGTTATACTTCGCGTTAGACGATGATACTCTCTTTATGTTATCATATTAATAAATATCAACCATGTGATGGTGATTGATTGAAATGTTTGATTTGGATCTTTGTTGAGTGCTATGGTCTTATGGAATGATGGCCATAAGAACATATAAAATTTGTAAAACTTAAGCTATTTTCCCTCTTGAATCTTTTCTACTCCTCACTTTTCTAAGGACTTCACTTCCTAACAAATCAGATGGTGAATCAACGTCAAGGACCTAACAACCGGAACCAGCGTGGACAACAAGCACCACCACCACCGCCACCACCAAATCCCAATATGGAGCAGTTCATCGCCGCCCAAATGCAGATTCTGCAAGGACTCACTGCTGCGGTCCAGCAATTACAACAGAACCAACAGAATCAGCAACCCCAGCAGCAGCAGTACGCACCCCCGGCCAGAGATAAGCACCGGGATTTCATGAGTCATCACCCGCCAACTTTCTCTCATGCGGTTGATCCTTTGGATGCCGATGACTGGCTTAAGGTTATCGGAAAGAAGCTGGACATCACTCAGTGCAACGACCGAGAGAAGGTCTTGTACGCCTCGGGAAGACTCGAGGGAGCTGCGTCCGATTGGTGGGATGCCTTCACAGCGGCACATCCCAATGCTGACACAATAACCTGGCAGGAGTTCCAAGAGAACTTTCGCGCTCACATTCCTTCGGGAATCATGAAGCTGAAGAAGAAGGAGTTTCTTTCCCTTACTCAAGGGAATATGTCTGTCAGTGAGTATCGTGATCTCTTCACTCAGCTTTCACGTTATGCCCCTGAGGAAGTGGACACTGATGAGAAGCGCCAAGAGCGTTTTCTGGAAGGGTTGATTGGACCTCTGAACTATCAACTTCAGAGTCACACATTCCCCAACTTCCAGACACTCCTGAACAAGGCAATTGGCCTTGAGAGCAAAAGGAAGGAGCTATCTGACCACAAGAGAAAATTCCAAGGTCAGTCCAGCAGGAACACCCGGCCAAACAATGCTCAAGGTTCGCAGTTCCGCTCTGGAAATCAGGGTGGAAATAATTATCAAGTGCAACGCTCTGGACAGCAAGGTCAGAGAAGCAACCAGAATCAGAATCAACAAAGGAGCAACCCCCAGACCAACCAGAGGTCTGGTGGAAATTCACAGAACCGTCAGGGTGGCACCAACAACACTCAGGCCAGAAACAACGCACCTATCCAACCCAACGGCTGTTTCAAGTGCGGTGAACTAGGCCACTATGCTAACAACTGCCCAAGGCGCAACCAGCAGACACCCCAGAAAGGCAACACTCAGAGAAATGACCAGAGCACCCCCGCTCGTGGATCTGCTCAGAACAAGACTCCGCAGAACCAGAGCCGAGGAAGGGTCAATCACGTCACTGCGGAATCAGTACCTGAGGATGCCGACATTGTGTATGGTATGTTCCTTGTTAACTCCATACCTGCATCAGTTTTATTTGACTCTGGAGCATCACATTCATTTATAACTGAGTCATTTGTGGAAAAACATAACATACCTAAGTACCCTCTGAAGAGGATATTACACATTAGTTCACCGGGAGGTGACATGAAGGCCACACACTCATGCCCTCATGTTAATATCAAGATTCAAGGAATAGATTTTACAGTCGACCCAGTGGTCCTAGGATCCAACGGGATTGATGTGATTCTTGGATGCAACTGGTTGAAAAGTTGTGATGGAGTGATACGGTGTGCCAACGGAACAATTACATTGACAAGTCCTCAAGGTGAAAAGAATCCAAGTCAACATAGACAAGTCAACAGATGAAAAAGGGAAGACAGTGATCAATCACTTGGAAGAAAAGCCCTTGGAAAATATCAAAGTAGTGTGCGAATACCCAGACGTATTTCCGGAAGAATTACCAGGTATGCCACCTGACCGTGATATAGAGTTTCTATTGAATTAGTACCCGGAACCGCACCTATCTCGAAAAGACCTTATAGAATGGATGGCAAAGATTTAGTAGAACTGAAGAAACAAATAGAAGAATTACTAGAAAAAGGTTTTATTCGCCCAAGTTCATCCCCTTGGGGAGCCCCAGTGCTGTTTGTGAACAAGAAGGATGGTTCGAGAAGAATGTGCGTTGATTATAGAAGTTTGAATGAAGTAACCATCAAGAATAAATACCCACTACCTCGGATTGAAGATTTATTCGATCAAATGAAGGGAGCTAAGATATTCTCGAAGATAGATCTGAGATCGGGATATCATCAGTTAAAGATCCGAGCAGAAGATGTACCGAAGACAGCCTTCACGACGAGATATGGATTATATGAGTTTTTGGTCATGTCATTTGGACTGACTAATGCTCCAGCATACTTTATGAACTTGATGAATAAAGTATTCATGGAATATTGGATCAGTTTGTGGTCGTATTCATTGACGACATACTGATATATTCTCCGAATGAAGAAACACACGAAGATCATCTAAGGCTAGTCCTACAAAAGCTTCGTGACAACCAACTGTACGCAAAATTCTCGAAGTGTGATTTTTGGTTGAAGGAAGTTGCTTTCTTAGGGCATATTGTTACCGATGGTGGAATTAAAGTGGACCCAGGAAAGATAAGTGAAATACTAAATTGGAAGCAACCCACAGATGCGTCCAAGATCAGGAGTTTTCTTGGATTAGCAGGCTACTATAGAAGATTTATTGAAGGTTTTTCCAAGTTAGTGAAGCCTCTTACCTCTCTACTGGAGAAAGGCAAAGAGTTCAAATGGGATGAAGCTTGTCAGAATTGTTTTGAGGAACTCAAGAAGAGGTTAACCACTGCACCAATACTGGTGATGCCAGACATCCACAAGGGATTTGATGTGTATTGCGATGCATCACACCTTGGACTTGGATGTGTGCTAATGCAAGAAGGAAAGGTGATTGCTTATGCTTCAAGACAGTTGAGGAAACATGAGAAGAATTATCCTACGCATGATTTGGAACTAGCTGCCGTAGTGCATGCTTTGAAGATTTGGAGGCACTATATGATTGGAAACAAGTGCAAAATCTTCACGGATCATAAAAGCCTGAAATATATATTCACGCAGAAGGAACTCAACCTCAGACAGAGAAGATGGCTAGAGTTGATTAAAGATTATGATTTGGAGATACAATATCACCCCGGAAAGGCAAATGTAGTAGCTGATGCTTTGAGCCGTAAGGGTCAAGTGAACAACATCACTACTCATTTGATGTCACAGGAATTGTGCTGGGAAATGGAACGACTCAACCTTGGATTTCTCAATAATGTAGAAGCAACAGTGATGGAAGTCGAATCTACGTTGGAAGAAGAGATCCGTAAAGGACAAGAGTCCGATGAGAAGATTAAGGAAATTAAATCTTTGATTAGTTTGGGTAAAGCCCCAGATTTCACGGAAGATGAACAAGGCACAATATGGTTTAAGAAGAGAATCTGTGTACCGGAAATCGAGCACTTACGCCAACTTATTTTGAGAGAAGCTCATGATTCAGCTTACTCTATTCACCCTGGAAGTACCAAGATGTACCAGGACCTTAAGGAAAAGTATTGGTGGTACGGATTGAAAAGAGATGTTGCTACTCATGTTGCATTATGTGACGTGTGTCAGCGAGTTAAAGCTGAACACCAAAGACCAGCAGGATTGCTACAACCTCTCAAGGTACCGGAATGGAAATGGGAAGAAATCAGTATGGATTTCATAGTTGGGCTACCCCGTACTCGAGATGGCTATGATTCAATATGGGTCATAGTAGACAGGTTAACCAAAGTGGCACATTTTATACCTGTAAAGACAACTTACTCAGGAGCCCAGTTAGCAGAATTTATGTCAAGGATTGTTTGTCTGCATGGAGTACCGAAGAAGATCGTATCAGATCGAGGAACCCAATTTACCTCGCGCTTTTGGAAAAGACTTCATGAGTCCATGGATACCAAGCTAAACTTTAGTTCAGCTTATCATCCTCAAACGGATGGGCAACGGAAAGAACAAACCAAGTCTTGGAAGATATGCTAAGAGCTTGCGCTCTAAAGCATGGTAGAAGCTGGGATAAAAGTTTGCCTTATGCAGAATTTTCATATAACAACAGTTATCAAGCGAGTCTCAAAATGGCACCGTTTGAAGCACTATATGGACGAAAGTGTAGAACACCACTTTATTGGAATCAGACTGGAGAAAGTCAAGTATTTGGTCCAGAAATTCTCCAAGAGGCGGAAAAGCAAGTACAAATTATCAGAGAAAATTTGAAGATAGCACAGTCAAGACAGAAGAGCTATGCTGATAATAGAAGAAGAGAATTGATGTTTGAAGTAGGAGACTTTGTCTACCTTAAAGTTTCACCGATGAGAGGAATGAAAAGGTTTAAGGTTAAAGGAAAATTATCACCTCGCTATATTGGCCCGTTCAAGATTTTGGAAAGAAAAGGTGAAGTAGCCTACCAGTTAGAGCTACCCGATAGATTATCCGATGTGCATGACGTATTCCACGTATCACAACTCAAGAAGTGCTTGAGAGTACCCGAGGAACAGTTACCCATGGAAGAACTGAATGTTAATGAGGATTTGACTTATTCGGAGTACCCAATCAGAATTCTGGAAACATCTCGCAGAATTACGCGGAGTAAAGTCATTAACATGTGCAAAGTCCAGTGGAGTCATCATTCGGAAGATGAGGCCACTTGGGAAAGAGAAGATGAACTCAGAGCAGAATTTCCCCAGTTATTCTCGGAAGTTTCTTAATCTCGAGGACGAGATTCTTTTTGAGAGGGGTAGGTTTGTAACACCATAAAAACCGTCAATTAAAATAATAAATTTAGTTATTATATTAATTAGGGTAATAAATTTTTAGTGTTTAATTGTTCATTTGCATTGTTTTCTTTGCATGCACTTGATTGATTATCGGATGATTGTTGTTTTCCTTTTAAAAAGAAATCTTAGTAATTAATCAATAATTAAAAAGAAAAAAAATAATAATTATTAGTCTAAAAATGAGTATTTTGTTTATAAACATTTTTGGTGAATTTTTATAAATTTTTGAGCTCTTTAAATAAGCGTTTCGGAATTTTTTTTTTTAAAAAAAAAAAAACTACACCTACCGGCCCACTAGGGGCCCATGCCCCAAACCCTAAAAAAAATTTCAGCACGCGCGCGCGGCCAGGAAATCCCATTCCCAGCCGCCGCCTCCCTCACGTCTCTCCCTCACCTCACGTCTCTCTCTCCCTCACCTCTCTCTCTCTCTCCCGTTTCTCTGCCGCTCTCTCTCCATCGCGCAGGCAGCTGGTTGCGGCCGAGCGCCCAGCCGTGTGCCTGGCACACTCCAGCGCCGCGCGCGAGCTCCAGCCGGGCGCCGCAATTGCTCTCTGCCGCGCGCGCAGCCGCGCGAAGCCGAGCCGGCCGAGCAGCGCCAGCACGACCGACGCCCGACGCGTGACCCGAAGCCGAGCGCCAGGAGCCGATGTCCGCGCGTCCCTTCGTGATCCAGTTGTCCGTTGTTTCTCTGTGTTAATAGAAATTATCACTGCCACCGTTTCTGCGATTAGTGCTTCCGTTTCTCCCATTTCTCCTCCCATTACGAGCAAGAAACTGTAGCACCATTGAAGACCACGTTAAACAGACCATTCTTCTTCCCTCCCTCTCTCTATAAAAGGCAGCAGAGGTCTCCCCTTCCTGTCCACTCGAATTTACCTCCCTCTAGCACTCCTCGCTCATCGTTAGTTCGTGCTGTTCGTCGCCGGAGCGTGCCGTTCGTCGCCGGAGTTCGCCGGAGCCGCGTACTAGCTGTCCGTAGTCGAGCCCGCTCTCCGTCGATCCGTCCCCGTCACACGCACGAACCCGAGGTTATTGGCAACCCAAATTTATTTTATGTATTTTATAAAGTGCTTTCGATTCGATTCATGTGTTGTATATCCTGTTTGTTGTAATATGAACACATGTGATTCCAATTTATGTATTTGTGTGCGCTACGGAAGTTGTTAAAAATATACGATTAGCAGTGCACCGTGTTATTCCATGTAATTGACGCGTTGATTTTGGTTTATATGGCGTAGATTTAATAGTCACTTTGGCGATAAAATGCTAGATAGGAATTTTGTAGTAAAATTGGTCACAATAAATTTTAGAAACTACTTGGAGAATTATAGGTGCATTTTTGATGGATTAGAAAATGGTATAGAACTCATGTCATTTGATTAATATAGGATTTTAGATGATTTATCATTATTTTATTAGCATTTTGTTTTTATAAAGAAAGGAGAAAATATCATTGGTAGATGGCAAAATAGGTTTTTTTTCTAGTCAAATAAACATGTTCACAGATTTAGAACTTAAAATTTTTAGAGTACTAGTTTATGTCAAATAACCTCGCTTGTGTTAGAAAATATTCAATTAGTGGTTTATGTAGATTTTTAGAATATTAATATTATTAAATTCATTCTTGCTACACTAACTAATTTGAGTTAGAAAATGTATTGATTTATTTAGTATTAATAGATAAATAAGTATGCGTTCACCGTTGCTTACATTATGATTCTGACTTATAGACAAGACTCGCACGCTCATGCGCAATATAATTATATTAGTTATTCGCTAAGAAATAGTAAATATTTTATTGACGTTGAAACAATATAGTCCAACGTAATCTAAATAGTAGAGATAAAAATTGTAGTTTAAGTTAGTTCTTTAATACTATGGTTATGTGATTTATAAATAATATTTTAACAATTGATATAAGTTCCTTTTAGAAAGAAAGACTAAAACTAGAATGTGACCCGTGTTTTACGATAGAGATAATTATTTAGTAAATAAACTAGATTCCCTAGAATTTGGGTTAAAGTTGTATCTATGATTTTAAATGAATTTATATAGTATGCATATCCATAGTCGAATTGTCATACAAGTTTTCTAGTAAGAATGAAACAAAGTAGTTAGTCATAGCAAATAAATTGATCGTTGATATGGTTAAGATTTATAGGGTAGATACAAATCATGTTTTGCATTCCTTCTTATAAATGTGATTTGTTTAAATGTATGTTTTATTGTATGATGTATGCTTCACCTATGTAATGGTGTATGTTTATTTATTGGTGAATGTTTTCTTTGTATGTACGATGTGCGACGCTATTAGAAACTGATTGTGTGGTAGAGGACCCAAATACGTTTGAAGACGACACGCAGGACGATTTGGTGCAAGGCAAGTGGATTCTCCCTCTGCATACTCTTTTTGTACCCAGTCATTGCATTAATAATGTTTACTTTTGATATACTGCATAATTTGATGGGTTTCGCCTAATTAAGGATTTCCTAGATTTACTACCTGTATTCCTTGTTTAACCTGGGGAAATAATTAAGCTGTGCGAGATTTACGCTACTGCTCAACCTAATAATTTCTTAATGTCACTCATTAATTGATTTTAATGTTCTAAAGATTTAATTGGCAATTATGGCATTAACCCGATGGTTAAGATAACTTTATTGCAAATTTAATTGGAACATGGAGTGACCACCCAGGATAACAGTGCAACCACGAGTGCTATTATGGCTCTGGCTTTGGTAATTAGCTCTATATGCTTAGTGCCTAGCAACCTTACCTGAAAGATGGGCAAGAGGGGGAGCGGTCGGTGCTGGCAGCCCACGTTAACATGGGGTCGTATTCTTGGCTAAGGTACTTCACCCAGGGGGCCACCACCATCGTCTTAGAAACCTTAGCGGGTTGCTTCGTATTAAGTGTATTTTGTGAAAACCTCATAATGGATCCCTAGCCATTCACCTCGGCAGTGTCTAAGGGTCCGATCAACCCGGGCTAGATGGGATACATGGCTTGTGGGTAAAGTTGTACCACCTCTGCAGAGTGTAAAACTGATATATCAGCCGTGCTCCCGGTTATGAGCGACCTGGACTCCTCACATGATAATTGAACTTAAAGATGGACATAAATTGAGATCTGATGATCTGCCAATAATTTGCTTAAGTGGTTTCACTTAAGTGTTTTGTTATATTCATATTCCTTTGTTTAATTGGGATATTTGGGATTCACTCTTGTTAGTAAGGCAGGTGTTGATAATAAAATGTTGACCAACTAAAATGCTTACTGCTCAACCTTAGCCTCACCTTGTTATACCTGCATTAATTTTTCCCCCACTTGCTGAGCCCCGACCATAAGTGAGCTCACCCTTGCTAATATTTTGATCAGAGGGTGATGCTGGAGACTTTGATGGAGAATTTATCGACGAAGAATTCTAAGTCTAACGATGCGCCGGTCAACTTCCTGTGGAAGATTGCCCAGTTGTTTATTTCCGCTCTACTTTGATGTGATACTTGTTTAAGACACAATGACTCATATGTAATAAAGTTTTATACTCTCTTTACGCCTTTATTGCATTGTCTTTTGATATATTACACTTGTGACGTCAACATATGTGTGGAAATGGATCCTGGCACACATATGGTATGCGCTCGGTTCTACCCCCCTGGAACCGGGTGTGACACTCTCTCTGAGAGAAGCTAGGAATCAGAAGAGGAAGGCTACCAGCCCTACACCGCAGGAGGAAGAGCTGGACCAAGAAATCAAAGACTTGGAGGCTATTCACCAACAAGTGCAAAGAAAGAGAGAAAAGATGCTTCAGCTAGCCGAACTTCAAAGGAAGATTGATGAAGCTGCTAAAGAAATGCGCCATATCACGCAAGAAGACCAAGTGCGAAGTCCACCACAGAGAGAGCTTCACCAAGAAAGCCCAAGCAATGATGACGAATGGTATGATGACTTTCGTCATGGTAACTTTGCTTTTGATGATGCTTCTCCTCTAGCAGCAGAATTGCAGGCTACCCATGGCCACCATTCTACAAGCCACCATAGCTTCCCATGTACGATGGGCATTCTGATCTGAAGCAGTTCCTTATGAGCTACGTGGCAACCATATCTTCATATGGTGGTAACACGACTGTCATGACAAAGTCCTTCGTCATGGCAGTCAGGAGCGTGGCTCAGACGTGGTATTCTTCCCTTCGCCCGGGAACGATCACGTCATAGCAAAATTTGAAGGACATGCTGGTAACCAGCTTTCAGGGTTTCCAAACAAAGCCAGTAACTGCCCAAGCCCTATTCCAATGCACGCAAGACCATGAGGAATACCTGCAGGCATATGTCCAAAGGTTTTTGCGTCTCAAGGCTCATGCACCAATGGTGCCAAACGAAATTGTCATCGAAGCAATGATCAAGGGGCTTGGACCAGACCAACGACACAGTATTTTGCTAGAAAGCCACCACAAACCTTGGAAAAGCTCCTCTAGAATATGGACGAATACATCAGGGCAGACAATGACTTCCGACAGAGAACGGAAGAGGCCTACAGATACTCAGAGATGACTAGGGGCTTCGGAGGAAGGTTCCACCCTAGACATGTCAGGACAATCCACAATCTCAGTTCAAGTGACGACAGAGGAGGAAATCACGCTCAAGGGCACCAACAAAGCTCCTAGTCTTTAGGGACGCAACAAAGTTCTTACAGGCCACCAGCTCCAAGTGGCAGAGGAGGAAGAAGCTTCGAAGGAAGGTTCAGCTCCCAACCCAGGAGGTTGTTCTGTTTATTCTATGGGGAGGATAGAGGACATACAACAAGGATGTGCCAGGTCACGATCCAGAAGCAAAAGGAGATAGCTGAAGCCGAAGCAAGGCAGAATCAGCCAAAGCAGGTCCTACATACTGCTTCGTGCTATTCTCCATACATTCCTGAGTATGTGGGCAACTAGTAGCCCACAACATTAGTTGCTTCGGCAAGTCACTCTCAAACAGCATGGACCCCGCTACCTCCACCACCATCCATGGCACCAACCTTAACCCACAATCAGCAGCTAGAAGGACACTGCCAAACACATCAACAATGTGATACACGTGAAGAATTCGAAGCTTGCACAGTCAACAGCACTGTGCCCGTGTCGAGGCACATTTACTAAAGATACACAGGGGCTCAATTAGAAAATTTTCATGCTTAATGTACTCTTTACTTTTCTGTCTTTATATTTCTCTTTCGAAAACAATATAAGAAAGTTCAACCTTCAGCCTGAGTGTAACAGAAAGGGTGAAGAAGCTCCAAAGTCGTTCCTAAGGGAATGCAGAGTTGAGATACCACCTAAGTAAAGGTGAAGAAGCTCCAAAGTTGTTCATAAAGGGATGTGAGCTTAGCTCCAAAATCATTCCTAAGGGAATGCAGAGCTGAAATACCACCTAAGTAAAAGATGAAGAAGCTCCAAAGTCGTTCCTAAGGGGATGCAGAGCTTAGCTCCAAAGTTGTTCCTAAGGGAATGCAGAGCTGAAATACCACCTAAGTAAAAGGTGAAGGGACTCCAAAGTCATTCATAAGGGGATGCAGAGTCTTATTTTTTATGTTTTGTGCACCAACATCATTTGCATCATACCATCACATCATGCATCATTTTGCACTGATACAAACAGTGAAAAAAGAGGGAAAATTGCTCCTTCAAATATACCGGCTAACCCCTGAGGTTAAGTCCAGCTTCGGCAAAGACTCATGAAAGAACTTATCAATAAGACATGATCCATGCTTGTGACAAAGGTACTATCATATGGAGTTTATGCCTTTGACAATGGTATTCTTATGTAACGTCTACGGCGAACAAGAACTACAGTCGCTTCAGCAAAGAAGGTGGATTTCTGTCTTTATAAAGCGTGAAAAGAAGGGAAGGTGTTTTTTCGCCTACGGCTCAAAAAATGGTACGTACAAAGATTTCACGCCTCACAAAGAAATATATTACATCATTAAATACACAAATAATTGATAAGTGTTTCTTACAAAGGCAAAATTCTATACAGAGAATCTAAAGTCTTAAAAAATAAGCTCTAGTCATCCTCTTTTAGAACTTTATCGGCAGCTTCCTCCAAGAGTCTGTTGACAGCTTCGTCAACGGCTTCGTTAGCAATCCTAATTACATCGAGCGCCCCTTCAGAGATGGATCAGCTTCAGGGTCGTATAGATCCAGAGGGGGAGGGAGCTTAGCTGTACCATAATACAAGTCTGTTACTACCAAAGCTAAAATAATTTACGAAGCTAAATCATGAAAGATATACCTATAAGCCTGGCACGTTCAGCGGCTTCTTCAATTCTTTTGGCCTCTTCCAAGGCATCATGAGATTCTTTTCTCTCTCTTTTCTA
The DNA here is from genome assembly GCA_029449295.1 of Zea luxurians. Classification (NCBI taxonomy): domain Eukaryota; kingdom Viridiplantae; phylum Streptophyta; class Magnoliopsida; order Poales; family Poaceae; genus Zea; species Zea luxurians. Next base: position 10,264,526 of record JAOPSE010000086.1, read on the forward strand.
ATAGCTTCGTCAGTTATTTCTCGACCACCCTTCAACCATACTTTGGAATAAAATCTTCCACCTAGTACAGTAGCTTCAGCCGAAGGGTTTTTGACATCGTTGGCTGAAAGCGAAAATTCTAGCTGAATTACAGCCTTGGCATGCTCGCAGCCAACCTTTTCTAGGATTGACATGCCCCACGAGTACCGGCAAAAGGCACAGAAATCTCCTCTATTGCTGAGAACCTCTTCAAAAGCTTCGGCTTCGCTGTTGATCCAGCGGATAACCCCGTTAGGGTCACCGCGGATAAAATCTGCTATGAGAAAATACGCCAACTTTAGAAAAGCTATTCTTCAAATTCTTAGCACATTCTGTGGCAAAGTTATAACTCTCCTCTTTAGCTTGACAAAGCTCTTCGACATTTTTTGTACCTTTAAGCATTCAATATCAGATATTTCACGTTTTGTTAGCTCCACATTGAAATTTTCAGTTGCTTCACCAAGTTTCTTTTCTAATTCTTGTACTTCAGCTCTATGCAGTTCCACATGAGTGGATAGTTTAGCTTCGTTGGATTTTAGCCTTTCGACCAAGGAGAGTAGAATCTTATCTTTTTCAAGAGCTTTGTTCCTCAAAGTTATAACCTCCGCTCGAAGGGTTTCTAGTTTCCATCTGGTAGCTTTCATTCTTTGTATCTTTTTTGAGCTATTAGAGCCTTACTAAGAATTAAGCCCTGCCAGACAAAAAATAAACAAATAATAACAATAAGAACTACTGCAAAAATAGTTCCACAGTACAAAAATCACTAAATATGAAGCTGAAATGTACAAACCTTCAAGCTGTTGTAGGCAAGGCTGTTCACAAGCTGATCCTTCGTCATAGCAGACAAACCAAGCTCAAGCTTTGGATACCCCAATGTTATCCATCATCTCTTAGCAAACATTGATCTCTTTATTATCGGGTAGACAGTAAAGGAAGTCATCCTCATTGTCTCCTCCATAAACCAAGGATCCTTGGGGGTATTTCAGCTCCTTGGAATAGTGTTCCACTATGGCAATTTGTTCTAATGATAGCTGCTTTCCCGAAGCATGTTGAATAATGTATTCCAAATTACCCTAGGGAGGTGCTTCGGGAGCAAGTGATGTGGATTTTTCTGGAAGACTCCTCTTTCATCAGCCTTACTGGCGTAGCTCTCCAAAGGTCTGGCTTTAGCATGAGCAGAAAGCAGCGCTTGTAGTAATCACTTTTCGTGTATCTCCAATTTCCTTGCCAGAGGCTTCGACAGAAGTGGGAGTTGGCGCTTTCATGGATTCTAAAACAGCATCTAAAACACTAGCCATCCTTCTCTTCCTCGGAGTCACTATTGAAGTAGTTGATAGCTTCAGTAGCCCTGTTACACCTGGATGGCTCATCACCTTTGACTGTTCTGCTTTTTTCTTTGTTTTCGGCTCTTCTACTGGATTTACACTAGCTTTGGCTTGCATGGCAGGAGCTGATTCCATAACTAAGGGGACAACCTTGGCACTCTCAATAAGCTTCGGTACTTCAACCGTCCCAATAGGCTTCAGCCTACGAGTCAGAACCTTGACTCTCTTCGGCTTCCGTGCGCTAGAAGATGTCGAGGGGGCAATTTTTCTTTTCCCTCCTTGCTTTCGAGCAGGAAAACAATAATCAGGATAAACAAACCCAATTACATTAAAGACTATTTAGCCTTCTTTTTCCTCGAGTGTCGAAGGCAACGGTCATGGCTTCGTCCTCTGCCTTCGTGTAGGCTCCCAGTAGCTCATCATTGGTTGCCTCAATAGCATCAAGCCAATTGTCATTTGGCTCGTCAAACTAGCTTCTGTACTGGAAGGTGTATCTAAGATAAACCAAACCACCTTGGCTGGAGCCAGCAGCAGTTTCCTTCGGCATCTCCCACTCATTCACAAGAGGCCATACCTTGAAAACAATGTGTTCTTGTACCAAATCCCTGGTACCATTGTAAGTACACACGGTGTTGAAAGCCATTAGGCACGCTTGCACCTCACTCCCAATTGCAATTGAAGGCCTTCTAATGCCAAAGCGTGAGAATTTGGGACGCTGAATAATGCCCCTCAAATCCTCCCTCTCACTCAGATCATTCTTCACATAGAACCATTTGCTTCATCCAAGAACCCAGCCAGTTCTTCCGAAATTTTGGCATGGGATAACTTGCCTCAAAGCGGGGCATGAAGCTGTAGCACCTGAAGTTGGTTATGGTATTGCTCCTTGCCGGTTGCCTTAGTCTGGTAAGATAATTCGTGTATATTGCAAAAGCACCTAGCATCTGGCTCTAGTCCTTAGCTCCTCATAGCCCAAATGAAACCCCCACTTTAATCAAAGCTTCAGGGTAAGTTGATGAAGGTATATTTCAAATGTCTTAAGGACTTCAACCAGCATCTTCTGCATTGGAAAACAAAGCCCAGCCTTCATGAAGCTTTTAAAGACCACCACTTCATCAACTTCGGGAAGAGGAACAATGCTTTATCCCCTAGCCCTCACTATAGATATATCATGGAAGTATTTGCCCTTCATCGCTTCAATCTACCCTTGTTTAATAGTTGACTTTCCAAAAACAACATGGCTCGGCCTCCACGGCCGATCTTCGGCATCTTCATTTCCACTCTCCACATCAAAGCTACCACTATCGATGGAATCCTCAGATAGCCCAGCTAGCATCTCATTGGTGATTTTCTCAATGTTGGCTTTTTTCCATTGCTTCATAAAAACCAGCAGTTGTGGGGTCTACAATCTTCTTATCCTCAACCATTTGGATGATGATCATAGCAAATGCCGAAGCTCGAAAAACAATTGTGCTCGCAAAAGAAGAATGCTAAAAATGACAATCACAACATAAACAGCTAGATGGCACAAAAAACATTCACAACAACAGGCCCCTATATATATACTCAGAGCTCCACCTATCAGTGGGTCCCACAATTCAGAGCAATTCGCTATTCTAGCGAAGGGGAAGGTGTTTTTTTGGACCTTCTGCTAAAGGCCTTCGTTCATTTTGCAATCTGAACTCGTACAAAGAAACAAATTAATACTGCAAGGGGCTACTGTTGGGGCCTTCTTCTTTCGAAGATCCTCAAAAACATGACTAACAATGTACTTTTAGTATAATGATGATTATCATAGGGAGCTTCGATTCATGAAGAGAGAGTTATCCTTCACCGAAAGACTTCGAGTCAAAGGCATAGCCTGAAAGTGACAACAATGAACGACCGAAGCTATAACCAAAGGGAAACAACTTTGGCTTAAGGCCATGCCGAAGATCAAATGTGAAGCCGAGTCGAAGAGGAAAAGACTAGCTAGTCCCTTATGATTCATGTTACAGTAATTAGTAAATGTTAAGGTTATAAATGTACTTTTACCCGGGCTGCGTCCCATGCCTATAAATAGGTGAACAGTACCATCGTACTATTCACGCTGAATTGTAATCGCTCTCACATAAACACCTTCGAACAAGTCGAAGGTATCAGTGTAATATAAATTATGTTAATGCTTACACGTGTATTATGAATATATATGTGTATGAGCCAATAGATTACATTCATTGCCTTTATGTATTCTTATTGTCATGAATCATGAAGGCATGTTCTTCATGACCTTCGTCTGAAGATTATTATGTCCGAGAGGAGATAATACTTCAAAAGACGAAGGTCCTTGACCTTCAACAATTGTGTTGCCTTGTTCTTGATTCATAGTATTTGAGAACAAGTGACCAACACTAACTTCTTTATTTTATCCTTTAGGAAAAACTAAGTGATATATATAAATAATATGAACTTAGTTTGATGGACAAATTAATCATGCCTAAAAACTAATTAATTCAATTTAAATTAAGAACAAATGATCTATTTCATTAATAAGAAACTATGTTCGATAATATAAACTATCATTTTCTTTATTATGAAAGTATGAGCACCTAATTAAGTCAGTTCAACATTATTAGAAAACTATTATCTTTCTTAGTGTGGATAGACAATATTTATGCATAAAAACATAAGACTTTTGATTCAAATCTAAATCACATTTTATGCAAAGATAATCATGTAATTATTCATATAATGTTTTTGGTTATGAAAATGTGGTCTACCTTTTCTTTTATCTTCTTATATAGAAAATCTACCTATAATCGATTATCCAAATAATATACAGGAATATGTAAATGGATGGGCGAAAGTTCCCTTTGTCCGAGAACAAGATCTAGATATCGCATAGATGGGGTGAACACGCGAATAAAAAATATCACTTTAAAACTAGAGTTTCTTACTCTACTCGAAGACTGGATCGCAGAGGAATGAAAGACAGTTCGAGTAGATTGTAGCGGAATTGAAGTTTCTATCTCAAAATACCCTGCACTTCAAAGGTAGCTTTTACCACAAATAAGTATTGAAGTGCAAGTATAAAAAGCAATTAAGACACAGAGATAGCACACAACACAGAGCAGAGCACACAGACATAGGGATTTATCCTGAGGTTCGGCCAAGCCTGAAATGCTTGTCTAGTCCTCGTTGGAGTTAGCCACACCTTGGCTTGTAGTCTATTTTAGCTCCTTCCTCCGTTTGCTCAGATCTTTCAATGTGGCAGATAAAGCCTTCCACTATGTTGATGATGCTTACAACGATGCTGTGGATGTTTATAGTTTTCTTGACAGTACTCCAGTGGAGTAACAACACTCAAGATCTTGTTCTTGCTCTGAGCAGCACCACCGCTCTCTGTAAGGGCTTATAACTGTGCCTCTACACAAACAAGAGAGATACACAAGAGAGGGAAAGAAAGAATTGATCAAAATGATGTATTGTAACACTAAAAAAATCATCACATAAAAATAATGCATTTCGTTATTAATGGTAATTATGATAATGAATTTTCTTTTAAGTGTTTGTTATTATTTGCATTTGGAATGATTTTTGAATGCTCATGATTGATTTTTAGATATTTAATAGCATTTCTTCTTAAATGAAAATTCACATAAATAATATAATAATTATTAGTCCAAAATAAATATTTTTATTTATAAATAATTTTGGTATAATTATTATGAATTTTAGGGTTATTTAAAAATATGTTTTTGAAATTAGAAAAGAAATAAATAAAAAAGAAAGAAAAACCTAACCCTAACCCTAAAAGCCCACTAGGGGCCTAAGAAGAGTTGGCCACGCCCCCTGCCAGCTGAAGCCGCCGCCGCCACCCCTGCACGCTTCCCCCTCCCCTTCTCTCTCTTACGCACCGGGCCCACCCGACCATCTCTCCTCCTTCCCTTCCCCCTCTCCCTGCCTTTCCTCCCCGACGCCCAGGCCGCCCGCGACCGAGCAGCGCCCAGCCCGCGCCAGGAGCCCGACCGTGCCCGCACCTCGCTAGCCATGTGCGCCGCCCAACACCCCCCTACCGAGGTACCTTCATCCCTGGGCATGAGCGAGAACCCAAGGTTGAAGACAACCCTAAAATGTTGATTTATTTTCTAAAGTATGTTTTGAATTAATTTATGAATTTTGTGAATTATCGTTGTAACATTGAGATGATGTGATGTGGCGATTCATGTGTATGTGAATCATTGAGTATATGTGTATTAGACATGTTATTTGTGGGCAATGGTTTTGACGAAATTCGGTAGACATGTGGTAAAAATACTAAATAAGTGATTTTATAACTAACTCTGTTTAGGTTGAATTTTAATGTTTATTTAGAAGTTATAATCAAAAGGTTCATTTAGGCTCACTAAATAAATAATAGAAATTCTTGGGCATGGAATTAGTAAGTGGTGTAGAATTTATCTTGGTGCCAGAATTATAGGTTAATCATCGGTCTAAGTTATTTATTAGATGTTTTGACCTCTAATTATTGTTGATACTTTCTTTTGGAAAGAAAATATCACTAGTCGTAATGAAAATAGGTTTTTACTATTCATGATAAATGTAATCATAAGTATAACACTTAATTACTTAGAATTAGTAAAATACTTATTTATGTCATAATAACCATGAATATGTTATTAAAAGTCCCATTTAGTAATTTACAATTACTTCTTAGAATATTAATGTTAGAAGAATTAAGTAAACAATTGTTAGCCATACGTATAATTTCTATTTAGAAAAGAAAGGAGAAAACAGAAAGAATAGAGTTTTCTAAAGATACTAAAATAATAGAATTGGTGCTCATATCTTTAAAATGATGACCTATCAGTTTGAATGTAGTTTTCTCAACAAATAAAGATTTAGTGTTTTCCTAATAGAATGATAATCATTTATTATCCCTTCACATAAAACTCATTTAGTCTCATATTTTAGTATCCATAATTATATGCTTCATAATAGAAATATGTCATATAACTTTTCTAATAATGATATAATGGCTTAATTAAGTGCTCACACCGTCATAACTAAAATGGTAGTTAATAATATACCAATGAATATAGTATTCATTTTAAATATCTAGGTCATATGATCCTAAACTAAAGGTAAAGATAAGTAATAGATTAATTATGTTTCCTCATAATCTAGTTAATTAGATTTATATTTCAATTTGTTCACAATTGGTTATATAGGCTTAATTAATCATTTGATCAAACTTAGTCCCTGTCCATATATATATATATATACCACTTAGTTTTTCCTAAAGAATAAACTAATGAGATTAGTGTTCATGTTCTTTAATAATAAGTAAAATGTTAGTTTATATATTGTTTTGTTTATAGCTTTCTTAATAAAGAATATAGACCATGTACCTTCTCATAAAAATAAAAGATAGTTATTTGTCCATTATCTTTTGCATGAAAATCCACTTAAGGACCTATAACCTAGCTTTTCATAAAATAGGTGTTTAATAATAATGATCTTTCCACATAAAACCTATTTAGACTTATATCTTAGTTTGTCATAAGTGAATGTTTAACAATGATTTATAAGATGTTCCATAATGCTTCTAAAATTTATAACGTGTTTCGTAGCCCATTAACCTTAGATATAACATATATCTTTTCTAAAAGGTTAAAAAGGTTTTATGTTGTTATAACGTGTTTTATCATCTTATAAACCCTTAATCTTAGACATATCACATATGATGTTTTATAAAAGATTAAATTGGTGAACCTAATATTTGTATATTTTAATTAAGATATTTTTAAACTCATGTCTTATTTTATAAAGTATAGATCACACATTTTTGAAAAGAATACCTTCTTATTATAACCATTACTTGCGACGTTCTTGAAAAATGAATGCTCTTTTCGTTAAGCTTTCTTTTAGCTTTGCATATGGTGAATGTTGTATGTTATTGAGTGGTGTTTGTTTCTCCTTGTTTGTTTGTGTGATATTCAGTGGTTGATCTAGTAGTTAAGAATCAAGATCTATTCCTATCCATGGAAGAAACTCAAGTTTTCAATAAGCAAGGCAACTGGACTTCTCCCTCTACATACTCTGTTTGATCCTAAACAATACATTTTATTAAAGTTTATTCTTGGATATATATGAATAATTTGATGGGTTACCTATTTAGATACACCTAACCTTTCCAACCTTACTCCTTGTTTAACCTGGGATTATGATCTAATCAAGTAGCCATGCTATTGTTACAACTTTAAATTTATGTTGGTACTTCCGCTTATGATATTAATGTTCCAAATGGTAAGTTTACATTATTGTTGCTAATCCAATGATTAAGCAATATCATATGATTTTTATTGGAACATGGAGTACCACCCCGGAAAACAGCGCTACCATGAGAACTATCATGGCCCTGGTCTTGGCTAAATAACTAGGGAAGCCTTACGTTGGGTGCTGGTCGTGATCGACCAGAACGGGGGCATCTGCCAAGCGCTTATGTTTCGGCTCAGGTAGATTGGATACGGACATAGTTCCCAAAGCTTTACCCTGCAGACTGGTCTATAAGTTGGTTACGTTAGGTGTGCTTTATGCAGTTTGACCGTTTCCAGCATTTGCATAATGTGGACTCTAGGGAAAAGCCTCGTAGTGAGACCCTAGCCAGTCACCTTGGAAGTGAATACGGGACATGCAAACCCGGGCTAGAAGGGAATCACGACTCATGGGTAAAGATGTGCCACCTCTGCAGAGTGTAAACCTGATATATCAGTCGTGCTCACGATTACGAGCAACCTGGACCCTCACATGATAATTGAAATTGAAGATAGAAATAAATCGTGATCGGTTTTGTTTAAGCGATATGCTTAAGTGGTTTGCACAAGAGATTGAGCTTCAGGTTGATGGTATTTGCTCAAATGGTTTAAGTTCATGCTGATTATGAATTATGCTTAATTGGGATTGGTATATGAAAGTTGTCTAGAGGGGGGTGAATAGGCGAAACCTGAAATTTATAACTTTAAACACAATCTACAAGCCGGGGTTAGCGTTAGAGTAAAGTTCTAGTCGGGAGAGAGGGGGAAAACAAATCAAATGGAAATCAAGCGAATGAACACGACGATTCGTTTTACCGAGGTTCGGTTCTAAAGAACCTAGTCCCCGTTGAGGTTGTCACAAAGACTGGGTCTCTTTTGACCCTTTCCCTCTCTCAAACGATCACTTAGACCGAGTGAGCCTTCTCCTTAATCAAACGGGTCACTTAGACCCTGCAAGGACCACCACACACTTAGGTGTCTATTGCTTTGATTACAAGTCACTTGGGAACAAGAATGAGAAAGGAAGAAAGCGATTCAAGCAACAAGAGCGCAAATGAACACGAACACACACTCTCTCAAGTCACTAGGTGATTGGAATGAATTCTAGACTTGGAGAGGATTTGATCTTTGGAAATGTGTATTGGAGTGAATGCACTAGCTCTTGTATTGAATGGGAACTTCAGAAAACTTAGATGCTTGGAGTTGTGGTGGTTAGGGGGTATTTATAGCCCTCAACCACCAAGGTAGCTATTGGGAGGCTGCTGACGATGGGCGCACCGGATAGTCCGGTGCGCCACCGGCAGGTCCTGTTCACTGTCCGGTGCGCCGCCACATCACCCAACCGTTAGGGTTCAGAGCCGAGTCGACCGTTGGGGCTTTGTCCTCTTGTGGCATCGGACAGTCCCGTGCCCTCTAACTTTGCTGCTCTGACTTCTGCTGTTACTGTAGCTGCACTGTACACTTTGTAGAGTCGACCATTGCGCGCTGGATAGCCGTTGCCCGCTGACTCACCGAACAGTCCGGTGAATTATAGCGGAGTGCGCCTTCGATTTCCCGACAGTGGCTGGTTTGAGTTGTACGGTCCTGGTGCACCGAACACTGTCTGGTGGCACACCGGACAGTCCGGTGCGCTAGTCCACAACACACTCAAGTTCTTTTTGCTCCTTTTGAATTGGGTCCCTAACTTGAATATTTATTGGTTTGTGTTGAACCTTATGCACCTGTAATACATGAGTTCTAGAGCAAACTTGTTAGTCCATATGTTTGTGTTGGACATTCAACCACCAAAATTAATTGTAGGAAAAAGGTTAACCCTATTTCCCTTTCAATCTCCTCCTTTTTGGTGATTGATGCTGTTGGGGGCCTTCGTCCTCCGAAGGTCCTCAAAAACATGATTTGACAATGTTTTCCAAGTGGATTATATGAACAGGTATTTTCGGATTCAGAATTATGGATATGGAGCACGACCAGGACGAAGCCTGAACCAGACGAAGGTCGAGGGCAGCCGAAGCTGTGCGTAGGGAAGCTTCGGCGCGATGGCATAAAGGGGAACCGACTTAAAGATGAAAAGACTTCGGGGGCCTCGACAGATTTCCATAAACCGTTAACAAATGTAATGGACATGGATGTAATTTTACGTGGGCTGCGTCCCGCGTCTATAAATAGATGAACAGTACTCCCGTACTGTTCACGCTGACTTGGCATTGGCTTTTGCGTCACGTTTGTACTTCTACCTTCTCTCAGGACCGAAGGTACATTTGTAATTTGAAATCATTTCTATTTCTCCATGTTAATAAAATAGAAATGATCCTATGTTGATATTTATATTTCACGCTTTATATGAATTCTTCGGCATTATTTATTATATTTACGAAGGTATGTCTCTTGTGACCTTCGTCCTAAAGCATTATTTCCTGAAGGGGCGTAATGTTTCGAAGGACGAAGGACCTTAATGTTTAACATCTTCTATGTTGTCTTGTTCTTAACTCGAAGCATTTGAGAACAAGTCTCCAACATTGGCGCCCACCGCCGGTGAACTCACTTCCACTTCGAGTTTTTGTGAACACCTTCGGAAGCTATAGACCTTCGCTATGGCGCCGAAGAAAGGTTCAGCGACTGGGGCAGGAGCACTACAACCGCTGGACCACAACCAGGAGACCGTCTCTCTTCGGGAGGCCCGAAGCCAGAAGAGAAAAGCCGTCAGCCCGACGCTTGAGGAAGAAGAGCTAGACCAAGAAATCAGAGAGATGGAGATGCTACATCAACAAGTGCAGAGGAAGAAGGAGAAGATGGCCCGCCTAGCTGAGTTGCAAAGGCAAATAGACGAAGCCTCTGAGGAAGTTCGCCATCTCACTCACGATGAGCAGAACAGAAGGCCTCATCAGAAAGACCTTCATCAGGAGGGCTTCGTCAACGAAGATGACTGGTATGATAATTTCCATCAGGGAAATTTTGTTTTCGATGATGCTTCTCCTCTGTCTGCTGAGCTGCAGGCTACACCTTGGCCTCCATCCTATAAGCCACCCCAGCTTCCCATGTTTGACGGCCACTCCGACCCGAAGCAATTCTTAATGAGCTACGAAGCAACAGTGTCTTCGTACGGGGGCAATGCTGCAGTCATGGCGAAGTCTTTCGTTATGGCCGTCAGGAATGTTGCTCAGACTTGGTATTCCTCTCTTCGGCCAGGAACAATCACTTCATGGCAGAAGCTGAAGGATATGTTACTGACCAGCTTTCAAGGATTTCAAACGAAGCCGGTCACAGCTCAAGCCCTCTTCCAGTGTATTCAGGATCACGAAGAATACCTTCAGGCGTATGTCCGAAGGTTCTTACGATTGAGGGCGCAGGCACCAACGGTGCCCAATGAAATCGTTATCGAAGCCATGATCAAGGGGCTTCGTCCTGGACCTGCAGCTCAATACTTTGCTCGGAAGCCTCCTCAGACCCTGGAGAAATTGCTCCAAAAGATGGATGAGTACATTCGTGCTGACAATGACTTTCGCCAAAGAAGGGAGGAGGCCTTCAGATTTTCTGAAATGACCAGGGGCTTCGGAGGAAGATACTACCCGAGGCATGTCCGTTCCATCCACAACACTCAGAATGATGATAAGGGGAGTCAGCAAAACAGGCCGCAGTGCTCCTCACAGGCTTCGGGGCAACAACAAACCTCCTTCCGGCCACCAGCTCCAAGAGGCAGAGGCGCCAGGGGCTTCGGCGGAAGATTCGGAGATCAGCCAAGGAGACTGTTTTGCTTGTTCTGTGGAGAAGGCAAGGGCCATACCACTAGGACGTGCCATGTTACAATCCAGAAGCAAAAGGAAATAGCCGAAGCTGCATCTCAACAAGCTCAGCCGAAGCAGGTCATGCATACTGCTTCGTATCATCCGCCTTATATCCCACAATACATAGACAACCACCCTGCAGCTTCTGTAGCTTCGGCAAGTCAACCTCAAGCTTCCTGGCAGCAGCTTCCGCCTCCACCTCCATTGCAGCAAGGTCAACAGCCAGAAGGGAGTCAATACGCTCCACATCAGAGGGACTTCAGAGAACAGTCCGAAGCTCGCACAGTCAACAGCACTGTGCCAGAGTCGAAGCACATTTATTGACATATCCTACCTTTGATAGCAGTCTTTTCTATTCAGTTTTATTTTCTGTGAAGCAAAAAACATTGATAGTTTTCATGTAATAATTTCGTTGTTTCCTACGAGGAAAATCTATTTGCTCCACAAGCCTAAGTTGCTGAAGCCTAAAACTTTTTCCGTTACCAAGGAGGACCTTCGGATCAAAAATCCTTCGGAGTAGCAGAAAGTCGTTCTAAGGAACGCAGAGTAAGTTTATGAAGTCACAAAAAGCCGTTCCAAAGGGAGCGCAGTGTAAGTTTTCTGCTCAGAAGTCGTTCCTAAAGGAATGCAGAGCCTACAGCGAAAAGTCAACGCTGATACCGCCTAAGTAAAAGGCGAAGAAGCTCCTAAGGGAGGCTTACAGCGAAAAGTCAACGCTGAAACCGTCTAAGTAAAAGACGAAGAAGCTCCAAAAGACGTTCCTAAGGGAATGCAGAGCTTACGAATATATTTTATGTGTATCTTCGGAACAAATGACACATGCATAACATAACATCATCACATCATTTTGCATAGCATAAGCATCATACATCATATTGCATTTGGCAAGAGAAGGGGATACTCTCAACCTTCGAAAGGATGCTTTGAGAAAGTGACATCGAAATTGTATAGCTTCGGAATACAGTTTCGAAGAATATTTTTACGAAACGTGGGCGAATTTTATCAGATCAATATCAAAGTTGTATAGCTTCGGAATATAGCTTCGGAGAATGTTTTCACGAAGCATGGATATCATTCATCAGAGTAATTTTAACGAAGAATGTCTTCTTCACGAAGCATGAAAAGAAGGGAAGGTGTTTTTTTCGCCGAAGGCTCAAAAATGGTATGTATTTAAAGTTTCATGCATCGTAAAGAATTCAATAATGAAAAGAGACTTGTATATTACATTCAAATGTACAAAGTGTTGCATAGATTACACTTTAAATGTTTTTTCCAAATAGTATCTAATCTTCTCTTAATACTGCTTCGGCGGCTTCATTCAGAAGTTGGTCAACAACCTTGTCCATGATAGTTTCGGCCATCTGTTTAATTTCTTCATTCCCTTTTGTGTGGGGGTCGGCAGTTGGTTCAATAGTTTCTGAGCGAAGAGAACACTTCTTCATTACTTTTACAAATCGCGAGCAAAGTTTTAAAATGAAAATTACAACGCAACAAGAACGACTAATTGGTACCTAATTGTCTTTCGGGCTCCGTACTCCTTTCGGCAGCTTCTGCTACTTTTCTAGCATCATGAATGCCTTTTTCGCTTCTTTGGATGATCTCTTGCGCCATTCCTCGGCCGCCGTCGTTCCAGATATCAGTAAAAAATTTGCCACCAACCACGCTTGCTTCGGCCGAGGGGTCCTTGATATCTTCGGAAGATAAGGTAGCTTCGGACTGAGCTAAAAATTTTATATGCCCGCAACCTTTCTTCTCTAAGACAGAAGCAATTCCTCTGGCGCCCGAAAAAGCGCATATGTCGCCACGACTGTTCAGAATCTCTTCGAAGGCCTCTGCTTCGTGGCTAATCCATTCCAGCGGATCTTCGGGATTGCCTCGAGAAAAATTCTCTTCGCTGGAAAAGGCGCCGACGCTAGCAAAGCTGGTTTTAATTTTATTCACGCATTCTATAGATTTAACATAGCATTTCCCCTGAGATGTGCGAAGCTCCTTAACTCTTGATTCCAATTTGCTGACCATAAAATCACTAAGTTCTCGTTTCGTTTCCTCAAGCGCGCGCTCCTCTTTAGCTCTAGCCAGCTGTTTCTGAAGATCTTTAATCTCGCGTTTTTGAGCTTCGGTTTGGGCCTTTGAAGCAGCTTCGTCTTTTTTCACTTTATCTACCAGTGTAAGCAGAATTTTATCTTTTTCCAAAGCTTCGTTTCTCAGTTTGATAACTTCGGAGCGTAAATTATTAAACGCAATTTCATAACTTTCATCTTCGGCGCTCTTTTGCGCTCTTAGCGCGTTGCTTAGGATCAGGCCCTATACGAAAAAGAATTCATATAAGAAAAAAGGAATGAGTTGCATAAAAAAATAATAAGGGGGTTTTTTCAAGCGTTTAATTCCCGTACCTTCAGGCTGTTGTACGCAAGACTGTCTGCGAGATCTTCTTTCGTCATGGCGCTTAATCCAGATTCAAGCTTCGGGAAACCAATACTCCTGGCCATCTCTCGGCAGACAGATAGCTCTTTGTTGTCAGGCAGGCAGTATAAGAAATCATCTTCATTTGTCCCATTGAATATTACTGCCCCCTTTGGATATTTTAGCTCCTTTGCATAATGGTTAGCTTCATGAGTTTCTTCTTCAGATAGTTTTTTCCCCGAAGCATGTCGTATGATGTAATCACACATGCTGGCAGGCGCTTCGGGGATGGCAGTGTCAGTTTCTTCAACTAAAATTGGTTCTGGTATTTTTATTGCTTCGGCTTCCAAAGTTTGCTCCTTGAAGGGCTCTGAAGGCCCAGCTTCAGCTTCAGCTTGTTGCGTCGGAGCTTCAGAAGAAGCTTCAGCAATTTCAACACTCTTTTTTGGAGTTGTGCTTGAAGACTTAATTGTCTCCAAGACATCTAGTACATTTACCATTCTCTTCCTTTTTGGGGTCACCATTGTACCCTTTTGGATTTTTGCTACTTCGACATTTGCTACAGGACTCAAAATTTCTGATGCTTTTTCCTTAGTCGGATTTTTTGTTTCTTCCATTTTTTCTGTGGATGGCGCTTCGGCCATCTCTGCAATTTCTGGCAGCAAGGTTGGCTGTTCAGCTTCGGCGGCCGAAGAAGTTTCTCCGGTGAACTCAGGCACCGAAGCTGGTTCAATATGGCGTGGTCGGTGTGTGAGGACCTTCAACCTTTTTCCTTTCGGTTCTGGCTCGCTAGGAGCAGTTGCAGCTTCTTCTTTTTCAGAGGTTATGTTTTTCCTTTTTTGCCTTCGGATGGGATAACGATAATCAGGGTAGAAGAACCCGACTGCATCAAACACTCGGTTGAGTCTCTTCTTTTTTCGGCCTCCGAAGGCTGCTGATAGTGCAGTATTTTCAGCCTTCGAATATGCCCCAAGTAATTCATCACTTAATGTTTCAATGCTTTTCAGCCAGTCATCATCAGGTTCAACAAATTTATCTGCATATTTGAATGTGTACTTTAATCTGACTAGTCCGCCTTCGTCGGACTCTTTGATGGTTTCCTTCGGCATTTCCCACTTTTCTGCAAGTGGCCATACCCTGAAGGCAATGTGTTCTTGGACCAAGTCCCTTGTCCCAATAAACGAGCAGACTACCCCGAAGGCTCTTTGGCATTCTTCGGCGGCTTCGTCCATTTCGACCTTCGGCCTTCGAAGACCGAAGCGTTGCCAGATTGGGTGCATAATGATACTCTTCACATTCTCTTGAGCTGTTAGATCATTCTTTACATAAAACCATTCAGTCATCCAGGCTCCGGGCCACCTCTTCCGAAAGGTCGGCACAGGGCAGCTTGACCCGGAGCGGGCGCCGAAGCTGTAGCACCCAAAGTTGTTGTGGTATTGCTCCTTTCCCCAGGGCTTCGTCTCGTATAATAACTCATGAATGTTGCAGAAGCTTTTAGCGTTCGGTTCCAAACCTTGGCTCCTTGCAGCCCAGACAAACACTCCCATTCTTATGATGGCTTCGGGAGTGATTTGATGCAGATAGACTTGAAATGTCTTTAGTACCTCAACAACAAAGTTGCTCAGGGGGAATCGAAGCCCAGCCTTGAGGAAGCTTCGGAAAATCACAACTTCATCTTCTTCGGGGGTGGGAGAAGTTTTTTCCCCGGCATCAGCTCTCACAATAGATATGTCTCGGAAATATCGCCCCCTCATATTATCAATGTGACTCTGCTTGATGGTCGTTTTCCCAAAAACTGTGTGGCTTGGTCGCCACGGTCGATCTTCGGCCTCTTCCCCACCACTTTCCACATCATAGCTGTCGCTGTCATCAGTATCTTCGGACAAACCTTCGAGAATCTCCTTCGTGATTTTCTCTGTATTGGTCTCTGCCATCGCTATCAGGAACCCCAGATTCTTCTCCTCCTCGAGACTCAGCTTCGTCTCAGCAGGGATCTTCAGCTTCGTCTCAGCAGGGATCTTCTTGCCTTCAGACATCTTCGGGAACGCTAAAAATTGTTCCCGAGGCCGAAGCTTCGAAATCAAAAAGACCAGCAAATCTTAACGAACAAGAGCTAAAAATTTTAGTGGGCCGAAGCAAAAGGCAAGTGTGCGTACCAAATGAGTTCGCGATGTGATCTTATTTATACGCCTAGGGCGTTGAAAATTGAAAGGCCCCGCTTGTCAGTGAATGTTGCTATTCTAGCAAAGGGAAGGTGTTTTTTTCGGACCTTCGGCTCAAGGCCTTCGTCCATATCGCAATCTGAATTTATTATTTACAAATTAATATTGCGAGGGGCTACTGTTGGGGGCCTTCGTCCTCCGAAGGTCCTCAAAAACATGATTTGACAATGTTTTCCAAGTGGATTATATGAACAGGTATTTTCGGATTCAGAATTATGGATATGGAGCACGACCAGGACGAAGCCTGAACCAGACGAAGGTCGAGGGCAGCCGAAGCTGTGCGCAGGGAAGCTTCGGCGCGATGGCATAAAGGGGAACCGACTTAAAGATGAAAAGACTTCGGGGGCCTCGACAGATTTCCATAAACCGTTAACAAATGTAATGGACATGGATGTAATTTTACGTGGGCTGCGTCCCGCGTCTATAAATAGATGAACAGTACTCCCGTACTGTTCACGCTGACTTGGCATTGGCTTTTGCGTCACGTTTGTACTTCTACCTTCTCTCAGGACCGAAGGTACATTTGTAATTTGAAATCATTTCTATTTCTCCATGTTAATAAAATAGAAATGATCCTATGTTGATATTTATATTTCACGCTTTATATGAATTCTTCGGCATTATTTATTATATTTACGAAGGTATGTCTCTTGTGACCTTCGTCCTAAAGCATTATTTCCCGAAGGGGCGTAATGTTTCGAAGGACGAAGGACCTTAATGTTTAACATCTTCTATGTTGTCTTGTTCTTAACTCGAAGCATTTGAGAACAAGTCTCCAACAGATGCCAACACAAACCAAAGCAAATATATAAAGTGCAGAATTGAACTAGTTTGCATATGGTAAGTGCATGGGTTACTATGGAGTTAAACCAATTTGAAAGTCTTATTACATATGAATAAGAGTGAATGGATTGCTTTCTTTTATTTGACATTTTGGACCACTTTTGCACCACATGTTTTGTTTTTTTGCAAATCTTCGAAGTCTTTTCAAAATACTTTTGCAAATAGTCAAAGGTATATGAATAATATTGCGAGAAGCATTTTTCAAGATTTGAAATTTCTCCCCTATTTCAAAGGCTTTTCCTTTGACTAAACAAAACTCCCCCTGAATGAAATTCTCCTCTTAGATTTCAAGAGGGTTTTGAAATAGATACTGATTTGAAATTGTCTTGAATACCAATTGAAAAACAAACATTTGTGAATACCAATTAAATCTTTCATTTCGAAAATTTTTGAAATGGTGGTGGTGCAGTCCTTTTGCTTTGGGCTTAATATTTTCTCCCCCTTTGGCATTAATCGCCAAAACAGAGAACTTTAGAGCCCTTTTATATTTTCTCCCCCATTGATAAAATAAATATGAGTGAAAGATTATACCAATTGGAGAGATGGCGGAATAACAACAAAGGTTAAATGATACCGTCAGAGTTTGGAGTGGAAGCCTTGTCTTTGCTGACTACTCCATTTCCCTTTCAATCTAAGACTAAGGATAGAAATATACTTGAAAACACATTAGTCTTAGCCTTGGCACAAAAATGATAAGAAATATGCATTTGTACCAAATGAAATAGATATGATCAAAGGTATATAAAATGAGCAATTTATGCAATGTTTCAATCAAAATTCTGAGAATCATGTATATTTAGCTCATTCCTAAGTTTACTAAAGGTTTTCTCATCTAGTGGCTTGGTAAAGATATCAGCTAATTGATCTTTGGTGTTAACATAAGCTATTTTGATATCCCCCTTTGTTGGTGATCTCTCATAAAGTGATACCGAATGTCTATGTGCTTAGTGCGGCTGTGTTCAACGGGATTATCTGCCATACGGATTGCACTCTCATTATCACATAGAAGAGGGACTTTGCTCAATTTGTAGCCATAGTCCCTAAGGGTTGCCTCATCCAAAGCAATTGTGCACAACAATGGCCTACGGCAATGTACTCGGCTTCGGTAGTGGAAAGAGCTAATGAGTTTTGTTTCTTTGAAGCCCAAGACACCAGGGATCTTCCTAGAAACTGACAAGTCCCTGATGTGCTCTTCCTATCAATTTTACACCCTGCCCAATTGGCATTGGAATATCCTATTAAATCAAAAGTGGATCCCTTGGGGTACCAACGCCCAAACTTAGGAGTGTAAACTAAATACCTCATGATTCTCTTCACGGCCCTAAGGTGAACTTCCTTAGGATCGGCCTGAAATCTTGCACACATGCATACAGAAGGTATAATATCCGGTCGAGATGCACACAAATAGAGTAAAGAACCTATCATCGACTGATATACCTTTTGATCTACGGATTTACCTCCCATGTCGAGGTCGAGATGCCCATTTGTTCCCATGGGTGTCTTGATGGGTTTGCCATCTTTCATTCCAAACTTCTTAAGAATGTCTTGAATGTACTTAGTTTGGCTGATGAAGGTGCCATCTTGGAGTTGCTTGATTTGAAATCCTAGAAAATATCTCAACTCCTCCATCATTGACATCTTGAATTTATGTACCATGATCCTACTAAACTCTTCACAAGTAGACTTGTTAGTAGACCCAAATATGATATCATCAACATAGATTTGGCATATAAACAAGTCTTTTTCAACAGTTTTAGTAAAGAGTGTAGGATCGACCTTACCGACTTTGAAGCCATTAGTGATAAGAAAACCTCACAGGCATTCATACCATGCTCTTAGGGCTTGCTTGAGCCCATAAAGCGCCTTTGAGAGTTTGTAAACATGGTTAGGGTACTCACTATCTTCAAAGCCGGGAGGTTGCTCAACATAGACCTCTTCCTTGATAGGTCCATTGAGGAAGGCACTTTTCATGTCCATTTGATAAAGCTTAAAGCCATGGTAAGTAGCATAGGCAAGTAATATACGAATTGACTTAAGCCTAGCTACGGGTGCATAAGATTCATCGAAATCCAAACCTTCGACTTGTGAATAACCCTTGGCCACAAGTCGGGCTTTGTTTCTTGTCACCACACCATGCTCATCTTGCTTGTTGTGGAATACCCACTTGGTACCTACAACATTTTGATTAGGACGTGGAACTAAATGCCATACCTCATTCCTCGTGAAGTTGTTGAGCTCCTCTTGCATTGCCAGCATCCAATCCGGATATCTTAGTGCATCCTCCACCTTGTATGGCTCAATAGAGGACACAAAAGAGTAATGTTCACAAAATGTGCAACCCGAGATCTAGTAGTTACCCCCTTATGAATGTCACCAAGGATGGAGTTGACGGGGTGATCCCGTTGAATTGCTTGGTGGATTCTTGGGTGTGGCAGTCTTTGACCCTGTTTCTCTTGCTCATCTTCCTTGTCTTTATTTTCTTCATCTCCCCCTTGATCATTTTCCTCCTCTTGAGGTGACTCATCCTCTTGATCTTCGTCTTCATTATCTTGAGCTTGATCCTCATCTTGAGTTGGCGAAGATGCTTGGTTGGAAAATGATGGTTGATCTTGTGCTTGTTGAGGCTCTTCGGATTCCTTAGGACACACATCCCCAATGGACATGTTCCTTAGCGCGACGCACGGAGCCTCTTCATCATCTAGTTCATCAAGATCAACTTGCTCCACTTCGGAGCCATTAGTCTCATCAAACATAATGTCACAAGAAACCTCAACCAATCCAGTGGATTTGTTGAAGACTCTATATGCCGTTGTGTTTGAGTCATAGCCAAGTAAAAAGCCTTCTACAGCCTTAGGAGCAAATTTAGATTTTCTACCTCTTTTAACAAGTATAAAGCATTTACTCCCAAAGACTCTAAAATATGAAACATTGGGCTTTTTACTAGTGATGAGTTTGTGTGATATCTTCTTGAGGATTCGGTGAAGGTAGAGCCGGTTGATGGAGTAGCAAGCAGTGTTGATTGCCTCTGCCCAAAACCGGTCCGGTGTCTTGTACTCATCAAGCATGGTTCTTGCCATGTCCAGTAGAGTTCTATTCTTCCTCTCCACTACACCAGTTTGTTGAGGTGTGTAGGGAGAAGAGAACTCATGCATGATGCCCTCATCCTCAAGAAATCCTTCGATTTGAGAATTCTTGAACTCCGTCCCATTATCGCTTCTTATATTTTTGATCCTTAATCCGAACTCATTTTGAGCCCGTCTCAAGAATCCCTTTAAAGTCTCTTGGGTTTGTGATTTTTTCCTGCAAAAAGAATACCCAAGTGAAGTGAGAATAATCATCCACAATTACTAGACATTACTTACTCCCGCCGATGCTTATGTAAGCTATCGAGCCGAATAGATCCATGTGGAGTAGCTCGAGCAGCTTGTCCGTTATCATGATGTTCTTGTGTGGATGATGAGCGCTAACTTGCTTTCCTACTTGGCATGCGCTACAAACCCTGCCTTTCTCAAAATGAACATTTGTTAGTCCTAAAATGTGCTCTCCCTTTAGAAGCTTGTGAAGATTCTTCATCCCAACATGGGCTAGTCAGCGATGCCAGAGCCAACCCATATTAGTCTTAGCAATTAAACAAGTGTCGAGTTCAGCTTTGTTATCATTAAAATTAACCAAATATAGCTGACCCTCTAACACTCCCTTAAATGCTACTGAATCATCACTCCTTCTAAAGACAGTAACACCTACATCTGTAAATAGACAGTTGTAGCTCATTTTGCATAATTGAGAAACTGAAAGCAAGTTGTAATCTAATGAATCTACAAGAAAAACATTGGAATTAGAATGGTCAGGAGATATAGCAATTTTACCCAATCCTTTGACCAAACCTTGATTTCCATCCCCGAATGTGATAGCTCTTTGGGGATCTTCATTTTTCTCTTAGGAGGAGAACATTCTCTTCTCCCCTGTCATGTGGTTTGTGCATCCGCTATCGATTATCCAAGTTGAACCACCGGATGCATAAACCTGCAAAACAATTTAGGCCTTGTTCTTAGGTACCCAAACAGTCTTGGGTCCTTTCACGTTAGAAACAAGCACCTTGGGTACCCAAACACAAGTCTTGGAGCTCTTGTGTTTCCCCCAACATATTTGGCAACAACTTTGCCTGATTTGTTAGTAAGCACATAAGATGCATCAAAAGTTTTAAATGAAATAATATGTTCATTTGATGCAGTAGGAATTTTCTTTCTAGGCAATTTAACATGAGTGGTTTGCCTAGAGCTAGATGCCTCATTCTTATACAAAAAAGCATGGTGAGAAACAGAATGAGATTTCCTAGCATGAATCTTCCTAATTTTGTGCTCAGGATAATTAGCAGGATATAAAATGTAGCCTTCATTATCCTGAACCATGGGAGCCTTGCCCTTAACAAAATTAGACAATCTTTTAGGGGCATTAAGCTTGACATTGCTTCCCTGTTGGAAACCAGTGCCATCCTTAATACCAGGGCGTCTCCCATTATAGAGCATGCTTCTAGCAAATTTAAACTTTTCATTTTTGAGCTCATGCTCGACAATTTTAGCATTTAATGTAGCTATGTGATCATGTTGTTTTTTAATCATGGTAAGGTGATCATTCATAGCTTCTACATTAACATCTCTACATCTAGTACAAATGGAAACATGTTCAACAGTGGATGTAGAGGGTTTGTAAGCACTCAATTTCTCAATCTTAGCATTTAAACTATCATTCTCAATTCTAAGACTAGAAATTGTATCATGGCAAATATTCAATTCATCAATCTTAGCATTTAGACTAGCATTTTCATCTCTAAGACAGATAATTGAATCATTGCAAACATTTAACTTTTTTAATCTTAGAAATTAAACTAGCATTCTCAGTTCTAAGGCTTGAAATAGAGTCATGACAAATGATAAGCTCTTTAGTCAAGTTTTCACATTTTTCAACTTCCTGAGCATAAGCATTTTTCAACTTAACATGTTTTTTGTTTTCTTTAATCAGGAAGTCCTCTTGGCTTTCCAAGAGATCATCCTTCTCATTAATGGTCGCAATTAACTCATTTAATTTTTTATTTTGGTCAATGGTAAGGTTGGCAAAGAGTGACATTAAATCATCTTCATTATCACTAGAGCTACTTTCATCACTAGATGTAGTATATTTGGACCTTCTTTTTTCTTGCCGTCCTTAGCCATGAAACATTTATGGCCGACGTTGGGGAAGAGGAGTCCCTTCTTGACGGCGATGTTAGCGGCGTCCTCATCGGAGGATGAGTCAGTGGAGCTCTCGTCGGAGTCCCATTCCCGACATATGTGGGCATCGCCGCCCTTCTTCTTATAATACCTCTTCTCCTTCTTCTTCCCCTTCTTGTCGTCGCCCCTATCACTATCACTTGAAATTGGACATTTAGCAATAAAATGACCGGGCTTACCACATTTGTAGCACACCCTCTTGGAGCGGGGTTTGTAGTCCTTCCCCCTCCTTCGCTTGAGGATTTGGTGGAAACTCTTGATGATGAGCGCCATTTCCTCGTTGTCGAGCTTGGAGGCGTCGATTAGAAGTCTACTTGGTGTAGACTCCCTCTTTTCTTCTTCTGTCGCCTTGAATGCGACGGGTTGCACCTCAGGTGTTGAGGTGGCGCCTTTCTCCAAGTTGACGATGTGTTTGGAGTCTGTCGGTACCCTGAAACTAGGGTACCCTCTGCTACTGTACAAAGACGAAGAACCCACACGGCTATCCCTTAGTCGCGTGGTAAAATTGCTATGTGTGGGACCAAGCCATGGCTCGCCCCAATCTCAGGCGGCTATTCTGGGTCCACAGCAGCGCTAGACCTCCACCACATGGGTGGGTCTGAAGCCGCCACATGTCCAGAGAAGGTGATATACTCCATGGCGTCAATAGTGGTCCGGACCCCCACGGGAGAGCGCTGGACCCCTGGATATACAGTACGGACCCCCATGGTTGGTCCCGGACCTCCACGTGTGCAAGCCGGACCCCTAGAATGGAATCCAGACCCCCCCCCCGTATGGGGTCCGGGCCGCCCACAGGGGGGTCCCAAGGTCCCAGGAGAGAACATACCCAGGCCTTGAACAGGACCCAGGCGGGGGTCCGGTGCCGACACGTGTCCAGACCCAGTCTGGTGCGGACCTGTCCGCATACACTTCTGCTCCGCGCCTAGGCGGAGACCCGATGCTGCCACATGGCCTACTGCATGTGATGTAAGCCAATGGGCAGAGCCTAACGTAGGGCCTCCGAGTTACGCGGCCCCTACATTTATTGCAGATAAGGCGCGCCGCCTGACCATCCCGCTGACAGGCGATGTGCCGCCTCGGCATTTAATGAGACCTGTCCATTCCGCAGGCGGCGTGCCTATCCATTCCACTGGCAGGTGATGTGCTGCCTCCGCATTTAATGAGACCTGTCCATTCCGCTAGCAGGCAACGACCTGTCCATCCCACAGGCGGCATGCCTGTCCATTCCGTTGGCAGACTGCACACCCATACTGCCGCGTGCACTACGCCCATCATTACTCGTACATTACCAAGGAAATTGCCGCTGCATGTCAACACTGTGCGTGCTGCGGACAACATGGGCCTGGAGATTGCACAAACGTTACCTGCATTAGTTGCTCTAGGTATTCCTTCCATTACGTTCCTGGGCCCATATGTCGGGGCTCAGCATCCTTGTATGTGCCACCCTTGAGCTATAAAAGGGAAGGCACACGACGTTATAAGGCAAGTCACATAGACTCACTTAGACCCTCGGGAAGTTCTCCAAGCTCTTGAGTATCAGCAATACTATACACAGTGGAGTAGGGTTGTACGCTCCGGCGGCCTGAACCACTCTAAACTCTTGTGTGCTCTCGTGCTTTCACCAACCATCTAGCAGACAGGCAAAACGCTTAGGCCCCCTCCTCATCTTAGGATTTAGGGCGGGTGCGTTCCGCAACCCGGCTGGAGATTTCCTCTCCGACATTTGGCGCGCCAGGTAGGGGGCTTGGCTTTAGGTTTTTGCCTGTTTTTTCTGCTCGACACCATGGTCCAGATCGTCGAGCACCACGGCGCGGCTTCTGAAGACTTTCTCATGGAGGAAGAGGCTGCGTCGTCCATGCCACTGGGCTCTAGCCACCCAGCGCCAGGTGCTACTACTGTGCACGCTGCGCAGCAGCACACTCCCGCTCAGTCGTCCCGGGCTCCCTCAAGGGCTGCTCCCGGTGCACTGTCTACAGCCAGGGAGTTGTTGCGCCACCCTCCAAGCTCCACGACCTCGCTGGGGGCCATGAAGCAGTGGCGCGACGACGTTGATCGTCTCCTGGGCATGGCGCAATATAGCTCGACCAGGCCCAGGCCTCGGTCGTTCCAGCGTCAACACGAGGCATCGGCGTTGGTGCGCTCACCCTCGGTGAAGGCCGCACCGACTGAGGATCTGCGGGCAGAACTCAACCGCAGGCGTGCGGGAGAGGATGCTCCGGCCTCTCTAGAGAGGCCTGATGACCTACAGGCAGAACTCAACCGCAGGCGTGCGGGTGAGGATGTCCGAGTCTCTCTGGAGAGGGCACGTGAGCGCCGGCAGAACATCGAGGGTCGCAACCTCGACCAAGACTTCACTGCGGTCGCACCTTAGACTCCAAGGGGCGCCCGAATTCAGGCGGGTGTCCCAATGGCCGGTGTGGGCTGCGCCGCACTAGCGGATCATCTCCGCGCGGCAACCTGGCCATCCAAGTTCTGGCCACAACCTACTGGAAAAGTATGATGGTACGTCAAACCCGTCGGAATTCCTGCAGGTATACGTCACCGCCATTACGGCAGCAGGTGGAGACACTGCTGTAATGGCAACATACTTCCATGTAGCCTTGTCTGTGCCGGCCTGGACCTGTCTCATGAACCTCGCCCCAGGATCGATCTACTCCTGGGAAGAGCTCTGTGTGCGGTTCACAGTGAACTTCACTAGCGCTTACCAACAGCATGGCGTGGAGGCTCACCTCCATGCAGTGAGGCAGGAACCCGGGGAAACTCTACGGGCTTTCATCTCCCGCTTCACTAAGGTACGGGGCACTATACCTCGTATCTCCGATGCTTCCATCATCACTGCTTTCCACCAGGGGGTACGTGATGAGAAGATGTTGGAGAAGTTGGCCACGCATGACGTGGAAACTATCACCACACTCTTCGCTCTAGCCGACAAGTGTGCCAGAGCCACCGAGGGCCACGCATGGCACTCGGCACCGCAAACAGGGGTTGCCCAGACGGGTGGGTCTGGTGCCGTCACCTAGCACGGCAAGAAGAAAAAGAAGAAGAACCGCAGCCACGAGAGGCCGTAGACTGATGCTCCAGTCATCGCGGCTGTGGCTGGGGGCCGGAGCGAGCGCAATAAGCGCCCATGGCCACAGGGGAAACAGCGGCTCATGCCCTATGCACCCCAATAGTCGCCATAGCACCACGAAGTGCCGCGAGATCATCAAGCTCGCGAAGCACGTCAGCGAGCGACGCGAGCAGACCTCCAAGGATGGCTCCCCAGCTCATCGCCGGCCTGACAAGGAGAGGGTCGACGACGGTGACGTGGTCGCCAGAGAACGGGACCTCGGGTATCAGTCACCTGAGGGGGTCCTGAAGGACATCTTCACAGGGGACTCCGACTCCGGTGGCGAGAGCGACCGCCGCAAGAAGCTGTACGTCATGTACGGCGGGAGCTGGGAGCTCACCTCCTGCAGGAACGTCAAGTCCCTACGCCGTGAGGTCCTATCGGCGACCCTAGAGGTCCCGAAGGCTGCTCCACACCAACGGTGGAGAAGCACCACCATCTCCTTCAGGGCATCTGACTGCCCCGACAACATGGCAGAGGCCGATATACTACCTCTCATCACCACCCCTGTCATCGCCAACATGCGGCTGCACCATGTGCTGATCGACGGCGGGGCAGGCCTCAACGTCATCAGCCATGCTGCGTTCAAGCAGCTGCAGATCCCGGGGTCCTGTTTGGGACCCTCTCGTCCATTCTCCAGAGTGGGCGCTCAACCAGTGTATCCCCTTGGGAGCATCATGCTCCCGGTTACATTCACGACAGAGGAAAACTTCCGCACCGAGAACGTCCAGTTCGACGCCGTGGAGGTTAACCTCCCCTTCAACGCCATCATTGGCAGACCGGCCATGTACCGGTTCATGGCCATTGCCCATTATGGATATTTGGTCCTCAAGATGCCGTCCCCGGCTGGGGTCCTTACCGTGTGGGGGGGCCGTGCCGCTGCGGTAACGGCTGTCGAGAAGCTGCACGCCTTGGTGGTGGAAGCTACTCGCCTAGACAACGGGGGGAAGGACCCCTCGACCTCCGGTACCAAGGCGCCTGCCAAGGTGCAGCCGTCCGAGGCAGACGGCAGGCCCGTGAAGAACATTCAGGTCAGCGCGGACTCCTCCCAGACCACCCGCATCACGGGCAATCTGGGGGACAAATAGGAACTCACGCTCGTCACCTTCCTCTAGGCAAATGTCGACGTTTTCGCATGGGAACCGTCACAGATGCCTGGGATCCCCAGGGAGGTGATTGAGCACCATCTGAAGATCCACCCTGATGCCAAGCCGGTGAGTGAGAAGCCTCGAAGATAGTCTGTTGAGCGGCATGACTTCATTCGCCAAGAGGTCCGGAAGCTGCTTGACGCTGGCTTCATCGAAGAGGTTCATCACCTAGTGTGGCTAGCTAACCCAGTCATCGTTCCAAAGGCGAACGGGAAGCTTCGGATGTGCATCGACTACACTAGCCTGAACAAGGCTTGTCCCAAGGACCCATATCCACTTCCACGCATAGATCAAATCGTGGACTCTACCTCCAGGTGCGACCTCTTGTCCTTTATAGATGCCTACTCAGGTTTCCATTAGATCCAGATGGCTAGGGAGGATAGGAAGCATACTGCTTTTGTAACAGTGGATGGGCTCTACTGCTATGTTGTAATGCCCTACGGTGAAGAACGCCTTGCCAACATTTGTACGGGCGATGAGTAAGACCTTCGGGGACCTAATTAAGGACAAGGTAGAGATATATGTCGATGAAAGCGTGGTCAAGACTAGAAGGGGGTTGGCCCTAGTGGAAGACTTAACCCTGGTCTTTGTCAAGCTGCGGGCGACGCGCACGAAGCTGAACCCGGACAAGTGCGTCTTTGGTGTCTCCGCTGGGAAGTTGCTGGGATTCCTGGTCTCACACCGGGGCATTGAAGCAAACCCAGAGAAGATCAGGGCGATTGAGGCGATGAAACCTTCGGCCTGTATCAAGGACGTCCAGAAGCTTATGGGGTCATTAGCCGCCCTTAGCCGCTTCATTTGAAGGCTGGCTGAGAGGGCACTACCCTTCTTCAAGCTCCTGCGGAAGTCCGATCCATTCTCTTGGACCAAAGAGGCGGAACAAGCCTTTCAGGAGTTGAAGCAGCACCTGGTGTCCCTACCATGCAGTACTGGTAGCTCCAGACCTTGGGGAGCCGTTGTATTTATACATCGCGGCAGCCGCAGAAGTGGTGAGCATGGTGCTGGTTGTGGAAAGGATAGCACAAGAAGGCCAAGAGCCCGAGGGCTCGGGACCAGCTACAGGGGTCCGGACCATTCAGAGGCCAGTCTACTATGTCAACGAGGTCCTCCATGAGGCAAAGACTAGGTACCTTGAGACGCACAAGCTCCTCTATGCTCTACTTGTTGCGTCCAGGAAGCTGCGCCACTATTTCCAGGCACACAGGGTTGTGGTGGTGACCTTCTTTCCATTAAGGACCATCCTCCACAACTCTAACACCACAGGCAACATTGCCAAGTGGGCCACGGAGCTCGCCGGGTTCCAGCTGGACTTCCAGCCTTGCCATGCCGTCAAGAGCCAGGTCCTGGCTGACTTCATCGTGGAGTGGACGCCTCCCCCGAGCGCCCCTGGGGGTCTGAATCCCGATTCGGACCCCACACCTGTGGAGCCCAGGGGTCCGATCTTCACCGAGCCCCACTAGACGCTTTTCTTCGACGGATCCGCCTGCTAGCAAGTTGGCAGGGCTAGAGTGGTCCTCATCGACCCAAGCGGAGATCAAGTGAAGTACATGGTGCACCTTGAGTTCAAGGCCACCAACATTATGACAGAGTACGAAGCACTGATCTTCGGCTTGTCGGCCGCCCTATCTTTAGGGATCCGCTAGCTCCTCGTGAAGGGGGACTCCCAGCTGATCATCAAGCAAGTCCACGGGGAATGTAGCTACAACGAGCCCAGGCTCGCAGCTTACCTCCTCCATGTAAGGAAGCTGGAGAAGGACTTCATGGCCCTGGAACTGCAACATGTTCCTTAGGCAGACAACTCGGCAGCAGATAAACTCTCCACGAGGGCATCAACTTGGGCATCCATGCCCGGGGGCGTCTTCGAAAGGTGGCTGCTGAGACCCACCGCCCAGCCTGCCGAACTGGGCAAAGGGGGTGAGACTAGCACCTCGAAGCTAGCGGTCCTAGTGGCGTTACATCTGCAGAACCCACCAAAGGTTGTGTGTGCAACAGGGGGTCCTGCCTACCCCTTAGTGCCACAGCCAATATCTCAGAGTGGTCCCGATGCATGGATCTTCGAGATCCAGGACTACCTGAAGGAAAACATCCTTCCTGAAGATCATGTATCCGTAGAACGCATAGTGCGGTTGGCTAAGCGATACGCGGTGGTGGAAGGGGATCTCTACCGCCGTGGCGCCAACGACATTCTTATGCGGTGCATTACCCAGGAGGAGAGCCGTGAGTTGCTCATGGAGATCCATGGAGGTGAGTGCGGAAGTCATTCCTCATCCCGCACACTGGTCAGTAAGGCCTTCCAACATGGCTTTTACTGGCCAACCGCCCTCCAGGATGCAGCTGAGATGGTAAAGTCCTGCAAGGCGTGTCAATTCCATGCATAGCAGATACACACAACAGCTTAGGCTGTGCAGATGATTCCACCCTCCTGGCCATTCGCCGTATGGGGGGTGGATATCCTGGGACCATTTCCCAGGGTCGTCGGTGGGTACCAGTAGCTCTTCGTCGCCATCGACAAGTTCACCAAGTGGCTAGAGGCCACCCCTATGGTCAACATCACCCAGGGTGCTGCTGTTGCTTTCCTCAAGTTGATTGTCTATAGATTTGGGGTCCCAAGCCGTATCGTTATGGACAACGGGACCCAGTTTACAAGTCAGCTTTTCCAGGAGTATTGCAAGGGCATCGACACCCAGCTCTGCTTCGCGTCTGTGGCTCATACCAGGAGCAACGGTCAAGTGGAGAGGGCAAACGCAGAGATCCTCAGGGGACTCAAGACACGCACCTACGACTGCTTGAAAAAGCATGGTGCAAATTGGGTCAATGAGCTTCTGTCCGTGCTTTGGGGGAACCGGATCACACCCAGCCGAGCTACCGGGAAGACCCCATTCTTCCTGGTCTACGGGGCCGAAGCCTGCCTTCCCCCGGAAATCATTATGGGCTCCCCACGGGTCCAAGCTTTTGATGAGTTTATGCAGGAATAGCTACGGCGTGAGGACGTGGACTTCATCGACGAGCGTAGATGGCGAGCGGCGATCCGAAATGCATGGTACAACCAGGTGCTCAGGCGCTATCACCAACGGTTCGTGCATAGTAGGGAGCTCAGGGTCGGGGACCGGGTCCTAAGGCGAGTACTGAACGAGAAGGGCTCCACAAACTCTCCCTCAGCTGGGAAGGATGCTTCAAGGTGACGAAAATATACCGACCCGGGTGTGTCCGCCTTGCTACAACTGAAGGAGAGCCTCTTCCCAATCCCTGGAACATAGAGCATCTCCATAAGTTTTACCCATAAAAACAAACCTGGGGACCCAGTTTACTTCCTTTGTAACTAGGTAACGCATATATGTATGTCAACCCGGCGAGGTCCGCCCTCATAACCTGGTCTGTTGGCCTACACTCATGAATATCAAGTTATAAAGAGAAGATTCACCCCCAGACTTGTTTTTGTGATGTTTTTAGTATGCTTCAATTTATGAGCACTATTTTTTATCTAACCCACCCAAACAGTTCCCACCATTGCTGGTATAATGACATCCGAATTGAGAAGCCAGGCTTGCAGTTTGGGACCCCTCGGCAGGGGGGTCCGGCAGCCTAGGGGCCAGTTCTAGAGAACAGGTACTTGTCTCCTAGGGTGGTCTGGAGCCGTGTAGCTGCTTAGCTTGGTTCCGTACCCTAAGCCTGCACGCTCCACCACTCTATGATGGGTATCCTAGTATTTGGAACTATAGTCATGTGGGTCCGCCAACCTGGGGTCCGGTTCTAAAGAATGGACACTTGTCTCCTGGGGTGGTCCGGAGCTGTGTAGCCGCTTAGCCTAGACCTGTACCCTAAGCCTACACGCTCCACCACTCTGCGATGGGTGTCCTAGTATTTGGAGCTGCGATCCAGGGGGTCCGGACACACGGATTGGCTTCCCAGTCTAAGTCCTGCAGGTCCTGTCGCATGAATCAAAGGGTAGAAGATACCAGCTGGCAGGTCCTATGGGTGCGCTACTAAAACTTCCTAGCTGAAGCTGTGTGCAGGTCTAGGTCCTAGTCGAGACTACCTCCTAGGGGCCGGATCACCAACTCTTTCTTAGGTATACTGGCATCCAGCCTCGACACATTGAGCCTACATCCCAAGGGGGCAAAGTACTAGGGTGGAGTTGGTAACGTCACACACAGCAAGGACAAATAGCATACAGATAAGTGTTAATGCTGCTTGATAAATAATACTCAAAAGTATCTTACAAAGCCAAAAACTATTACAAGCCGCTACCCAGCGGAACCGTTGCCCTGTTTCTGCAGATCTAGCTACTCATCATCGGTAGGATCCCGCTGGAAGCGCTCGGCCACCACCTCCACGGCGTCTTGTACGCCCTCCTGGGCGGCGTCTTCGGTATCAGCCACCGGACCAGCGATCACCGGCTCCAAGGAGATGGTCGGGTCATGGCTCCGGAAGCAAGTCAGGATGTACTCGATCACCGCCCGGCAGAGCCTGCCGCCCTTGGCCTCCAGCCGGGCGCCAAGGATCTGGTCTAGGCGTCGGAGGCAGTCGACGGCGGAATCAAGCACCGGGAGCGCGTCGGAGATGGACATCGGCAGCTCCGACACCGGGATGGGGCCCACCCCTAGCGGCACCAGTGCCGTGCTCGCCTCGTCGGCCCACGCGGCAATGCGCTGGACCCTAGCGCGCTGCTCCACCCGGAGATCTTCAAGTGTTTTCTTCATCACCTCCACCACCTCAGGGCCCGGTGCTGCCTGCGCCGCCTGCGCCTCCTGGAACCGGCGGACCTGCTCCTCCAGTGTCCGCTCCTTCTCCTCTGCCTCGAGCTCATGCTCGGCCAGCGACTTCTCCCACCTTTCAAGCATTTCCTCTTTCAAGGCGGGATCCTTCCCCCGCCTAGCGAGGTCCGCCTCCCGCCTAGCGAGGTCCGCCTCCTGCCTATCTAAGGACTCTCCTTTCGCTTTAAGCTTCTCCTCGGCTGAGGGCGGCGTCGCGGGCCTTGCCATCGAGCTCTCGCTCCAGCTTCTCCAGGCTCTCCACAGCCGCGGTCTGCTGGACCCGCTGCTCCTCCAGGATTTCGTTGAAGGCACTCAGCTTGGCCTGGAGCTCTGTGACGACCTCCTCCCTCTAGTTCAAGGCCTCCTCCTTCTTGGCCCAGCCTCTTCTCCTTCCGGCTCGCCTCCAGCTCCCTGGCGTACACCTTCTGGAGGTCCTTCTTGTAGTCTTTGCGGTCCCACGCCAGTTCAGACCGCTCAAAGGCGAACTGCTGGGACGTCGCCTTGGTGCGCTCCTCCAGCTGGGTACGCCAATTGCTGAGGCGCTGGTGCTCGGATTCTAGCACCTCCCATTCCCGCCAGATCGCCGCCTCGGTCTATTTAAGAGCCTGATGGGCGCGAGACAGCACCCGAGGGGAGGGGAACCGGCGCTGCCTCTGGCTCGGCGCCGGACCGGAGCTGCCGCCCAAAAATCACCTCCGTCTCCTCCGGAGTGGGCGGCAGGATGGAGCTGGACGCGCCCCCCGCGACGGCAGGAGTGGGCGCAGCTGGGGCCTCCTCCTCCACCGCTGCCGGCGGTGTACACGATGGCGTCATCGTTGTTGAAGCTGCGGTAGCCGTTGGCGGTTTGCCGACACCGCTCCCAGCAGATGCCTGCTGCTAGGGGCTAGACCCGCTGGCGGGCATGGTATCCAGCGGAGGCGGCACGACCTTGGGAGCAGAGGGGGAGGAAGCCCTAGCAAGCAAAGGATGGGTTAAGACCCATCGGCATAATAATTGCACTCGTGGAAAAAAGGGGCTACACTTACTTGGGGCCCTAGACCTTCCAGCGACCTAGGAAGCGGGACGTCCGCTGTTGTTGTTGTTGTTGTTGCTGCTGCTAGTGCCCCTGGGGGAGATCACCCCCAGGTGGTGGTGGCGGCGGCGGGACCGACGGTGGTGGTGGGCGGCGGTGGCGGTGGATCTGATGGTGGTGGTGGAGGAGGACTGGCGCGCCTCTGCATGCCCTGGGCCTGGGAGCCGGTCTCCTCGGCCCCGCCAGTGGTCCTCTGACGCTTCTGGGGGTCCAAATCAAGAGGACGATCTGAGACAAGCGACCCGTCGGCGCGACGCAGCCGGCGTCGCCTCTCTTCCTCCATCCCCCCGGTGCCACCTGGGGCGGAGGAGCTGCTTGCAGACCCTTTGCCCTTGTCCAAGGGCTGGGGACCGTGGGGGGAGCTCTAGAGCCCGCACCGGCGGGCTGGGAACCTCCAGCCGGTACACCGGGGATCTGGATCCTGCGGTGGGGTCCCAGCTGCTAGTCTGGCGAACCGCCACACCACTCTCGTCGAGGGTCGACAGCGAG
The DNA here is from genome assembly GCA_029449295.1 of Zea luxurians. NCBI lineage: Eukaryota > Viridiplantae > Streptophyta > Magnoliopsida > Poales > Poaceae > Zea > Zea luxurians. The sequence continues at coordinate 10,297,251 of JAOPSE010000086.1, forward strand.
GCCAAGATTGCCGTCCTCAACCCTGAGTCGTCGCAGAGCGCAGGGATGCCCTGGGTAAGGATTAGGGACTCAGGGATGAAGGACTCACCAGTAATTCCCTTCACCAAGAGTTCTAGCTCCTCCCAGGACAGGTCAGTGCCCGGCCCGCTGTAACGCCCTGAATTTTGGGGTAGAATTTTTTTTCTTCTTTTCTCTCACCAAATTCGGGCGTTACTCTCTTTTCTCTTCCTGTTTCGCTCCTCCTTCCCAAGTTCAAAACCAGTAAACTGACAGGTGTCCGTGTCACGTATGAACAAAACCTAAGTGTCATGGGTGTTGCATCATGCCGACGCACATTTCTTTGTCTGATGTTGCGTGTTCGTCTCGTTCTGTTTTGGCTTTTTGGCTCGCGAGTGGAGTCCGTTTAATGGTCATGCGTGTCATGGGTTCCGA